>CM042441.1:7824731-8004731 GCA_023631565.1 Gymnocephalus cernua
AGAAACAAGGGAATGAATTTGGCGACGTACGTGTGTTACGTCATCCAGTTCTCACTCCCGCTTGGTCAGTGGCTCTCAGAGTCACATACTGATACAAAGTCTGGCACGTGGGACTGCTGGGATTGGTTGAGGTTGTGGGAAACTCCAGTTATTGGTCAAATTTGCGGAAAAGTTGCGGTGATTGGTGGAAATTGCGAGGCGCACCAAATTCACGGTGATTGGTTGAATTTGCGCAAATTGTTGCGTACACGACATCGCAAAATCCTGGAGGGACTGTCTAAAGCAGTGTTCTCACTTAAGATCCTAGTGGCCTGAGGGTAGAAAAGGCTGTTATCAGATGGTTTGGATCTTTAATGATTCTCTAGCATTTTCTTGCAGTGCCTGGTGTAAATATCCTTTAGGCAAGGTAGGGCACTGCTTACTGTATGTTCAGCCAAACTTGCCACTCTTTGCAGTGCCTTGCTGCCCTCTTCGGTGCCATTTCCGTTCCAGGCAGTGATGTTCCCTGTCAGGATACTAGCAATGGTGCAAGAGCAGACTTTTTTTCATTTGTACTCTGCATTGAACATCTGATAGCCATCAGATATCTTGGAAAATCACACATGACACACTGACCTGTAGACAGCCTGGACCAAACATTTAGCCCTTTTCTGTCTTTTTTATTTGGCACAAAGACCACTAAATATGAGTTGTGGCAGTCTTTCTTAGTCAGTACAAATCACGGGACCTGATTTGGTTTGACTCCCCTGCCGCAAGCATTTCCACTCCCACAGGATGCCAGTTTTCAAACTGGTAAGTAAGCTGCGTGCAAGTTGCTTTTGTTTATTTAAGAGAAAATGAGTAAAATATTTACCAATGGTTTGGAATAAAGAGTAAACTGTGTGATCACTCGTGGTTTCATGTTGCATGGCT
This sequence comes from Gymnocephalus cernua, assembly GCA_023631565.1. Classification (NCBI taxonomy): domain Eukaryota; kingdom Metazoa; phylum Chordata; class Actinopteri; order Perciformes; family Percidae; genus Gymnocephalus; species Gymnocephalus cernua. The sequence goes on from CM042441.1 coordinate 7,825,644, forward strand.
TTGTTACAGTTGATAGTCTGTGGGGGATTAAAGACTGTGTGCTTGTGTGTTTGCCTTGACCAACTGCCACTTTGCTCGTTTGAAAGCCATGATGTCTCTCTCTCATGAGTTGGCCAAATTCTCTGGGCGGCAAAACAGAGAAAGGGGAGGTAACCTTCCTCCTTATGACCTCATAAAGAGGAGATTCCAGAACGGCTCATCTGAACTTACTTTTTCTCAAAGGCAGAGCAGGATACCCAGGGCTCGGTTTACACCTATCACCATTTCAAGCCAATTGGGGACCATAGGCAGGCTGGGGGAACTCATATTAATGTTAAAAAACCTCATCAAGTGAAATTTTCAAGCCATGGGACCTTTAAAGTATCATGCCAGTTTATTATGTTTTCATTCAAACAAACAGGAAATCAGGATCCTGGCATCACTATTTTAAATGAGCCAGACGTCACATTGGCATCTGCAAGGAATAAACAAAAAACTAGAAGGACTGCTTTATGGCCCATAAATGTGTACCTGCCTCACTTTTTAGCTTTTTTTACAGCAGGGATTATAGCACTCTGTGGTGATGAAACACAGATAGGACTGTTAACAATCTAACAATCTTTACAGATGTGCCTTATCTTGAGTGTTTCTGCTGAATGATAGTTGTAAGAAAACTTTTCTAAGTAACCTGAAATTCTTGTCCTTCGCCTAGATGTCAACTCACTATTCCAGAGAAGTCTCTTTAAATGAACCAGCCCAACAATACTTCCCTTTGAGTCATGTTCTTGTCTTTCAATGTATGAAATAACCCTGGTTTTTTTGTTCTTCCTGGGATCGTGATTCCAGGAAGAAGACATTGTAGAAATCAAGAGGCAAATATAGTAGGAAAATGGCAGTGGCAGATTAAACTTACATCACACCATTCAATTTTGCCTTAAATCATTTTTTTTATCAAGTAGGTCTTCTGTGCATGTTTTGAAGAAATGTAATTTACAAGCCTTCCTGAAACTTTAACTTTAAATTTAAAATTTAAAATTATAAATTTAAAATATAAAAACGTTTGATTGTTCACTTTCCAACGGACCCTGAAGGCAGCACAAAGAAAAAAGAGCCAATCAGGAGCTTTACAAGCATTGTTGCATCATCTGTTGCAATGTCTCCACAGGGTTGCCCGCAAAAGAGATCACTTTCACTTTCGGGTTCCTAGAAAACGGAGCATTTCTATCGCAGTGCATAGGCCTACTCTGAGCTGCATGGACACAGACCACAATCTAAGACAAACACACGAATAGGCTGTTTACCATACATTTACTGCACACACGCACTTTTTGGCATGCAGTCAAACAGTTACACAAAGCGTACGCACATACACAAAACAACTTAAACGGTAAAAATAGTGTGTGTGTGTGTGTGTGTGTGTGTGTAGTTGTGGATGTATCAGAATGCAATAGCATGCATCTATTTAGGTGTGTCACTGTGGTAGTCATTTGTCCTACATACTAGAAGTGTTTGTGTTTATACTGATTACTGACAATGCAGATAAAGGCTGTTGACATGTTCTCTTGCACTCCTCCCACCACCAATCCAGGCTTTTCTTCACTTCTTAAACTGTAGCTTCCTTTTCTAGGAAGAGAAGAGGGAAGCAGGAAACTACAACTCACCAGGACTCATCTCAACAAACTAAAGACCCGTAAACTTTCTATGGGTCAGGTGGTTATAGAATTCAGTTTCATTCTGACAACTTGCTCCTTTTGACAACACCCTGGATTCCAGCCACTGCATCTAAATTGTAATGTTTTATTATTTCATCAGATGGCTAGATTTCACACTAAACATGAGGCCAACCAAGCCACTTTGAAACAGGTAGCCGTGAAGCTGCAGAGCCTCACACCTTCTGTATTTATTAGTTGTGGCAGCTAAAGTCTCAAACCAAATGTGAATCTGGGCAGACATTATCTCAGCAGACATGCTGAGTAGATTAACAGCTGTGTGCACAGTAGCATAGACAAGCAGAAATGTGTAAAACATGTTTCTTTCTTTTTTTCCAACTTTTTTTTATTAGTATTTTTAAATTTTCAAACCCGGTGACATACAGTACAATCAATATAACAAACGTTATGTCACCTCCCTCCAATTTCCGACCGACCCCTAAACCCACCCAGTTCAGATCCAAAGCGGGTGGGACCTACGGAGCAGAACTTCACACAAAGAAGAAATCTGAGCATCATGACCTGAAATCCCCAACAACCAACAATCCGAGTGATAACAACATAAACAGGCCATCAGCATGGCAGCATCACAAGCTCAAGGCACAGCCCTCGAGTTTAGAAAACGCTGCGTTGAATTCAAATTGGAAGAAAGATTTAAAATCAGTCAGGAGCGAGGCCTTGTGTTCCGTTAGCATAGCCGATAGCATGGCGGTGGTCTGTAACGAATCCCCCTTCTTTGGGACGTCTTTCATAGTGGCGGGATGTTGCCGAATATAGCTGAATATAAGTGGTTAGTTATAGCACTTTGGCTGGACTGCAAAGAGGGTTCCGCCACACCGGAACTCCTAAACATTTTTCTATTGAGGGGAAGTTTTTTTTGCACAGTATCTATTAATTGTCTGTTGGGCGTGTGACATTGCGGTGGCTTGTGTCTCTAGATTGTAGAAGCAGGGCAGGAGGCCAAAGTTTGAAAGAACACAGCAGTGTTGCCAACTGGCCGAGTCAACAGGTCCAACGCGGAGCTGATAGCACAGATATACAGTATGATATGGACCGTTGACAATATAGCTCAGAATCAGACATTAGCTCGTGATTTATTGCTGCACTGTTGGCCAAAGCTGAGCCGGGATTTGAATGTGGTGGAGCTGACTACAGGCTTTTGCCTTTCACGAGAAGTGCAAACAGTGTGACAGAATAATGACTGGGAGATCAACATTACGATGGTGCTTGTGCATTGATGCATCTGTATTAACAATTGAATCATGTCACAAAAGAAATTATCCGGTGCCCCCGTCCACAGCAGAACATTGCTTATCTTCCGTGTTGGTACTCCTGTCTGCTTCTCAAAACTGGGGACGTGTCGATCACCTTCTACTGTAGGTAATACAATGACTATGGATAAGTACCTCATACAACCCCACTTCAAAATATCCGAACTATCACTTTAAGGGTTTGAAAGCAGGACTTTAACTTAGAATCTTAGATCTGAATACGTATTTTCCAACTGGTTGTAGAAGACAAAAGCAAAAATGACCCACTCATTGATGTTAAGGACATTGTGCCTGAAGTTCACACAAGTAATATATATCAGTAGTATATCCGTTGGCAGTGCATTTTTGAAAATGTAAGTAGGTGCCATTGACAATATTAAAGACCGGCCAAGTGTGTGAACATCAGGTGCAAGACAAAAAGATGACAATATTAGACACATTGTTCCTTTCAAAAAACATACAGTGTGATTTCTCTCTAAATGCCGATGTCAGCCATGTGGATAAAAACATTCACCCAAACATACAACGCACTCAGTTTGTCTGCTCGTCATGCAACACGCCATTTCACTCATCACACACATGGACAACATTGAGATTCTGATATCGATTAATCATCCATCCATCCATCCATCGTCGTCCGCTTATCCGTGGTCGGGTCGCGGGGGGAGCAGCTCCAGCAAGGGACCCCAAACTTCCCTTTCCCGAGCCACATTAACCAGCTCTGACTGGGGGATCCCGAGGCGTTCCCAGGCCAGGTTGGAGATGTAATCCCTCCACCTAGTCCTGGGTCTTCCCCGAGGCCTCCTCCCAGCTGGACGTGCCTGGAACACCTCCCTAGGGAGGCGCCCAGGGGGCATCCTTACCAGATGCCCGAACCACCTCAACTGGCTCCTTTCGACGTGAAGGAGCAGCGGCTCTACTCCGAGCTCCTCACGGATGACTGAGCTTCTCACCTTATCTCTAAGGAAGACGCCAGCCACCCTCCTGAGGAAACCCATTTCGGCCGCTTGTACCCTCGATTAATCAATCAAATGTTAATCTTGAACCTTGGCAGCAGGCCAATGCATTTGTCCGGCACAGTGGGAGCAGCGCATTAGTAGGAAATGAGAAGACAAGAAGGCATTTCATCAGAAGCTTCATGTTGTACTGGGAAGGCTCCAATTAGACTTGTATTCAGTACAGCTGTCAGACTGGTTTCTCAGAGCCACTCTGGCTTTTCAAGTAAACCTGTTAATTCACTTGCTGCAACTGTATTACTGTAAATTGTTTCTCTTTCTGAATGACCTTTGTATTTCAACAGAAGGGCCACGACAGCTAAGTGAGTTAATTTTTTTAGGAAGATGTCGTGATTTCAGCCCTGAAGATGTGTCCTGCAGCAGAACAATGATTCGATTACAGAGTTGTTTGTGCACTGTTCTGCTGCCCACTTTATGGAAAGAGCAAGTCGAGAACAATAACATGGCATTGTTCTGTCACAGTACACAGGAAAAGAAGACTTCAGTTACTGAAATATGACTGGGGGACGACCGGCAAAAGGAGCAAATGAGGGATATATATTGAATATATATAATGTTTTTTGAGATTTTCTGAGTGCTTTAGTTATTATTTTCCACATAGTGACTACTTTGAGATCTCTGTATGAACTTGCCGTTTACCAACTCTGACCTTAAAGAAAAAAATCACTGATTGAGAAGATTTTCAAGAGATTTGAGCAGAGATTTTCCCTCATTAACATTTAATATGCATTGTGGTAGCCTCATGACATGAACATGTTTCCCATCGGGCAGCACTGGAAACTTTTATGGGCTAGCAGTAAAATGTAAAAATGCTTCAGTTCTTCCCATAAGCACCAAGAATTCATGGAAGACATTGTTCTTTCACATTCAGCAGAATAACCTTTCGTGCATAGGTCACTTATTTCATGCCTTTATTACAGATTATTATCCAGATTGTGCACCAGATACTGTATGAGTTTGTCTGCTTTGTGAATACGAAAGTAATACATGTCCCAGTGATTTCTTTTTTACAACCTCCTTACAGTAATCACTAAAGATTCACTGAAATGCAGCCTTTCATTTCACAGCAGCTCTACTTCCACTTTCATCCCAACTCAATTGTGTTTTGACAGATGAATACAGGACGTACTGGATCAAATTCACTGGATTGGAACTTGTCAGGAGCTGCCAAGGCCTGCTGGTTCCTGCCTTCACCTCTGACCAACTCCTATATACAATAACATTCAGAAAGAAGATACTGCCATGGTTACAATGGCACCTGGCTGAGTTTAATATTAAGGTGTGTTGGCTGCAGGTCAGTGAGACGTTATGGTCTGCTTGCCAAAGAGACTGGGAAATATGTACAAATGTATAATTATTAACTATTATGATGTTTCATTGTGGTCGAACAGCTACAAAAAAAGAGGCAACAATAGCATTGGCTTGTCACAGTATCCGACAAGCATAAACATGATCGTCTCCCAGAATACAATGTCATATATTTTCAACAAACTTTCCTAGTCTTGTTTTTAACACAGCGTGCAATTATTCTTCATTCACTGTCTTCATTTTCTTGTGCTTCTGTGTATTTCACTACCACCTTTGTTTTTAAAAACAAATACAGGTTTGTGATAATGAGCCATTCAAAATGAAACTGTAGAACACTGGACACACACACACACACACACACACACACACACACACACACACACACACACACACACACACACACACACACACACACACACACACACGCACACAAAAAACCCAATGTAATTGTTGGTTTAGTGCACGAGGATACACCATAACATCTACAGAATCGAAGGTTTACAGCAGGTTTACAGCTAATGTGTGCTCTGTAATGTTTACTAGATGATAACTGCTAGCTATTCACCTTAACTGCCATTCAAGTCTTATCATTGTTGCTGGCCATTAAGGAACATAATTATCAGCAATCCTTATCTCTGAATTTACAGAACATACAAATAAAAGTATACAGCAGGTACCTTTTATCGTAATTGTCAGATTCTCCTCATATTGAAAGTGAATTCTGCTATGGAGCAAGAGCATGTGAGTACACAGCATGTGGGGGGTTGGGGGGGGGGGGGGGGGGGGGGGTTGGAGGGGTTGATGTCGCCCTTATAGTAACAGCAGTGATTATCTGCAAGACCATAAACAATACGTTCAACTACAGACAATACCAATGAGACAGAATGGAAAACTCCCAGGATATAATACAAGATGGGGACTGAAGGTGGACAGTGACACAACATTTACTGTACCAACAGAACAAACGGTGTACAACGTGAATGGCAAAAAAACATGCACACTCATTTCCAGTCAGCAACCCCCTTAATTAATCACTGCTGTTAACTGTGCAAATGTTAGCCACAGTCAAACAAGAAGAACAAAGAGATGTTAATAAGCGTTGAAGAAAGTTCCTGTTTTTCTACAAAAGGAAGTGCAGATTTTCCGAGATAGGAAGTCACTTCTGACCAGAACACCTTGGGATGTGAAAGTTTAGAAATTTACCTGACATAAAGCCACGGATGAGGACACACCCATACAGACATACAGATCCAGTGCATCATCTAATATCTGTCTTTGTGCTTAGGTGTGTACTTTACAAAACACTATCTGATCTTTTGCTAAAAATTACAGGTCGACAATAAATTGGTACATTGAAACTTTAGATGATCTCTGCAGAGCCCATACTAAAAGTGAAAAACAATAACACCAAAGCATCAGATCGCTCCTGCAGAAACTTGAGTGCATGTGCCATGACTTGTTTCTTCTGCTAATATTCAGCAACCACTGCTGGTCATGCCTCAGATCAAACATGCAAGCATGCAAGCTTTAAAAGTACAGACAGACTCCAACAAAGCTCATATGGTTTAATACAGGACTAAAAACAACAATGATTTTTTTCCATTATGCTGCATTTTTCATCCATTTGTCATCCATCGATGAGCCCTCCCACACTGTAGGCTCTCATGCTAAATAAAAGAAACAGAACGCCAATACGCTACCAAATTCACATGTGGCTACAGCAACAAATACCTTTTGAATAACTAAAACTGATCCCAGATCATTTGAACTAAAACATAGTGTCAACTGACACTATTTTTCTATATAAATGCATGTGTGCATTTTCTGTTAAACCACTGCATTCATACACTCTTATCCACTCAATAAGGATCTGTAATTAGACACAGCAAGGACCCTGCCTATGTTTCAGTCTCTTGTTTATCTCCCTGTTTCACAGAAATGAAACTCATGGAGTACGTTTGCACATATATGCAAATAAACACAGAGTGCGTAACAATAAGCACGCAAGACACATGCACACGCACATGTTACAAACTGCATTGTACAGTATGAGACAATGGTAATTTAGAATATGCACGTAAGAACTTCCAGACAGACATGCAGAGACAGCTGTGGCAGACATCCAGTGGTACTGTGTGTTTCTGATTAAGCAGAGTCAATAGGAGAGCAGTAAACCCCGTCCTCCCTCTCTCCCTCCAGTCTCTCGTCTTACATCAATCACATTTTGCTGCAGAGATCTAAATGTATTTGGCATGCTCCAACTTTGCATTGTGCACATACCGTTCAACACACTAGTTAAAAGTAAAAAAAGGTTGATTAGATTTCCATTATCAGCGATTTTTCTCAGACACCCACAAAATGCACACTGATACAGTGTGTGAAGCATTTCAAGTGTAGCTATGAATCTAGTCTTTAATATCAGATATATTATATCCTGCTGCCAAGTCGAAAGGAAATCATGATAAAAACAAACCACAACAAATTTGTCCCCCAATGGGATATGAGACAGGTAACAGATAATATTTTTCTTTTGAAAAGTTGATTGTTGTGTTGTTGTTCCACATATTCTTCTTCAAAACTTCATTACCCACAATGCAATTCGACGGACAACAATTTGGTCAGAGATTCAGATGTGTTACCTGTATACTAGTCTATGTCCACGACGTTCCACTTCCGGGATTGCTCTCGTTCTGACGGAAATTCCGCCGGATGTCACTCTTTTCGGATGTCCATTGTCAGATGTCCGTTACCTTCCACTTTCTTTGTGTTGGCATTTTAAACTCTGGTGGATTTATGAGGACTATGGTTAACTGCTCCTCAGATCTCTGCAGGGTAAATCCAGACAGAAATAACCCTTGAACGTACACATGTTCCACCAAAACAAGTTCCTTCCCGAGGCTATTTTGCAGAGGCACCGTGGCTCTACTCGGCGTTTAGCACCACCCAAGACGATTAAGATTGGTTTAAATAAATGCCAATAAACCAGAGCACGTTTTTCTCCCATCCCGAAATTGCTGTGTGGACTAGCCAGACGCTCCTCCGCAGCGCTGTGGAGGAAGGTCTGGAAATGCGAGACTACCTGTATGCTAGTAGGTGCTAATGTAGCCTAGGGCCTAATGGGCTACAGAGGTCTGGTAAACTCACTTATTTCTAACTGCACACCCCCAGACATTTTTTAACTTTTAGTCTTTAGCCCCAATTAACACTGACTCAAGTGACATCATTTGAGGCAATTTTACTGCCTCTGGATTTTCTGCAGGGTCTCCATGATGGGGAGCAAACACACTTTAATGATCACTTAATGATCATTTTTATCTTCATGCTACGGAGTGGGCATTATTAACACCAGATATACATAATGGAACCTGCAGGCTTATCTCAGTACTAATTGAGTCAGACCACTCCTGATAAAATGTAAGTAACCATAACACAAACATACACAGATTGCTATGACCTCACACAGCCTTTTTTATAGCTATCATCTGCCTGTCTGTCTGCCTGCCTGTCTGTCTCTGCCTTTTTAGGCAATGCCAACTGTCCTTGGGTCTTCATTTCCTTAACTTTCAATGTGTGTGTGTGTGTGTGTGTGTGTATGTGTGTGTGTGTGTGTGTGTGTGTGTGTGTGTGTGTGTGTGTGTGTGTGTGTGTGTGTACATACTTTGCTATGTTTTGGCAGACGATTGTACATGACTTAGTCAGTGTTTTTTAATACCAAAAGTAAATTCTAAATATACCTGCACTGCATCACCTCGTCATAATAATCTTGTCAAATGTCTGCACACACACACACACACACACACACACACACACACACACACACACACACACACACACACACACACACACACACACACACACACACACACACAAAAGCTCTCTGAATAAAGTTAAAGTGAGATGTGATAAATGTCCAACTTCTAATAACTGTAATTTTGGCACAAACCGGTTCTACTGTAACTGATATACTTATAAATATTCACAAATAGGCTGTAGTGTATGACCCCAGAGTGATTTGACTTCATGTGAAATAGTTGGCCTATTTGGAAACAACACACTTCCCTGGCTCAGTCATGTAATAACCACCATATGCCCACAGCTAAAGAGGAATATGAACTATACTATGATATGTCATCGGCGTCCCATTAATACTACATATAGTAATATATATATATATATAACAAAATGGGATTCACAGGGGAACTGTCCTGATGTGGCTTTGGTGTTGAAAGTCAAGTAATGAAATGACTGTTGGGATGTCACAATATGAGCATTTCTTAGCTGAATCACCCCACATGTACAGGCCCCGTTGGACCTTTTTCTGCAGAAGAGCCTAATATTAACAAATGAAGAAGTACAGACACAGAGGTGCTGATTTGGTTTCCCTCGTGGCTCTAGTCAACTGATTTGTTCACTACTGCTTTTCTTTTTATCAGAAAGATCAAACATTTCCTTCTTGTGTGACTTCATTTGAATTTTTTCTGATTGCAGAGATCATTATCATAATGGAACGTACCATGTTGGGCAAAGGTTAAAAAAAAATGCACTTTTTATCAGGAACATCTGCAAAAGAAGCTTGAACTGAAGTGATACTGCAATGCCAAAACCAGACATGAAAGACATTTAACTTGATATGCCATTCAGACAGGGCCATCCCACATAATACACTGAGCACATCCTGTGCTCTTTTGAAATGACTGATGTTTTGACGTATGAATGTTTAATTGTAGGCCTACATATCTGAATGAGAACCATACATAATGAATAATGAATCAATAATTCGTATGAAAAACACAGAGAGCTAAAGAGCGAGAGAAAGAGAGAGAGAGAGAGAGAGAGAGAGAGAGAGAGAGAGAGAGAGAGAAGGAGAGAGAGAGAGAGAGAGAGAGAGAAGGAGAGAGAGAGAGAGAGAGAGAGAGGAGAGAGAGAGAGAGAGAGAGAGAGAGAGAGAGAGAGAGAGAGAGAAGGAGAGAGAGAGAGAGAGAGAGAAGGAGAGAGAGAGAGAGAGAGAGAGAGAGAGAGAAGGAGAGAGAGAGAGAGAGAGAGAGAGAAGGAGAGAGAGAGAGAGAGACCTGACTACAACGCCACCATTAGAATCCTCGTATAAAACATCATGTGTATTAGATGCATTAATCGGATCCGTCACCTGTCTTTCTGTAAACGTCCTACTGTCATGTGGCTTTGCGGTTTTCTCGAAATTCTCAAAATAATAGCTGCGTTCAAATGAACTGAAAGAGCATAGGGGCTGCTCTGAGCTCAGTTTCACTTTCGGTTGTGTTTCAGAGAAACCGGCTGCCTGCCGCTAAAGCGAGCCGTGGCTGTTAGAGGAAGAGACCGAGCAGGCGGAGCTAACGGGCCGGAGCTATAAAGCCAAGAAGTGTTTACCACGCTAGCGCACAATGAGAGTATGATTTAACGGGTGGGAATCACAGCCAGCAGGTCGACAGAGTTGCTTACGAGCTGTCAAACTGATGGTTGCCCTCCAGCCTGCGCTTCGTCACGGATTACCTGCAGGACATTAACTGGTCTCACTGATCGCACTTTGGATTAGACAAACGGATCTTTAAACAGCCGCTGTCGTTACAACACAACGGTAAGACTTCTCGAACTGGAGTTATGCTGTAGGCTGCTGTTGGGTGGGTTTGGGTTCATGGCTGCTTTTTTTTCTGGGCCTTGTGCATTGGAAACAATAAGGGAGTTAATGTTAAACTGTGCCTCTGAGTGCACGGACTTTTTGGGAAAGGAAATGCATGCTTCCCACTGTCCAGATGTTAACCGCAGCATGCAGTGGAAACTGTAAAAAGCAGACAATGAAATACAAAGAAAAAACACTTAGGCTACTCCACAACTCTTTGTTCTCTAAATGATTATACTTTGAATGTGATCCATCTCCATGGCTCAAACATGCGTTTGTAATGTCCCTGACATTGTCCCCAAAATTATGACACACATCACCACCTGTTAATCTTTACCTTTTTTTGGGGAAAAAAGTTAAAAGTTAACTCAAGTCATTCACATTGAACTTTTGAACTATGCAGAGAGAAGGATAGAGGATAGGCCTGTTGATATGTGATGATGAGAGGTCCAGGCCCAGACAATGTGTCAATTGTACTCAGCTGATGAGTGTCATAAGATATTTATCCCCTCATCCAATCTAACAGGTTCAGACCATTTATGAATAATAATAATAATAATAATAATAATAATAAAAACTCAAATACTACTTTCAGTTCGCAATGTATACATTTATTTAGTTGATCTTTATTTGTCATTGCCTTGGACAAGTTTTATTTCAACCAGGTATTTCAGTCACTGAGGCAGAAATGATACAGAATAAATACTGCTATAAGCACTATAACCTTTGTGTGTGTGTGTGTGTGTGTGTGTGTGTGTGTGTGTGTCCAGGCAGTATACAGCTGACTGTATTTTGGCCTGAGATTCCAGTCATATCAAATACAGTTCCATGTAAACTTAAATTATTATCTAACCTAAACCCCGACACAGTCACTGAATTGTGTAAACACCCACACACACATATTTTAATATTACAAATCTTTCTCCTTTTAGAGCTTTAGGGTCTTAAATGGTCATTGCCTAAGTGTTGTGTGTTGTTCTTGTGAATGATGAGATTCACCGCCACTGTCCTGGTAATTTTGTCAGAAAGGTGTAACCCTTAACTGATTTTAGTTTAACCAGGTTGTAAAAAAATGTAATTTGCTTTACTTAGTAATACATTACTGTTTGATAATAACTCTTTCTGTCTTGTCTTGTCTCTCTCAGGATGTCAGTGTGGTGGTTAGAGATGGGAGAGGGTCTGGGGCCTCTCTCCCCTGTAGGATGGTAGCCAACAGCACAGTGGAAGGCCATGACAAGACCCAGTTGTCAAGCTCATCGTTGTCATCATCGGCATCCTCCTCATCATCGTCCCTGTCTTCACCGCTGGCTAGGCACGAGCTCGCTCTCAGCTCTCACCGCACCGAGTTGGAGCGGCTTCAGGGTCGGGCCGCTCTAAATCCCAACCCATCTGTGTATCTGACCCACTTCCCCACGTTCTCCTGCAAGGAGGACTGCAAGATAATCACAGACACAGCGGCCAAGCTCGAGCACAGCGCCTTCTACTGGGGCCCTCTGGGAGTGGAGGACGCCCATCGCATGCTGCGGGACGCGCCGCTGGGCAGCTTCCTCATCCGTGACAGCCGGCAGAAAGACGTCTTCTTCACGCTGTCCTACCACGGCAAGAGCGGCCCGGTCAGCGTGCGCATTGACTACAAGCGACAAAAGTTCTCACTGGCGGGCAACGAGCGCTCCTTTCCGACACTCTTTGCCCTCTTGGAGCATTATATCAATTCTCCCAAGAAGAGCCTGAGCATTCCGTACAGGAAATGGAAGCCGACGCTGCAGGAGCTGTGCAGGAAGCGCATCATGGAGCTGTGTGGCGGAGTAAGCCGGGTGTCGGAGCTGCCACTCACCCATGTTGTCCAAGACTTCCTGTTGGAATTCCCTTACAAACTATGACCAGCTTGCCGTATAAAGTTTTGATAGTAGGCCTATTATTTTTCATTTCAAGAAGGCAGTTTTTACTAAGTAACAGTAAACAGGAGGAGTGTTTGGTAAAGCCTGCCCGTCATGTGTTGGAGGTTAAGCCTGCATCGCTGTGGTTTCACACAGAACTCTCTCCCTGTTTTGAGCTAAAAAGCTGCAGAAAGTTTCACAAGAGACGTTATGACCACAATCGAGTACAGGCAGTGTTCAATGGGCCCGGGCACGACATTTCAACATACATTACCTCCAGAGACTCAACTTGCACACGGACAGAGCGCCTTCTGGTCATGAGGAAGCATGAAAAGTTGGAAAAAGCTGCATTAAAAGAAATCTACAGCCACAATAGAGCTATTACAGAGATAAAAGAACTGGTGGGGTCAACTGTGACCACTCTACTAGAAACTGTAGAGTCTGTTGTTGACCATTTGTGGCCACCAGAGACCCAAAAATATTTAAAAGTGGATTGTGGAAGGACAGAGTGGACTTGTGGGAGGGTACGGCCTGTGGTACCAGTTGGATTGACTTTTGTAGCAGACTTTGAATACTCTAATGTTGTTAAATGTTTACATCACACTCAAATGTTTGCCAGCACTGATGGCTCAAATACCACTTGATGTCTTTTTGATGTTTGCTGTCATGACTGGCAGCACGCAGAAGAAATATTGTAGAAGATGTCAGAGGGTGGTGGAGTCACGAGGTCTGGTGCTAAGTTGTACTGTATGTGGAGGCACATCGCCTCTTACTCAACCATCTCTGCCAGGCAGAAAATAACTTTGTCTTTACTGAATCAGATATTATACAATAATATTTTTTTATTTGCTATTATATTTGAAATAAAACTTATTTAAACCAACCTTGCTCAATTTTCAGTTACTTTTTGACTGTGGTATTTCTCTTCCCCAACTCACGTCATGTGCAGGGACAGGTAGGGGTTTTGGTGGAGAAAGAGGGAGGGACAAACACACACACACAGTCATACATACTTTGTCCTCGCTGTGTTACAGACAATAGGACAGACAGACAGACAGACAGGAAGTATGACACGGTAGTGTACAGTATAGTCACCACAATGAATCATCTGTGTAGGTGAAAGTGACAGGTGGGTGGGGTCACATTGGTAGTAAATGGACTGTTACGCTTAGATACACACACACTTACCAGAAATGGGCAGAGGTGACGTGTGATTGTGTGATTGTGTGTGTGATTGTGATTGTGATTGTGTGTGTGTGTGTGTGTGTGTGTGTGTGTGTGATTGTGTGTGTGTGTGTGTGTGTGTGTGTCTGTGTGTGTGTGTGTGTGTGTGTGTGTGTAGTACTTTCAACCTAATAAGGGCCCAGCGCAGATTAAAATTTCCTCAGGAGGAAGTGGGAAATTTTGGGGGGGGGTTAGTGGTTTGACAGAGACATGTTAGATCAAGGTCACGGTTCAAGTTACAGTTTGCGTTTCATTTTAGAGTTAGGGTAAACGTTTTACATGTAGCACATATTTACATACTAGAAATAATACAAGAAAGCAGGTGGAAAGACCTACAAGATGTCAAAATACTTTGTACACATAGTGTACATGGAAGCCCTTCTAATCTAGTGCACGAAGAAGAGATTTAAAAGATGACTCTTAACCTTTGTTTGAACACATAACATTCATTGTGACTACTTTATTTGAATTTTGATTGATTTATTCAACTTAGTCACACTTCTTTTGTTTATGGTCAAAAATGACCACCATAGGAAATGAATGGGAAAGAGTATAATGACTGCAATTTGTTCATGTGAACCTACCAATGTTCGCACACACATGCATGTACGAACACACAGAAACACACACGTTGTAGATGTTAATGTTCTTATAAGGTTCTTTTACAATAAATGTTCGATTAGAAATACTTTTTGTCATTTTTATTGGAATTTATGTTAAAATAAGAGCAGTTAAAACAAACAGTTAAAACTGTCTGGTCAAATTTGACCGCGAACAGTAAATTAAAAGAGGGGTAGCAACGAACATTGTTTAAAGGTTAAACAAGGAATGCCATGGTTCACTACGCACTGGCTGAAATATCGCCTTTCTTCAATGGATGAGGCACTGATCCAGGTGGGTGTACTTGTTTTAAATGTACAGCATGACTCACGTGTTTGACAAACCTACTGCACACACTATATATGTGCAGTCACATTGGAGCAAAGCCCAGCTGAATGCTTCCCTTTAGAAATTAAGCTATGCTTAAAGGGGTTGGACCGGCATGTGGCACAAAATCAGAGGCAGTGTTTGAACAGGAACCCTTCACATTTTTTACACACTTACACAGAGCCATTGTGTTTATCCAAACAATAAAGTTGCAGCAGAAATTGATGTAACTTACTTCTTGTAGGAACCACAAGTTTAAGTTCAACCGTTGCAAATTCCATTGCGTTTTCATGTCATTGTTCGCAGAACACTTTGTCAATTCCTGACACACACGGGAAGAAAGTCTGTTCCCAAAAAATAATGTCCTAAAATTGTCACCTTGCATAATTTACTGCCCCACTGCTTTACTATTAGCAGGGTTGATTTAGTTATATTGAAAAGCCAAGTTTGTATTTGTAAAAATAAAAATCCTAACAAGGACAGTCATGTCAATGTTAAAAATAGAACATGTTTTACAGAACATGTGGGTGCAGTAAGCTAGATGTATCTTTAGAAAGCAGAATCATTTGCTGAAAGTTTGCCATTTAATGACATTTGCAAAAAGTACGTCACTTTTTTTTAGACAGTGTAGTGTACAGTTATCATTTCTAACTTGAGGTCGTAACCCTTCCTCATACCTAACCAGAACTCCAACGCTAAAACCAAACCTTACCATAAGGCTTTGTGATCTTTTTCGGGGATTTTTGTTTGATCCTCTTGGGTCTAGACAAATGTAGCCACACATCTTTCACTCTCTCTCTCTCTCTCTCTCTCTCTCTCTCTCACTCACACACACACACACACACAAGTCAGTGATATACACACTGTGATTGCAATATGTTTAATAGGCGTGGTTGTTTTCAATCCTCACTTTTTAAAGCTTTACCTAGAAAATGAGATCATTGGTTTAAGCACAAATGTGGGGTGGTGAGTGAATCATATGTAGCAGTTTCATTCATAGCTTCTCAGTTTTCAGGACATTCCCGACTATTTTGAGAAGTGAAAGGTGAAGTGAGGTGTTCTGTCATTGTGTGCTTATCAGCTGATTTCTGTGGAGTCCTCTGCTTGGAGTTTTCTGTCCTTTAAACACATGCGCGCACGCGCACGCGCACGCACACACACACACACACACACACACACACGAAAACCGATGCCTCAAGAGAAAGGTCCACACGAATTAGGCCAAGGACAAAGTGAGAAAGAATAAAAGGGGGGGTTCTTTCAAAACATTTGCTTGAGATTCGACGTGAATAAAGAATAAATGATATGAGCTTTTATATATGGTTATCCTAGCCTCACTAATCTTGTATTTTCTTGGACAAGGCTTTCCTATGACCAAACACCAATTCCTGAGTTAGTCACCAGGTTCCATGGTTTTTTCAGGCTTTTCTACTGGATTTTTTCACCCACAAATTCTTGCTAGTGGGATATCTCAGAATTCCCAGTATGATGACATTTAATATGCAGGAAGCTTAGTCGGAATGTTGGTCATCACATTAGAAGAATGAGTTTCAACACTTCATCAACAAAAGACATAGAACTTCCAAAGAATTTAATGTAACACAATAAAACAGACAAGCTTCAACTAAATCCAGTGTGGACGTGTAATGTAGTAGTTCTTCAAACAGCAGCTAGACCATGGCTCCAACAATTCCCCAACTTCTAGATGAGAAGATTGATACCAATTTCATATGAATACAATGCCTTAGGCTTAGCTTAGCATAAAGTCTGGAAACAGTTAGCCTGGCTGTCCAAAGGTAACAAAATCTGTCTAAAAGCACCACCAGTGCTTATTAACATGGTATGTCTCATTTATTTAATCCATATAAAAACCAATTGTAAACTGGACAGGCTGTACTTTGTACTTCGTGGCTTGCGCTTATAGGCTACTTTGTACTTCGTGGCTTGCAGTAACTTTATTCTGGTTGCCTTATGAAAAGACTCCAGGAAGGTTTGGTTACCTTTTCACAGGTTAGCCAGAGTTGCCATCCTAAGAAAAAGCCTACTGTTCTCCCCGCTGACAACACAACTAACCAATCAGAAGCTAGGAGGACTTAACTCTGAGGAAACCACAGAGGGGGATGTACAGGTTATTAATCATTGGTTAACAGCTAATACTCAGAACTGGCATACATAAAGTGCCACTTAGTTTTAAACTCGGGGGCGTGCAGATTTGAACAGCACAACTGCACACCTTCAAATCTGTCCAAGATCTCTAGAGTCAAAACTTTTATTGAAAGCTGTGATCGTGGTTTAATACAGAGAAACACACACACACACGAGCATTTTAGTATCGTTGCAGTACCAGGAACCCATTCAAATGTTTACGCACACATAACCAGACTTCCCTGAAGAGAGGAACCGCGATAAAAGCAACACATACAGACCACAAGATGACTGAGGGCTCCTGCAGCAGCCACAGTAACACATCACAAAGGTAGAAAGTGTAAAGGCAATGCCATCTCTCTCTCTCACACACACACACACACACACACACACACACACACACACACACACACACGTACGTAAGAAGCAAATACATGCATCATTTTTACACTTAAAAAAAACAAGTTTACACGCGATTGTTGAACTGCAGTATGGTGGATCTTTCTCTTTACAGCTTTTAAAGCCATGAAACACTATCAGTGGAAACCTTCACACACACTCAGTCATATAGTATACATGGGTGTGTATGCGTTCCTGAGGTTGGCAGTTCTTTTCTAATATATCCTGTGGTTTTCTTGCTCAAACACTAAGGAGAACCTCCTCTGCTGTTACTACTGTGAAGAAGGGGGAAAAAACATGCGCAAGAGAGCAGTGGAAAAAAAACACCCAGCTGTCTGCAAACGCAACAACACCAATGCAGCGGCCTCACTGTTGTTAAGTAGAATAATTTATTGCAGTTCTTTATTTATTCTCTGTTTCAGTTCATTAACAATAATTACAGGTTTAAAAGCAAAACGCATTTACAGAGCATACAAATATTACATACACACACACTACAATCAGAGACAATAATGGAAGCTTCACGTGTCATGTTTCGATAGAGGTTGCCAGTGGCTACAGGCGACATGCCGTCATGTCTTCAAACATGCCGCCATGTTCCGTCAAACCATCACAAGCTGCTCTCAGCACACCAGTGATCACCACCATCATTCTTATGCTATTTACAGCAGCAAGATGGAAAGAGACAGACTTAAAAAGAAAAGTATTGCTCTGAATGTCACCTTTATAAACTTTGTGATGACTGTACTGAGTTAAAAAGAAAAGAAGATCAGCATCCAGTCTTTAGCTGTAAGATAATGGCATAGATAAGTGCAGGAAAGCAAAGGCGAAAGAGAAAAGAGGAAGAAGTTAATAAAAGGACTAAAAAGGATGAAGCGATAGAATATGTTCTAAAGAATCACTGGTACTGCTTTTGTTCCTAAGATTTACAGATCAAGTCATTAAGGAAGAAAGAAAATACACTGATCCCATTCAAAACGATCAAATAACACCAGAGATAAGTCGTTTGTTACATTCATCTCTCCCCTCACTGGTTAGCTCTTTAGATTATTGCAGTAGTAAAGCTTTATTCAGCTGGTTAAAGGAGGAGGGGTTAGCCCCCCTACACTGACCTTAAAACACCATCTGAAGAAATGAATGTTGGTTTTCTTGGGGACCGCTGTTTGTGCCCACTTTGAGATGACAATGCAACTTTGCAACACCATTTTTTTTCCCACATTGTTCTCAGCATCGTGTTTTGACAGACAGGGTGTTCCCAACAGTAATCTGAGTTTTCAGAGCATGTTTTTGGTGCGTTCCAGTTGAACTGGGAAGTCAAAGTTTCTGAGTTCCCAGTCGGATATGGCAATTGGAACGCCCCCTGAAGTCGGATTTCCCACTCGGAAAGTCAGGAGAGCCCCGTGAGCCCTGCCATCACAAGTCAACATGGCTGCTCCGAGCATCAGCAGTAGTGAAAGCTGTATCAATATACTGTTTATTAGCACTTTTAGCACTTCTAATTAGCAATTAGCACGTTTATTAAGACACTACTGTCTTATTTGTGTCTCATTAAATTAGTCATGGACACATTACTGTCCATCTTCTATCTGTGGACATGTTGCTACGGCATTTGTACGCGCAAAGTACAGCATAACGAATTGTTATCAACGAGTTAAATATAATCGTTTTACGAGTCGTTACTAGAACACAATCAACCCGGGTGTGACGTCATTCCCAGTTCCGAACTCCGACCTCCGAGGTAAATGGAACGCAGCATATCTATTTAAGCCCATTTCCAGAAACATGGAGCGTAAAACTGAGCTCAGGTCAGTGCCTAAGGGGCAACCAGCAGATACATTCAACGCAGTGTTGTTGTGGCAGTGTGCAGAACTAAAAACGCAGATGCTATTTCAAACGTTGTCTCATGACTCTTTGAACTCGGCATGTCTAACATCCCTGATATATATTATACTACATCCCTCTATGAGGCTGTCAGAGTTTCATTTAACCAAGCAAATTCACTTGTTTTATATTCCTAAATACATCAGACGATACTCAGATTTTCAATGAGTAAAATAGCAGTTCACCTGTGTTGCTACAGACTGAAACTCTTTATGTAGAGAATGAATGAAAGCCTGCATGGACTCAGTGAATTATTTACTATTACTCAGTGAACTAGTGAACAGTGAGCTATCCATTATGTATAACTAGTGTACCACTTATTCAGCTCCATTCAGATCTTTCATATCAATTATTCTGTTAGTCAAGTTGCTGATTGGTGAATCGCCTCTCTGAATGAACACACTATCTAATCCCTGCAGGCTACAGTCTGGATATGGGAAAAAAAGAAAATAGAAGCAAATCCAATGAGGTCAAGGTTTGTTAAATATGGTTGCATATCTGGGGAAAAAAAACTGCACTCAAGGAACCCGTACAAAACTATCAGCCCAAGAGATTAATATGAACTATGATGGAAACCAACGGCTGGCTGTGATGACAAGCAAAGAGTTGCTGTCACACACCTCACATTCCAAGATGTATCAATCAAAATGTTTACTAGCAGGGCACAACAGCTACAACGTCACGTTAACATCAAATTATTGTTTACAGTATGAGACCTGCTCCCTCTTTTCTCAGGATGCTGCAGGTGATGTAATACATATTCTATAATAGACACCAGTTAGTAAATGAATGGATCATTACTTTACACCTGGAACAATAACTAAACAAAATGTAACGCATGCGCGCGCGCGCACACACACACACACACACACACACACACACACACACACACACACACACACACCTAGGTGGCAGTAACTGCTGACATGTCTGACATGCAGTGGTTAAAAGGCAAGTGCTGCTGACTCTGTTGACTGTATGTATAGTGTGTGTGTTAGCGTAGAAGTGACCACAACCACCGCAAAACATTAGCGGTGAACATAAGACACAAAAACAGAGCAGTTCTTTTTAAAGTGGATAAAGAGCTCACGACAGCAGCATGTGGCGTATGTGTGTGTTTCTGTGAGCTGACAATCGATCAGAATGAGTAAAAAACGTTGCTGGTTGCGCGCCTTTACACACGCTTGCTTAAAACACAATCGGATGTACTCAAGTGCACAGAAATCCAAATGTGCTTCAAGCCTTCCTCGAGTTCGACCAGTGTCTCGTCCTCTGTTCTCTCTGAGAAAAAAAAAAAAAAAAAAAAAAAGAGTCTTCCATCATGTGAAACACAAATTTTGAATCTACAGGTCTCAACATAAAAATATACTGCAGCCAAGCTGGATAGACTAACTATCACACTTCACTGTCCTCTTAGAGACAAGTTTAAATGCATGAACATGATTGAGTGTGTGTTGCTTAATCCAGTTCAGGAGAGTCTTGTGTGTCAGTGTGCGTCTCTGTATCTTCTGTGTTCTCTACATACTCTGAGTCGTCTCTTTCTTGCAACTCTGCAGCAGAGAGTTGGTCTATATTCACCTCTAGAGGTGTGTCTTCACCTTCTGTCTTATCTACTCCCTCTGGTTCCTCGTCAGGGGGGGTGACCAACTCCGTTGTCGTGGTTTCCTCTTTTACCGTCGCATCTGTCTCCGTCTCATCCATGGGCGACCCCTCTTCCTCTTGCTGCTCCTCCTCATCTCTTTGCTCTTCTTTCCTATCCCCCTCCTCCTCCTCCTCCTCTGCGATGGAGGCGTCTGGTCTCTGGAGGGAGTGCGCTGCGGGAATGTGGCTGGCACAGGGGTGCAGGTGTGGTGAGCCTGCTGGGGGCAACAGTGTGAGCGACTCCACGCTGAGTGTGTCTGCGTTGTTGTCTGTAAGGAGGGAGATGTTGGGCTGGGATGCCGGGGTGAGACTTGGGGCCAAGGCCGGAGCCGTGACTGGGGGCAAGGGAGTAGAGGCAACAAGCATTACTTCTCCACCTACTCCTTCCCCTTCTCCGCCAGAGGAGGAGGGTGGGGTGTGGTCCAAAAACGTACCATCATCTAGAGGAGAGCAGAGGAAAGAGTGAGGCAGGTGAGAAATACATTTTTATGTTAAGTAAAATTATGTGGCTTTTCTTTAACAAAGCCTTCCAAAAATGTTTGTCCTGCTTTGTTAATTTGTCATTTTTGGCACCGAGATGACCTAAAGGGGTAACAAGTGTACTTTCCAGATAAATGCACTGCAAGAAAACAAAGTAAATACATCATCGTAAGTGAGTGAAGAGGTAAATTCTGAATTTTTAAATATTTCAAGTTTGTAAAATTCCACAATATTCGCTAAACCAAGCAGAGAATTTAAATTTCAGAAAATCCTTTGCCTAGAACATAACTCTCACAATTTCAAGATAAATCCCATAACCAGTGGGAACCCTTACACTCTTTTTTTTAATTTTATCATTCCAAGTACCCAACCTTCCTTGGTGTAACTTTTACCTGCTCTGCTATTCAGTTCAGCTATGTTCAGTTGAGTTAAGGTGAAAGTGACTGCTCCAAACAGAACTTGGTGTTCATGCGCCCCTGAATCATCTATAGCAGGAATTTGAGTAAACCCGATTGTAATGCGTTCTCTAAAGGGTAGATGTGTGATTATGTACATTCACAAAGAAACAACACACCTGCTGTATATGACCCCTGTGATAGTGGTAGCACGCTTATGTGCCCTGTGTATCCCTGCACTACTTCGTATATACCAACAGCTCAACTGACACTACTGAAAGCTATCGTGGTTTTTGTGGTGTGTGCAAATATGTACCATGATTACACCCAATGCTCACAGGAGATATGTGTGTGCTGTATAGTGCAGATATACTGTGTTGACCACACCTCAGCTCCATAATTACATTACAGTCAAGAATTTGCCCCTTGCACCATATGTGCCTCTTTATCTGTGTGTTATTGTGTGTCGGAATTGTGGATGTACTGTGTGTGAGCTACCTGTGGGGCTCTGAGCTGATATAGTACTTGCAGTAACAGAGTCACATCTTCCTGTGCTCCCACTCCCACTGGAGGGAGGCGAGGGGGAGGAGAGGGGCGAGGGACTGTGCTGCGACACACAGTGAGCCACTGCAAAACCTGAACATAGACACACATGCACAGACAATACAGTCATGTGATACCATGGCTGGGAAATGATTTCACCTGACCATATCTAGCCCTAATGGCACAAGTTGAGAGTCTGAATTATTGTGTGGCACACAGTATATATACACACATGGACCTACTGTAAGAGACTTATGTGTCAGGTGCAGGTTTTTTTTGCATATGTGCACGTGCATGCTTATGTGAGTTCTTCAATTTGTTTAATTCTGAGAGAGAGATATACACTTAAAAAGAGTAAAATATCACTGCAATTCACTGAAAACATACAGCACATTAAAACTAGGGGAAAGCATGTTGACTTTTGTTGACCTTTAAAGTGTCAATAAATAAGTTTACTATACTTAAAAAGAAGCTTGCTATTATTTTGATGTCAGGACATTTACATTTTAATAGGAGCAGGTGTCCTTGCTGAGACAAACAAAGAGTCCTATTCAGGAACTGCAAAAGAAAGGTCCTAATACATTTTTAATGACCCAATGTTCTTTTTGACTTTTTTCTCATAAAGTATCCAGTCTGTGTCAACCAGGGGCCTGAGTTTACTGCTATTGTTTTATGGCATTTGTATGATCATTCAGATATAGATTATAGGCACTTTGCTATTGGATATATACTTTGCTATATGGATCTCTGAAGCAGTGTGTGTAGGCTGTGGAACCTGGTTATCTGTATGTCACCTGGTACTTTATCGACGGAGGCAAAAACTGCTCTATTTGCTGTGGGGTCGTTGGGCCCCCGTCTTGACTGCTCGTAGAACCGGAAAGGCAGGCCGCTGGGTGAAGCGTTTGCTGTCTGACCGAAACCCAACACCTCCGTCGCACTGGGCTGCACAGGCAGGTCCAACAGAGCTGGAGTGGAGAGTGTAGGAGGGACATGAACACAGCATCTTTATAGTGTCAAGCTCTGGAACTTCATGTGACGTTACTAAATGATGTACTACTACTACTACATGTGACGTTACTAAATTATGTACTACTACTACTACTACTACTACACTAAATTCAAACTGGGAGAGCACGTCTAATCTGGGGGAAAATGGTATACCCTGTATTTGTTACTATGATAAGATTCACTAGTAATGTTTTATGGGTTACTCTTTAGTCATCGAGAGACAATCTGACAGACTTTGTGTGACTACAGTGGCTATTCTGGCAGGGTTCACATCCTCCTTTATTTTGTTGCATTGGCAAGATTTCTGTTATTACTCTTCAGCGTAATTCTAAAGAACCAGATCACCGGGAGGGGAAGTACAAGTTACTGGTGGGTAAATCCATCAGCCTTTACAATACAAAAGACTTGGAGAATGAGAAAGTAATATTTAAAAAAATCTATTAATTGATTATATACAATTGAGCGACAAGAGTAAAAGGACACTGCCAGATTCAGGAACATGACTGATACTATGAAGCTCTTAGTAAAGACAGATTATCTGTCACTTGTGTTGGAGAGTATTTGAACCTCTACTAAATTTAGTAAATTAACTAAGAACTAATTGACCTTTTGGCGTTTTTTTGTGGGCTTTATCCTTTTGTTGAGGATGTGGAAGCCTTGCGAACCATTAGCTAGAAGCAGTGCTAGCGGTTAAACTGTGGCCGTACATTAATATTGACTTGATTTGATTCTCCATAATTATATTTTGTACTTCTGTTTTTAAGAGTTTTATTTTCACTCATTGCTCTCTGGATAACACCTCATGGGATTTATTGTAAAAATCAACTGTACTGTCCTTTCAGAGTATCTTCTGAAACACTTCCAGCCTCTGTGTAAAAACAGGCAGCCACTCTGCTGTCCTGTATGCAATATTTTTCCTAGAATGGCAAAGGCATAACCCAGTCTACTCTGCCACTGATTGGTTTACCAAGATATTCTTACCCTAACTAATCTCACTCCTCATGCCTAAACCTAACCAACCGAAGGCAATGAGTACAAGCCAATCAAAGGCAGAGTAAAATATGCTGTCCTATACAAAGAGGAAAGGGTCATATTTACCAACTGAGCGAGGGCAGAAGGTTTACTCACCTGCAATCCTCTGCATCTTCATTCGTCGGGCCTGGATGCGGCCCTTGGCCAGCCTCTGCTTGGCGATGATGCAGCGGATGTGGTCGGCAAAAATGAAGTTGGCCTGCAGAATGGGCAGGGGTTTGGCGTGGGGGTTGGAGCTGGGCTTATGAATGACGATGTTCAATGCTCTGCTGTCATCCTCAACACCAGACACCTGCATGTCCTGTTGAGAGAGGGAGGGAGCGAGGAGAAGAAGAGAGAGGGAACAAAGAGTGGGGGAGAGCGTTAGAGAGAATATACCGCAAGAGAGAGAGAGAGAGAGAGAGAGAGAGAGAGAGAGAGAGAGAGAGAGAGAGAGAGAGAGAGAGAGAGAGAGAGAGAGGTAAAGAAAAAGGAAAATGAATAAAGTGGGAATAAAAAAGTGAGGGGCAATAACAAGAGAACAGTGGGACAAGGACAGACAAAAAAAGACAGACAAAAACAAGAACAAATGCAAAAAAAAAATTGAAAAAATAAGGAAAACAGAATGAGATACAAATGGATAGTGAGTTGAGAGACAGATAAATGGGACATAAACTTTGACCATAGCTGCATTCACAAGTTCAGACCATAGGTTCAGACCCAAAACAGTAGTAGTTAGTAGAAAAGGAAGGAAACATTATATCATATAGATTCAAAACATACAGACAACACATTGTAATAACACTTTATCTATATCCGTTTCACAACAGCACACTGGATATATTCTGCAATTAATTTCAGAATTGTGTTAGAAAAATGAAATGCAATGTCACTTCCAATGATAAAGCCCTGCTGATACAGATACATGGTACATGACTTAACATGCTTGCACTCATCAAAATAACCCTGAAATGAAAGTAAAGTATATTACTGTATGCTTTATCGTGTCATATTTCTAGCATTTCTCTGGTGACATGAAGGGCTCAGGCAACAACAAATAAACATCTGATGAATAAAGAAGAGAACAAAAAAAAGAGAAACAGGGAAAACTCGGTGGAAGTGAGAGGGTGAAAATAGAAAACTGAGACAGAAAAAAAACAATGGGACGAAGATAAAAAAATGAAACAATAATGTTAACTGAAAATTCAAATAATACAGTGGAGACTGGATGAATTGGCAATAAAAACAGACAGGTAAATAAGCATGTGTGTAAGGTAGAAAGGTAGAAGAAAGAGAAAGTTTAAAAATAAAATGGAATAAAAAAAAGGAGGAACACGCACACAAATCAATTGTTTTAATGACTGAACATTTCATTCACTCTTTAGTACTGTACAAATACACATCCACACAGGCATGGACATGCCACTTTTCTCTTACTTGCAGAAGGCCCGCAAACTTGACTACACCCCATCCAAGGCGTTTGGTTTCTGGTTCGACCAGACTCATCTGGTACACATCTACAGCGAGGAACCTTTGGGCCTGGCCGCCATCTTTACTGACCACCATACAGGCAATTAGGTCACTGTTATCTGAAAGAGATGACCGACATGACGGTAAATTACTGCTTTGAAAATCAAGTTGAGGTATGGCTGAATAGCTGCCTCTGGTCTGTGTATGATCTATACACAACATCACCTGTTAGGACCAATGTTTTCAAAATATGAAATATGATGTTACTATGTTGTTAGTACACATTTTCCACATCAAGCACTAAACACAAAGTACAGCTGAGTCTGATGGGAATGTCATTATTCTTTGCAGGTATTTGGACATAAACCAAACGTTTGCTGAGGACACCACTATAGGGGGACTTCTATACGACAATGAGACACTACACTGCAGAAAGAGTGGTGTTTGGGCAATAATCTGGCCCTGATGACCACAAAAACCATGAGATCATTGTTGACTTTAGGAGATCCAGGAGGACAACACATACCTCCTCCACATAAATGGGGATGTGGTGGAGAGTGTCAACGACATCAAATTCCTGGGAATCAACATAACAAAAGATCTATCATAACACCTCATGAAAAAAGCTCAACAGAGGCCTTTCTTCTTAAGAAAACTCAAATAGGCCAAACTTCCCTCTCAGCTACTAAGGCCCCATCCAGACGAAGACGTTAGGATGAAAACGCATCCGTCTTCCCTGGATTCGGTTCAAGAAAATTCACGTACACATGAATCCATTTATAAATGACTCAACACGGTACTTCATATGCCAGGCCTGTAGGCGGCGCTGTTATTGCTACAGAAACTAACGGAACGAAGAAGAAGAGCAGCCTTCAGTGACTTCCTTTCATAACCATAGACAGTATATAAAAGTTCATAACATGACTGTTAGCTAGTTCTCTTAGCTTAACACATCCATGGACTAGACTTTAATAACTTACACCACTGCTCGTTATATAAAGGCCACCTAGAAAAAGAATGTAAACTTTGTTTACATACAGAGGGGTGATGATGGCGCAGTGGTTAGAACACATGCCTTTGGTGTGGGAGACCTGGGTTCGATTCCCACCATGATCCATCAACCAATGTGTCCCTGAGCAAGACACTTAACCCCTAGTTGCTCCAGAGGCGTGCGACCTCTGATACATAGCAATTGTAAGTCGCTTTGGATAAAAGCGTCAGCTAAATGACATGTAATGTAATGTTTACATTCTATCGGACATGATTGCAGCTAGCAGAGCTAGCTAGCGCTAGCTAACATCAACATCGGCAGTCACACAAACATCAATGATCTGATGTCTTTTTGATAATCTAGCTACACGTTTTTCTTGCGGTAGCCTTTCTACAATAAGCGGTGCTAAAAGTTACTATAATCCGTTCAAGGAGTTGATAAGCAGACAGATTAGCAAGCTAGCAGCGTTGCGTCCCTGCTAGCGCTGTCAGCTGGGTTGAAGGCGGAGCTTTGAGTCCGAGGTGTGTGGGGATGTCATCATCGATACGCACGTATGCGGTTTCGCCGTCCATATGAAGCCAAACGTGAGCCGGCTTTTTTTTTATTCACCCTGGGACCAGGTTTCAAAAAAAGTGCGTTTACAGGCAGTGCGTTTACAGGATTCATGTGGACAGTCGGCCCAAACGATGCAAAAGATGTGCGTTTGCATTGGAATACGTTTCCGTGTGGATACCGCCTAAAAAACTTCTACATAAGCACAAATAAGCTGCAAAAGTTCGCTGATTAAGACAAAACGAACGCGCACACGATTACTAATGCAAAAGTATTAGTCAAAGTTTTCTGTTGTAGGACACTGTACTTCTGCTTTATGTTATGGATGAAATGACACCATACCAGACCATACAATGATTCATCTTCTTTAGAAAAACCTTGATGCTAAATAAATAATAAATATACGGCCACTTTGAAGGTGTACAGTAGTGCTACTCCTAAAACACTGATTATCCAGTTTTTACCAGCTAAAAGGTGTTCAATTCATTAGAAACTGTTCTTTATACTGTAAATGTAGTCATGTGTTTTACTGTTGCGCTATACTGTTGTGTCCACACTATTTTACAGCACATACATATTAATATAGCAGACAGAAGCACACAGTCAGTCAAAACAGACAGACTGCTTCACACACTTAAACAGACAGAGGAGACTTTTATCTTACATGTCCAGCAGAACAATGAAGAAATGATAAGCCCACATCTACTGTTTATCACAAAAACTAGTGAGAGGCAAACTGTGGAATAATAATGACCTGATTTGACACCACTGGTTTTAATATCCCACACTGTCACTGGCTCTACACGTAAAGTGGCAACACCACCGTGACGTAGAGCCCCCGATGAACTTCTCTTCCTCTTGCAGTCTCACTCATATCCCTTCCACTTAATATTTTTGCTCTCTGGTTCCTTGATTTCTATTCTCACGAATCCTGACTAATCCATCTGTAAACCGGTATGTGACTAATGTAATTTGTGTGAAACTGGTTGGATCCATATCCTTGGGTACACTTGGGGTTTTGTTCATTTAAATAGCCCCTTCAGTACAGTAGGTTGCTCTAGACTAGAGGCAACTCTATTTTGACAGCTGTAAATCATACATATGGCCTTCTGGTTATATGAATTTCTCTCTTACCAATATTAACAGATCAACAGGGGTTGCCAGGAACTTGACTTTACCCACTGAAACAGTGAGCAGGGAAAAGTACCTGCAGCTGGAGAGGTAGTCCCCAATTTTCTATGACAGTGATGCTAACAGCAAAATGGTCAGAGAAATTAGGGGAAGTCTGATAGCTTGAATCCCCTGACCAGCTGGGAAAAAACCCTCCCACCCCCAACTTCTACTTAACTTCTGACTACAGAAGGCGGGGGTGGGTCAACTTTGTAAAAAGGTTTGAAAATTGACAAGTTGACTCTATTCAGTAACTTCTTGGGCTCATTGTCTTTTTTTTTTTAAGTACTTTCACCCAAACAGACAAATTGCAGGGAAGCACCTATCCATGAAATATTTAGTGTCAAGTATGTTTTCATCTATTAGTCAAGTGCATTTTTAGATTCAACAGAAGATGGATGTTAATAAAAGGAATGGGGCGCCTGGTTAGCTCACCTATGTAGGTGTGTCATGAGTTCCATTTATCAGGCTAGTTTTACATCATAAATCATTCAGCAAATGAGTTGCTAATGCTATGTATTGCATACATTCTTCTTCAAATTCTTCAAAAATGTGGTTAGGTTAGACGCCCTCTGTTCTTTTTTAACTACAACCAAAGTACAATCGAGCACGAAATGATTGAAGCGGTTCAGTAAAAAGCAGCAGACAGCAGTGCAGTGAGTGAAGCTGCCAGCCTGAGCTGTGCATGTGTTCAACACTCCTTGTCCCTGCAAGTATTCCCTTGAGCTATCAGCTTACTCTTATCATCCTGCCAGGTTGCATAAACATTACTGAAGGTAGACAATGGAGTGACTGTATTCAATGGTATGAGAAAAAAAACAAACAAATCAAAACTTATCACTAGTTTAGTTTTAGTTTCAAGCTTCATCTCTCTTGAGCATTTCATCTTCAAGAGATAACTTGTCACACTTATTAGAAATATACAACACGCAAAATCAGTGTCATCAGATTCTTCAAAAGTTACTTTTTTTATAACAATTGTGACAATTAGTTAGCCTGGAAACCAGACAAATCTGCAAGCTCATGTTTCATTTGCTCTGGCAGACACGTCTGGCCCCCTCCCATTCAAACAGATTTTGAGCCGTCCAGAACCTGTACGGGCCAATCAAAACAACCGTTTATCTCACATGGGGCGGGTTTAAGACGATGACTGACAAGAAGAGAGCGTAATGCTTACCGCCTGTTGATCTTAATCGCAGTTACCAAATGTAACTGGCATACTGTGTCCAGAGCAACGCACCAGGCTCGCCAAACTCAAACTGTGTGGTTCTGATCGAATGTGAATCAAGATTCTGTTACTGTATTGCATAACTTAAAAAAGTTTGTGACCAGGCAGCCATTTTCTTTCCTGCGGTCGGTCTATTCAATTGCATCAAGATGCATTTAAGTCTATGCCCGTTGATAACTGGAAATCGAAGATGAACCGAGAAGTTCCAGAATAATACACATTTGCGAATTAGTCTGACGATGCCGGGCTATTTACAATGATTAGTGTCTTTGCATGGTCCTGGGATAGTGACACTTCCTCAAGCACACTTTCTGTAAAGTTTCAGTTGATGGGAATGCAACATGACCCTCCACTTGCTAGACCATCTCTGAAACAACAAGGATACTACTCTACAGACACAATGTACAGGTATAGAAATTAGCAAATGTTCTGTGATTCAACAACAGCTATGAGGATGTGCTAAAATGGAGGCGTTGGCAGCCAAATAGTCAGAACAAGGAGTTTGTGGGTGGAAGGTTGTAGCTTTAAATCCCCAAAACCACAAGGAAAACCCCTCCCCCTCTCTATAATTACTCTGTAAGAGTGTGTTCTTAGTCAACCGCCTTGCTCAAATAAAAGTCATATGTAGTGAAGAGTTTGAAGGAATTTAATAAAAGGTATTTAGTGTATTTTGGGGCGAAATATACTATACTAATATATTGACATGTATGATTGCAGTGAGAAATATGCTGTCTTCACTTAGAGACTATTTTTTCAGAGGAGTACAGAGGACTGATCAAGACCTTTTTCACATGGTGCAACAACAATCACTTGAAGCTCAATATCAGCAAAACCAATGAGCTTGTGGTAGACGACCTGAGCAAAAGGATAGAATATAAAGTTGTAGACGATGCTTCAAATATGAATGTTGCTTCAAAAAAAGCTACAAAATTCTAAAACATGAATGCTTCACACACATCTTCCCGGCAGCACAGAAGGTCTATACAATCACAAGTTTTAATGTGGACGCCCAAGATTAGCATCACCAATTCAGTATCCGAACAAATGTCTCCCCTTCTGTTCCTGAGTTATGGTGTTGAATAATGGACAGAAAATGATTTTGCACAATGAAGTTGACCTTTAGGATATAAAACCCTCACTTCATAATTTTATCCCACAGAAATAGAAAGAGTAGAACGGACATTGAACTGTTTGCTGTGGTCATTTGACTAGTACAAAAGAAAATGGCGATTGTTGATGGCTGTTATGGTTACAACACACGTTAGTGGGGCAGTAAAGTGTGTTGTAGACTATGTCGCCAGAAGGAGAGATTCCGATTCCGAGATGCTGATTCCGCCATGCTTCAATGGTTACAGAAAATGAGGCTGTGTGAGCAATTTGCTTTCCTACACTGTGACAAGAGTGTGTGGATGAAGCATCAAGTTGTTTAATTTGACTCATTCACTCTGGCTCAGTGCTTATCAAGATGCTAGAATATCTCATAAGTACCAATGAGAACACTTAAAACTGACCACCATCGTGACAGGATCTAGTTCTTTCAGTCATGACCCATGGATGGACAACACAAAAACATAAGGCCTCTGGCCACGGCTATTGCTGCACGGAGGCATACAAAATATATAAAAAAAACTTAATAGAGGGGTAAACCCATTGTGGGATTTTTTTCTAACTATACATGAATAGAGTTAAACGCAAGACAGATAATCATGACGACTAAATAAAAGATTGTTTAACAGTATCTTTTCAAGTGACAGAAAATTACTGGAAGCCATGTCACCTACGTATATATATCTGCCACAGACTCTTTCAACAGGCATGTGGAATTATGAAAACAGTCACAGTTTCAACCACTGAATTATTTGAAAGTAAACCTGCAGGAAGACATTTGGTTTCAATAGGTATGTTTCTATCCATTAGTTAAGAGATTTTTTGAGATACCCCCCTCCCAAAAGAGAGAAATTAAGAAATATTAGAATTAGGTTTGTTTCCATCACAAGGGTTTGGGAAGATAGAACAGGACTCATGAAAGTAGAGCTTCTGCCACAGACATCATATCATCACAAAAGTAGAACGTCTTTCAGGAATGAAAACTAGATCAGCTATTGATAACAGCCAATTATGGTAGTTTCTTGCACTCAAAACATATTATATAATATTCTGGTGCAGAAACCAACCATCACACATCTATCGAAAGCATGTCAGTATCTAAAGGCACAATGCTTTGTCAATCCACTTTTGTCAGGTTTAAATGTTTAATCGTTCTGCAAATGTGTTTCCAAAAAGTACCCAAACTGAAGCGCAGTCATCACAGATATGATAACTCTTAAAGGCCACAGCTACCTAGATTTGCCATAGACTATACAGTCATCACTGCTGAGTAAACAACCCAGTGGAATTTACAATGAACTCTTCTCTTTGTACAACCCCAAATCAAAAAAAGTTGGGACAGTATGGAAAACACAAATAAAAAAAGAAAGTAGTGATTTCTAAATGTACTTTGACTTGTATTTCATTGCAGACAATACAACAGCACATCATTTAATATGTTCCTCATGATTTTTATTGTTTTTGTTTCAAAAAAACAAAATTCCTATTTTGGTTCTTGCAACACATTTCAAAAAAAGTTGGAACAGTAAAGCATTTACCACTTTGTAATGTTGCCATTCCTTTTCACAACACTTAAAAGACGTTTAGGGACTGAAGACACCAAGTGATGAAGTGTTTCAGGTGTAATTTTGTCCCATTCTTGCTGCAAACAATTCTTAAGGTGGGCAACAGTACGGGGTCTTCGTTGTCGCATTTTGCGCTTCAAAACGCGCCACACATTCTCCATTGGAGACAGGTCGGGACTGCAGGCAGGCCAGTCAAGTACCCGTATCCTCTTCCTCCGCAGCCAGGACTTTGTAATGTGTGCAGAATGTGGTTTTGCATTATCTTGTTGAAATATGCATGGGCGTCCCTGGAAAAGATGTCTTCTTGAAGGCAGCATATTGTGCTACAAAATCTCTATGTACTGTTGAGCATTAATGGTGCCATCACAGAAGTGCAAGTTACCTTTGCCAAGGGCACTGACACACCCCCATACCATGAAAGACCCTGGATTTTGGACTTGTTCCTGGTAACAGTCTGGATGATCCTTTTCTTCTTTGGAAGGACTAGACCTTTCTTGGATGCTGCTTTTGTACCAAATCATAATTACAATCACCTGTTGACATCACCTGTTTCAAATCACATCATTATTTAACCAATGTACCTGATTACTAGCCCTAAATTACTCCTGTCCCAACCTTTTTTGGAATGTGTTGCAGGTCTGAATGACAGGAAAGGATGTATATTTACAAATGAAATTAAGTTGACCAGACAAAACATGAAATTTTGTGTTCACATTGTCTGCAATGAAATACAAGTCAAAGTACATTTAGAAATCACTACTTTCTTTTTTTATTTGTGTTTTTCATACTGTCCCAACTTTTTCTGATTTGGGGTTGTATATAGCTCTAAGAAGTGATATTAGGAGTATACTTACCACAATTGTAAACATTTGAAATCACAAATAGGATTTAATATATATGATGTAGGTAAAAAGAAAACCAAAAACAGGACGTTACTTGTACAGTGGTGCAAGTAATATCTTTCACAAATAGTGTATACTTTTCTTAAATTTTCATCTTAACAGTCGTGCTACTGATCATTACAGAAAATCAAAGAAAGAAGAGGAGATGTAAAGAATGTGTGAAAGAGGAAAAGAAAAGAGATAGTGGAAAAGAGAATTTCTTTGCTTGCTTCATAAGATACATCTAATATAGATACTCTATGACATAATGGGGAATTTGTGGTTAACCTTACTTTCTTTCTGAGATATTCTGAGAAAGATTTCAGCTTTCCCTGGCATTAGCATGTAGCTACATGTGGCACTGTATGCAATGTAAACACTGCAGTAGCTTGCCTGACAGATATAACAAAAAAAGGTACCCTTTAACCTCTGCTCCAGCTGTTTTTACTTGTTGGCTGCCGATGGCCTCAAAGCGAGCAAACAAACCGTTTAGCTCACTTGTTATAGACACATCAACACTTGACAAGGAGGAGAGGCAGGGCTTGTAATCTTTCATAGTTTTTAGACTTTTTAGCCACATGCTTCTGGGGTTGCCCTCCTGGAGTTGAACACTTTCTTCCCGTAGTCCAATTTATTTATTTATTTATTTATTTATTTATTTATTTATTTATATATATATATATATATATATATATATATATATATAGTAAATGGTTTGTTTTTTATTTGTGTGTTTGGGTCTTTATGGAGATAAAAATGAAACCAGGCTTATCCTTTAATATACTGGGGCGAGCCACCCTAGTACAGCCCATGTGAGAGAAACACTGATTCTTATTACATTTCAACACACACATCAACAACAAGTCACTCTTGGTAGGTAGCCGAGTTGCTGCCTTTCTTTAGATACGAGAAGTGGAGTGCTGTGGGGTTGTGATAGCAGAAAGTCATATATTTACATTTGTATCGTTTGTTTGTTAATTTGCAAACTTTGTGAACTAAGTGTGTGACACAGTCTTAACTCCTGTTCACATTACTGTGCAGTGCTTGTGATATCCTGCAAGTCAGAGAGCTAACCACTTGCAAGTTTCCTTAACATCATCTACACACCTGTGTACAGTAAGAGAAGATCGTTCGGGTATCTCAGTGTGTGGGAAGCTGTGCACCTGTACATCGTCTCTGTCGTTGTGGTTGTGAATGTTTGCATATGCATGTGTCTTGGTATTGTTAACACTGCACTCACACGTCTGTGTTGTAGATCTAATGCTGTCTTTTGCAGACAGATTGACTGTGTTTGACAGAGAGAGGGAGCGAGAATTACTGAATTGTATACTGTAAGGGTGGTTACAGTTATGTTTTCTCATGCTCTTGTAGTTAAAGAGGCAAGTGTCTGTAATTTTCTTTTCTTGACTTTATTAGGTTATATTTTTATTCCACTAATTATACTTAATTCAGTCTTTTATTGTGCCCCACCCTGGAGTTTGACTCTATTTCCCAAAAGTGTAAAAATGATAAATAAATAAGCATGTCAGCTGTCCTGTGGCATTATACAGTATGCTTCTGTTTTTCTGTGTGTGTCTTACTGAGGTCTAAGACGTCATCAGTTTTGATAAGGTCTTCGGGTCTGGTCAGAGGCAGCTGCGTCTCAGGTTCTCCCTGAAGCTGAAGTGATAAGGACCTCAGCATGAAGAACACACGGATTGCCTGTGCAGAGGCCCCAAACAAAAAACACAACATCATACAATGTTTTTATCGCTGTAAGAATCAGGCTAATCCATTGTATTTTTCATCTGTGCTTTGGAGTGCCGCCATTCTGCTGTCATTTGTTTGCAGCATGGTTGCCGTTTTGGCAGAACACAAAACCAAAAGGATGTGATGAGGTATACCTGCTGTGTTGCAGTGTAGTTAAACAGGTATTTAAAAATGTCAACTATTATTTAAGTAAAAATAATTCTGCTACATGTGGACTTAGGCCTCATAATTCATATTTAAACTACAATACCTGACTTCCCAGGAATCTAACAACCTGTTGTATTTTGAGCTATTGATTTCAAACTTAAGTGTTATGCAATGTGAACTGAGCTCAAGTTGAGTGTGTGGACGTACCCTGCGTGTCTTCTCCACGTCTCCACAGGGCAGTCTCTTGACAAAGTCAATGCCAGTCAGAGGGGTACCGGTGGGTGGCAGCAGCACTGAGGCATCCATCATTAGATACTCCACATTCAGGGGTTTACTCTGCAACATACACAAGTACAAATAAGCCCATGACATACAGCAACCGCACAAATACTAGCAGGAATATATTTGGAAGCTCAGGTAATTCATGTTACATTTTTCAAGGAGAAAAAAAAAGTGATATTAAATGAAGGCCAACTAACCGTCATGCTCCTGTATTCATCTTCAAACATGTCCAGAAAGATCTCCTCGCCCTGTGATGACATGATCAAATTGGATGCCAGTCAAAGATAAGGCAGGGAATGTGTGGACAAAACACCTATAGTAAACTTGGATAAACTTTCAGGCTCAGAGTTTCACCTCATTTCTGCATAAAGTGAAACATAACTGTAAACATGCCAGATGAATTCTTAAATGACGTTCCATCAACAAAATGTTGATTAAATTGAAGGCTGTTTTAGTGGGATTTTTCCTGAGTATTTGACCGGAGAAGAGGAGGGAGAAACAGCAGACCTCTATCTGTTTATGGAGCCCCATTCCCCGGGTTAAACGGAAAGGTGTCTTAGGCAAAAAAACCATAAAAAACATTAAAAAAACAAATCTCGAGAAAACAAAAAAAAAAAAACAAATCTTGAGAAAACAAACTAATTAATGAGTCATTTTCACAAGATAACAGTGCACGAAAAAAACAATCCCTAAAAAAAAAATCAATGTCCAATCTCGGCTTCCGTACCCAATGACATCCAATTTCATCCCGTTTCATGTCAGATTAATCATCATTTTATTATTTAATCCAAATATACTTAAATCAAATAAACATTTAATTTCATGAGACTCGTCATTCTCGTCATTTAAACTTGATGTTTGAGAGGAAATATTAATTAAAACCGGTTTTGAACAAAAAGCTAGTTAATGAGAGCAACTAGTATTTCTAAGTAATGACCATATTCTTTCATCAGGATGCCTCTTTTTTCAATGCTTATGTTTGGAGTCAGCACGTTGATCGCATTGGTTTCTCCCGAATAATGAAATTGAACTTTTTTGCCTCTCTTTGTCCGTGATGATCCATGTGGTTGAATTGTGAAAAAGTCAGCCAAACTCAACTCCTGTGACTGATTCCAATACTGATATCCAAAGACACTCAAAGAGAAACAGAAAGCATCGACTGCGCTGAAAACATTTTGCCGACTAGTATAAATATGATGCTGTATTGTATACATGGGAAACACTTTCAGTTTGACCTATTACACCTTCAGGGAAATGGTTTCAGTTATAATAATTGGAT
Organism: Gymnocephalus cernua; assembly: GCA_023631565.1. Taxonomy (NCBI): domain Eukaryota; kingdom Metazoa; phylum Chordata; class Actinopteri; order Perciformes; family Percidae; genus Gymnocephalus; species Gymnocephalus cernua. The sequence goes on from CM042441.1 coordinate 7,862,511, forward strand.
GCATTTAAACACCTGCAGCCAAAATAAACTTAACAGGTAGATTGTGTTTCAGCTTTTGTTGTGACACGCATCTCAAGAAGACTTGATTGTAACACCAGATCGTATGTTTACCCGTCAGGCTCTATTCTTTTTCTTTGTTTTTCTCCCTAACCTATTTTTTTCCTGTCCGTTTGCTCATCCCAGCAGCTGTCTCTGTCCTAGCAGCCTGAACAGCAACGTTTTTTTTTTATGGCATCACTGTCAGCTTAAAGGTCCCATGGCATGAAAATTTCACTTTATGAGGTTTTATAATATTAATATGAGTTCCCCCAGCCTGCCTATGGTCCCCAATTGGCTTGAAATGGTGATAGGTGTAAACCGAGCCCTGGGTATCCTGCTCTGCCTTTGAGAAAAAGTAAGCTCAGATGAGCCGTTCTGGAATCTCCTCTTTATGAGGTCATAAGGAGGAAGGTTACCTCCCCTTTCTCTGCTTTGCCGCCCAGAGAATTTGGCCAACCCATGAGAGAGAGACATCATGGCTTTCAAACGAGCAAAGTGGCAGTTGGTCAAGGGCACACCCCCACCCTCCACCTTGCCCCCCCCCCTCCTCCTCAATAGCTACAGACACAGAAATGGCACGTTCTGAGGAAAGCTCATTGTGGGACTGGCTCTACTGGCTGTAATTCTGCACCAAGGCTGAATTTCAGGAAAGAGACATCAGATATAGTATTCGGGGACCACTAAGGTCTATATAAAAGCATCCAAAGAGCACCATGTCATGGGACCTTTAATATAATTTGCTTGTCTTCTGACTAAGTTTCCAGTTGTCAGTTGCTGCTTCACTTGTCCTTCTGTATACTTTGTGGTTAAATACAGTATATGTGTGGGCAGATGGGAGAAAAGCATGTATTTATGTAGGTTACTGGTGTGTATGTGTGTGCGTGTGTGCATTGGGTAGATAAACGTTATCTTAACGGGTTATCTTAAAGAGTGTCTGTCGGTGTGTGTTACTGTGTACACTCACCTTATAGAATCTCCGCAGTAAATGTAGACTTTCTTCTCTACCACCCTGCAAACAAAAACAAAGTATAAACAGTATGAAATAATTGCAAATACACAGTCAACCATCATTCATTTGATACAAGTTAAACATCCTTATCCTCATTAAATGTGTCTTTTCAAACAATGAACACTTAAGAATAGAATTGCCAGAAATAGTGTGTGGTTATAAAAATGCAAAAGGGATAGACACTAATGTTTTTAAGCGCTGGCCTTAACACAGCCTCCCCTAACTGTGACACTTAAATAAATTAACAGAAAGAAAATACATGATTATTTAAACTGAAAACTGTGTATTTGTAAACATACAGTGAGGAAAATAAGTATTTGAACACCCTGCTATTTTGCAAGTTCTCCCACTTGGAAATCATGGAGGGGTCTGAAATTTTCATCGTAGGTGCATGTCCACTGTGAGAGACATAATCAAAAAAAAACAAATCCTGAAATCACAATATATGATTTTTTAACTATTTGCATGATACAGCTGCAAATAAGTATTTGAACACCTGTCTATCAGCTAGAATTCTGACCCTCAAAGACCTGTTAGTCTGCCTTTAAAATGTCCACCTCCACTCCATTTATTATCCTAAATTAGATGCACCTGTTTGAGGTCGTTAGCTGCATGAAGACACCTGTCCACCCCATACAATCAGTAAGAATCCAACTACTAACGTGGCCAAGACCAAAGAGCTGTCCAAAGACACAAAATTGTACACCTCCACAAGAAGATCTGTGTGGAGGAGTGGGCCAAAATCCCTCCTGCAGTGTGTGCAAACCTGGTGAAAAACTACAGGAAACGTTTGACCTCTGTACTTGCAAACAAAGGGTACTCTACCAAATATTAACAGTGATTTTCTCAGGTGTTCAAATACTTATTTGCAGCTGTATCATACAAATAAACAGTTAAAAAATGTCAGACTCCTCCATGATTTCTAAGTGGGAGAACTTGCAAAATAGCAGGGTGTTCAAATACTTATTTTCCTCACTGCATATTCGCATATTCTCCCCCCCAGCCCTCCCTCCATGCCTCTGCCTCATACACTCCCTCTCTCTCAATTTTGATTTGCCATAAACAAAGAAAATATGTTGTTGCCAAAGCAGTTTACAGAAAATTCATATATACTGTACTCCCTCCCTCCCTCCCTCCCTCCTTCCTTCCTTCCTTCCTTCCCTCCCTCCCTCTACTGGCTGTCTACTGGCTGTCCTTAGAAAGGGTGACACCTGTTATATTCAAATAACTGCTAATGAATCACATACTTAATAGGAATCAGATCTGATTTATGGTAACTTAAATAATGACGTCACTCCTGCGCTGGTTTATTTAAGGCCATTTCCTTTTACTGCAATAAATGCATCCCTGGTTTTCCCCATTCCAGCATGTGTCAGAGAGCTAGAGGTAGGATAGTTATGGGCAGCCAGTGTTCTTCCTGTAGTAACGCTAGAATGAAAGTAGTTTGGATACTGTAATCTTTCAACAAGGTGAAGTTGTGTTTGTTTGGCACTGAATAAACTAATTCAGACATTAGTAACATGACTGGTCAGCTATTTCCCCACAGGGGGGAGAAAGAAAATTAGCAGGGTCAGGGCAGACTTCACATATCAACAGTAAGGTCAGTTCTTTGGTATTGTGTCTTCATTGAATAGCACACATAAGAGAGAAGCCAAAAGCCACAACAAAAAATTATGCAAAATAAACTTTGACTAAAAATAATGATCATAATTGCTGGAAAACTCCTTAACATTACCATTCCAGTCATAGGAGTGCTGTCCCAATTGAAATGGGCTCTTCGTTAATGTTAAAGCAACACTAAGTAACTTTTTCCGCTTCGGTCCCCCTACAGGTTGGAAGCAGAATTGTCCATCACATTACATTATGCAAGTTTGCCAGATCAGGTAGCGGAGCTGTAGTCCGAATGAACTGGACAATGTAATGTAATGGACAATTCCGTTTCCAACCTGTAGGGGGGGGGTCGGAGCGGGAAAGGTGACTTAGTGTTGCTTTAAACTGTACCAGAGGTAGGAAATTCTTCGAGCAGAAACCACCAATTATGTTAAACTGCCCGATATTAGTGGGTAAAGCCTGGCTTTGAAAACATCATTGTAAAATGACCATGGTCAGCTTTCTTTTAAATTCAGTCAGATCAGATGGGGATTTTTTTTTCAAAAATGAAATCCCAGCAAAAAACACCACACAAAAAGTACTACTTCATGTAACTCCAGTGAAAAAAGAAGAGAGGAATACAAAGAAAGAGAGGGTTTGAAGGATTACCCTGAAATGAGAGAAGAGGAAATAAAAAAAAAAAATTCTCAGAAGGACAAGGAAGACAAATCGATGGCTGTGCAAGTCGGGACGGGTAGCAGGAAAGAGGAAGAGGAGTCAGAGGGAGTAAATGAGGAGGAGAAGACCGTTAATGAGATAAGATGTGAGGTTTGAGAAGAGTGTTGTAAAAGAGGAAACGGGTGGTCCGGCTTCTCCCTGCTGAACAATATCTTATATAAACACAAAGTAGAACTCATTGAGAAACCCTGCAGCTACAGGTTCTGAGGAAGTGATAACGTTAAACGTGAAGGGGTTGTTTTACTGCTATGGATGGCACAAGATCCAACTTTCCACCTCTGACCCAGTGATCAATGACATTCGTTATGCCTGTTTGTGGGAGTATTGATTCTGTGTGGGTGATCTATGACAGGACTGCATGTATGAGTACTGATGTAGTGTGTACATGTTTGTGTGTGCTGTACCTCCAGGCAGGCCAGATGTACATCTTTGATTATACAGTGGTTTCCAGAGAGCACAGACTGCTTCAGCAAAAGGCAGCTAAGCTCCAGGGTAGCTAGACGCACTTTACCATCTACACACGCACACAAACACACACGCTGTACTTACTTGCATAAATATCCATAAATGTGAATTTTATTTTATAACATGCTTTTCACATTCACATCAGCAAAAACTCCCATCATAGATATAACTATAACTATATAATTTAGTATTTAGTATAACATGCTTAAGTTCCATCTTGGCTCTACAAAGCAAAGTTTACATGAAATAATGCGTTCAATGTTAATGTCTGATATGTAATTAATGGACCTAAATGTGTTCATAACATGAGATGTACACATGGTTTTTAAGCTACAAGTTTAACAACATCTTCTACTACATTCACTTATGAAGAACGTACGTGCGTGCGTGCGTGCGTGCGTGTGTGTGTGTGTGTTAGTTACCTGGCTGTGATGCCTGGCTCATAACTCTAATCAGTCTCTCCACCAGCACCAGGCTGTAAGAGCTCTTCTCCTGGTCAGGAACTGGCAACTGCAGACGCTCCAGAAGCTCTCTGTTAATACCTACAGACGAATGGACATCCATGCAGATTCAGAGGCATACATAAACTAAAGATTTGTTAAAAGATTATACTAATACCCTATCTTGCCTTCAGTCCTCAAAAAATAATCAGAGGTGTGGCGTCATTTCAATCAACCCTTATTTCCCATAAAAGTGGCCACTGTGACTCTATGGATCATGCTAACTTTACACTCACCACCTCCAGTTTACAGATTTGGGGAAATGAGGACACGCACAAAACAACGTATGTCACTGTTTAAGAGAGGTGCTGTATGGTCATTATTCTGTATTGCATTATACAGGGAGATTTTAATCCTATTTGGCCTACTCTCATTGATATAAATGGGGTAGACAAAATGATAGTGTCAGTATAACACAACAGAATTCAACAGCACCACAAACTACATCCTGCAAAATGATCATACAGTTAAATCAACACAAACAGTTAACAAAAACTGAACATTGTAAACCTTCATGAAGGTAGGATTTATCGCATGACAGCTGTATCAGATTGCATTAGTTGTAGCTAAGTGTACCTAATGAATTGGCATTTGAGTGTTGAGTCAGTCAAGTCTTGTTTTTAGAAAATATAAGCACTTGCGCACAGCCTACATGTAAATTGGCCACCAATATGGATGCCAGCTAGCTTCATTTCACCAATGAGCCACTAAATGAAAAGAAAGGCCAACCTTTGCTGTGTGAGACAGCATAAAGCAGGCAGAGAACAAACAGGGCATGGTAGTCATCATTGGTGCAGTCGAGAGCACTGTACACCATGTCTAAGAATGGTCTGCAGAGACAGAGAGAGAGAGAGGATATCATCAGTCGATAAAACACTTGTCTTGCCTTTTATTCGTTCTTTCCATGTCTCAGACCAATCTAACAGTTTGGTGTGTTCAGATATGTGTGTACATGTACCTGCTCCTCTGCGTGCGTGTGCGGGTGGCAGCAGCGGTCTTCTCTTCATCAGTGATGTTCTGCTCCGTCAGCTCCGACACCTTACACTTGTCCATCACCACCATCTCTATCTCTATACATACACACACACGCGCACACGCTGTACTTACTTGCATAAATATCCATGAATGTGAATTTTATTTTTTAACATGCTTTTCACATTCACATCACACATCCTCAGAAAAAACTCCCATCATAGATATGAAGACAGAAATGAGCTATTGTCACCAGTGAATACGAATGTAAAGTCTGAAGTGCTTCCTTCTCATCCTTTACTGGTTCAAAAAAATGATAAAAAATGTGTTGAGGCAGCAAAGATGAGCAAATCATGCCAACAGTGTATGCTTACTAGTGATTAGGGAACTAACTATTAATTTTCAATGCATAAACCTTATTTGATAGCATTAACATGTAAGGATCAAATTAAAATATAATCAATGATACACAGCCACAGTGTAATTTACCATCTATGCGTCAAAAAGTTTCTTATTTTCCCTCTTTTCTTATCAATCAGTTCAATAGGGTGGGTGTTGTTTTTCCACCCCAAATGGTACATGTTTCATATTGAAAGTATCTGTTCCTTTGCAGCCCACGTTGCTATTTGTGTTAAAACCCATGCTGTCAAAAAAAAATGTATCTGTGCTTTTGCGCCTTCTGAAGATTGTGTACCTCTGCACAAAGACTCTCTGCAAAAAGAGTTTCTTCAGTCAGTAATAAAGAGTAAGAAGGAATCCTTTCAGATGAGTGAAATGGTGACATTTTTACGTAACACACATAAACAAACACAAACATGCACACGGAGCAGGAGTGAGAGACAGGCGGAGAGGTGAGGAGCACAGGATGGATGTGTCACCGTGGAAATGGACAGTCAGCTGCTGCCATGGATATTTTGTTGGACATGTGGTCAGTGGTAGCCATGGTAACCATGGGGAAATTAAAAAGGTGCCAAACAAAGGAAGCAGCTAAAAGAAGGTGGCCTCATCTCAAAACTAGCCAAAAAGGAATTTTTCGTTATATTTAGTTTCTTTCTACTTCTGCATTTTATTTTTAATTTTTTGATGTGTTGTTTTTAACACTTTTTTTCAGGAATCAAGCATGTTCTTAACTTAACTGTCTTACGTCTGATGAAGAGGCTAATCTGATTGACAATAAACAGTGAATCCATGGAGATGACATTAACAGTCATGTGCACATTGAATTAAGGGCCAAAAAATGAAGAGCAAAAAAAGCAGAGCACATTTAGAATAACGGTTATGTTTTTAGTTATTTTGTCTTTTAAAGTTAGTTTCTCTCTCGTTTGTTTGGAGACGAGGACTGCTGCTGTGGTGGCTGTTGGGTAACCAGGGTGCATCATGGGAGACTGTCTTATTGATGGGAGTAAAGAAACACTGACAAACAGTCCTGTACTGCTATGTCCTATGAGACAAACACTCACCTTCCGCCGTCTCCCCACTCGCTCTGCTTCCCTTAGAACTCCCTCCTCCTACTCCCTCTGTACCTTTTCCTTTCTCCCTCTCTCGGCCTCCCTCCCTCTCTCCTCCTCTGCTGTCGTCGTCCCAGCCCTCCTCTACTCCTCCTCCGCTGCCTCCTCCCCCTCCTCGAGCTCTTTCGTCATCCTCCTCCTCTCCTAGGTTCTTGTAATTGGGCCTCTTCTGAGTTCTCTTGCGGCCGCGGTGGCGGGACAGCTCCAGGGAGCGCTCCAGAGACTCCAGGGGCTTGGTGAAGCAACGCACACCTCCTGCACTGGCCTGAGGGGTTAGAGAAGGACAGAGGGGCAAAGGGGTGAGATGGGAAGACATCACATGCCTGGAAGTGACAATTATACCTCTTTCACACCACTGACCAGTTTTGGGCCAAGGTTGTCTGATCAGTGTTCAACCCTCTTTTTGGAAATTCAAACCAAGCCAGTCAACATGGGTATATCCCTGGTCATGACAATTCAGAGATCACCTGGGTCACAACCAGGGAGCAGCGCATAACAATTACCTTAAGTGCTAGAAATGAGCGGGGTTTTACACATCATATTCAGTGAACAGCTAACTTGTCACATACTCCAGTCCAGCTGTATACCACGAGAACTAATGTTTTGTAGCTACTTGGATTTATTTCTTCTACTATGAAATTGTGAAAGTATTTTTGTTATAATGTGCTTTCAAAGATGTTTTTGGTTAAAATAAAGCAGTGGCCGTTCTGTGACTTTGCTTTTTGGTTTTTCACATCCATAGTGTTACACAGTGGTAACACAACACCATACCTCCAAATGTGCTGTATATAGAAAACAAGTGAGAAAAGATCATATGATATCATATGATCAAGATGATAATCTGGAGTAAACGCACACAGAGGCAATACTTAAAAAAACTGTCCTGTTTCCAGGAAGCAATACTGCCAGCCTTCACTGGCAGAAGTAAATGCAAAACACAGACACACATGAACACGCATAAAAACACATGCAAACACTTATACAACTGATATGCCTTTATCTTCTCACACATGCACACAAACACAGAACCTTACAGTAAATCTGTCTTGCACCATCTTGTTGATCAAAGTCTGTTAACACAAAAACCTCTTCCTCCCTGATATATTTTATCAGAGAAAATGACCACACACACACGCACACACACACACAGCAGTCTTTCTCACATACAAGCAGTCTAGCAAGATGTAGTTATTTCAAAACTTGACTACTCTACAATTTTATTTCCACATATAGCACTTTTTTACTCATTGGACCGAGGAAAGCATCTGCTTATATTAGGGTCAATCAAACAGTGATGCCAGAGCAGAAATGCATTTGCATTTGATCAAATGGCTCAACACAGGGAGGATTTAGCACACTATACCAACATAGTGGAAAGGGGGCAGAAGTGTGTCCTGTTAGAGATATTGCTTTGGCTGTGCTGAGAGAGATGTGAGCCATCATCAGTACCAATTTTACTACTGAACTTATTCAACCTGAAAAGTGCACTTCTAACACCATTAACTGTTGTGGGATGTGCTCAGGCTGCCGGAATATTGTGTTGTCATGAAAAATCATGCAAACTTGTGGTAAGTAGATTTGTTTGATTGTAATTGTACTTGGTTTTAATTCAATTGCCAATTTGATTGAGTAAGTATGTGCATGTATGCATTTCTCTTTGTGTATACATATGTATATGCATATGCATGAATTTACTGTATTCACTTTTATCAAGACTGATTTATTCCTTTACATTATTATTATTTGACTTTTCTTCCTGTGGACCCCAGTAAGAGAAACTATTCAGGATCTAAATAAACAGATAGATCAATACCGTAGAGTCCAATGATGCAGCAAAATAAAGGGCCACTGAATGCCAAGGTACCGGTAATCCTGCTTCTGTAGTTTCATTTGTATATAAAGGGGCAACTTTGTTGAAGAATACAAAGAGGAGGAGGATCAGGTATCTCACGTTGAAACTAGGTGGCCCCTTTTAACTTCACTTCTTACGCTAACACAAACCACCAAACACACGTGAACACGTAGGTACATTGATGCACAAATGTACACTTGGTGTATCGTGTCAGAAGATGTAGGCACATCCTCCTTATGTGCCAAGAACAGTTGCAGTTTCTCAGCATACACACTTACTGGAAGGAGCTGTGTGCCAAATGAATCAAAAACAAAACTTATACCTTATGTTAAGGTCTGTTTCTTTGGCTAAACCGATTCATTGCTTGATGATCGTAAATGCTATTAGTAGTAGCAGTAGAGGATTTTTTTTCAATTTACTTTTGTATTCCTCTGTTTATTACTCCTTCCTGCCTGGTCCATCTCACCTACATCCCCTCGTTTTACTCTTCACCCTTTCTCCATGTTCTCACAAGAGGAAAGGTGGTCCTACAAGGAATAAACACTAAAAAACCGCAATCCTTAATTTCAGCTCAGTCTGTATGTATTCCCAGAAGTATTTTTTAATTGAACTGTGAATAACAAGATAAAACATGGTTGTTACAGACTAAAATGTGGTTTTAATGGTTTATGTTTCAGATTTAGTCAACCCTGAAGCATAATAGAGTAAAAAGCCTTAGCATCTCAAGTCTTTGTAATCCTTCCTGTAGCCAGCCAACAAAAACATTGATCTATGCATCACACTGCACAACACTACCATCTGTATCAGGTCTGAGCACTTAGGATTGTATTTTAGTTGCTGCTAAAAACACAATGTGTATGCTGTCAGACATAAACCACAGACTAGCATTAGTGTGTGTGTGTGTGTGTGTGTGTGTGTGTGTTGCACCTGTTAGCTGACTATATTCTGGTAAACCACTCACACTCTCAGACTATGCTGAGAAATTAATGGAGGTCAGGAAGTGTGTAAGGCAAACCTACACACACACATGCTCAGACAAACCCCTGCACAAACACACCTTGCAGCACATCGAAATAGGGCACCATTTGCAGGTCAAAGATATACCTTTAAATGCACACAACTAAAACAGCTGCATGTGCTTTGGAAATAAGCTACAGTAGATACATGTACAGACATGCAAATGTTGTGACATCATGTATCTAACTGGTGCACTTGCAAGAAAACGTGTACAAAAAAGAGAGAGAAAAAAAAAATACTTCCAGGAAAGAGATTTAGGTTAGGTGAGCCAGCTCTGTCAGTGTTCCATCATGTGACCCAATTTCCTCCCACATCACAGACAAACAATTGACCACCTGTGCATAAACAGAGACCATGCCTCATCTGTGTTTTATCTACAATAAATTAAACAATAACACAACAGTTCTATCTGATGTGGCTGAGACAATTAATATTCAAAATCCAACATGCATGTATACAAACATTTTTTTTATTATCTCTTATATTAGGGATTATGAGGAATTATCAAGGGCTTTTTCAACAAGAAATCATTCTGCAAAATGCAGGTGTCCTATGTGCCTGCAAACATGCAGAATTAACAAAAGCATGCATTTGAAAACAGGTATGAGCACATTTAAGCAATAAACAAGGACATAAATACTCACACATCACTGCAGGTTAAAAGAAAGTGAATGATTTGAATTAGTAGTCTTCAATTTAGAATAATACAACTTTGACTCCTGAATGGCGAAAAAGTCATGGGCCCTGTTACATTCTGCTGTGCCTGAGGGAGGCAAGCCATAAAAGCTCCTGTTGCTAGCTAATCAGTGACACAATAGTAGACATCAAATAAAGTGAACATAGGAACTATGTCTAAAAAGCCACATGACAGTAAAACCATCTCAAGTCTTTTATGTAGTTTATTTAATTTGAAAGAGAAACGTGACATTCTGAACATTTCAATTACTTTTACAGTACCGGTATATATACACTTCTGGAAAACTGCTACACTAATGTTTAAAAATGCGTGTGATGTGGCACTTTTAAAGAATACAAAATGCAGAAACAGAAAAGCACTGCTGAGTGAATAGCTGGCAGGTACTAGTTTGAGTCTGGCTGCCTCCTGTTGTGGTAGACCAACGTTGTTCATACATCACGCCTCAACTCACATTCACTGAAAAGGTAGGCTGCTTCTTACAACACACACACACACACACACACACACACACACACACACACACACACACACACACACACACACACACACACACACACACACACACACACACACACACGGGTTCTCAGAAACGCTCACTAGCTTAGCTCAGCACACCCTCCTGGCTTTACAAACAGATGGTCAAAAAAGAAGAAGTGTGTGTGTGTGTGTGTGTGTGTTATAAAATGGGAGGAAGAGAGAATTAGAAAATGAGACGTGAGGGGAATTAGATGGGGAAGATAAGGGGGAGATAGAAAGAAAAACAAACAGATGTAAATATAAAGAGACATTCTGAGAAAGATGATACAAAGACAGCAGACAGAACGTTTTAATCCAATGATTAGATGGCAGAAAGAATTGAAACAAGGAGAGAGAGAGAGAGAGAAGAAAAATGAAAAGAAGAAAAAACAATGTAGATAATGAGCATATAGCTGCCTTGATGTGGGTGAATCATGGAGAAAACCATGACCCCGCAATCTCATAACCACCTACGCGCACCTCTGGTGGAACTCCACTCACTCTCTCTCTCTCTGTGTGTGTGTGTGTGTGTGTGTGTGTGTGTGTGTGTGTGTGTGTGTGTGTGTGTGTGTGTGTGTGTGTGTGTGTGTGTGTGTGTGTGTGTGTGTGTGTGTGTGTGTGTGTGTGTGTGTGTGTGTGTGTGTGTGTGTGTGTGTGTGTGTGTGTGTGTGTGTGTGTGTGTGTGTGTGTGTGTGTGTGTGCGCATATATGTATCCATGCGGTTGCCTGCGTAGGTGTGCTTGTGTGTATTTATTGTTTGTGCACTGTACTCCCAGTGTATATGTACTTGTATGACTGTATCACAATGTACAGTCGGTTGTGTGTGTGTGTGTGTGTATATTGCAAATTAGTGTTTTTTAATGATGGTTGTGGGAGTGCTGTTTGTTAAATATTTTTGTGTTTGGTTTTCATGTTGGTTTGTTCAGTGTTTATATATAGCGTAATTGTGTTGTGTACGTGTGTGCGTTACCGTGTTCTTGTGTGTGCTGTGTATATCCGTCTGTGGGGTGAAGACAGACAGATCTCCATTGAGAATAACTTCGGCCAGTGCGTTGACCATTGGCTGATAGTGAATAATCAGAAACACCTGGAAAATACACAGACATACACAATTAAGAAAGTAATAAAAAACATTTTTAAAAACAAGAACCGTAAAAAGTATATGTGGAAAAAAGTATAAGAAAATGTATTTTGAAAAGGTCTTCCTCCACATAGTATATGTGGACTTAGTTGTTACTGCTCTTTTAACTGTATTGCATGTCAATATATTTTAGAATTTTAGTCTAACTCTGAAGCAACCTAAATGAGTTCATTGGTTCACAGGTATAGCTTACATGGAAAAGTAAAGCTAAAGCAAAAAAATGTAGCTGAATGTAAATGTAGCTGAAACTCTTTTTCAGTTACAGAACAATCCCTGAATTAAGTGTCCGTAGCGGGTTTCAGAACTGGACAAACTTCTATAAAACGCGGTGAAGAGTTTACTCTTTGAGAATAATTTATATTCCATGTTTAACACATTTCCAGAAGGATACATATATATATATATATAGGATGCATAGGCAGAATGACTTGGCAGATTAACATCAAATCACAAAACTAAAATATACCAATGCTTTGGTGATGGCTGGTAGTAGCATCTGTTGTGTATGTTGCTTACTTGAGACAGCAGGTAGAGAGACACCTGAGGGTTAATCTTTCGCTCTTCAGACTAAAGAAACAGAAAGCAATAAAGGCCAGTCAATATCAAACAAATAGCAGGTCAGGTAGAAATATATTGTGTTAAGAATAAGAATGTTCTGTAGCCTGGGATGGCCTCGCTGTCTCCTCCTGATAAACACTTAATAAACATTTGGAAAAGAATGCACCTAATGAAATATCTTAAAGTAACAGACAATATTTAGGCCATGAGAGAAGAAGAGAATGAGAGCGATCCCAAGGCTAGCGCGCAACTTCGCTATCTTCTCAGAGACAGAAAGTCTGAGTGATATCCAACCGATTGGCGGCCCAGATGCAATGGCGGGAGGAGGAACCTGAAGATGAATAAAAGAATAGGGAAAAGGAAGGTCCGGGGTCAGACCCAGAGAGACTTTGTTGGTGGCTAAGGTGAGAGTCTCGAAGGAGCGGCTGATCCATATGCATATGATTGTCTTGCTTGCAATATCATTTTACTAAAGATTGTTATAGTTTAACTGAACAAATCTTGAGTATTAATTCCCTGGTCTGCCATTCAATGAACACTAAATTAAGCCGGAGTAGAATCGGTCGCATCTTTTCCTGCAACAGCTAGAACCTAGAAATGTGAAATAATAAAATAAGACAATGAAAGGAATAGTGAAAGCATGCAGCCGGAATTATTTAAAAGTCTGATAATCATTTAAAAGTTTCAAGGATCCTACGTAGCTTTGTATGTTTGTTTACACCTTGCATTAGTGCTGTTAGTTATTTTTCAACGCATGCAACAAGTTTTTATGACATTCATGTTTGATTATTGTTTGTAATCCCAATTGAGTTTCCAAACATCATAGCTTGTGAATGATATACTATGTGGTAGCCGATGGTGATGGTTTATCATCAGACAAACACATAAATGCACCACCAGGATGGATTCACAGATCACTCCGCCATTTTAACTCTATCAAAACTCAAACGTATAAAAATTAAGTAACTTTAACAAAAACCAGTGCAGATGTGCGTTTCATTATGATGCACTGGATGTGTTGAGGAAGTTTCAAGTCTCTGCAAGTTGATTTTAATAGTGTATTGAAATTGACTTAAACCAGTGGGCCCCTGGAAGTTAGGGAAAACATATTTAAAAATGACAGCACCACTTGCATGAATTTGGAAATGGTTGTCAGTAATGACAGTTTAAGCACATAGGATTTACTCGGCAAAACCACTGGTATGGTCTTGAGCATTAATCATGCCAAAAATTCACTGGTTCCACATATGTAATTCACTGCTCACTTTGTCTGTTTTATGTCATTGTACATTGAATATCTTGGGGTTTTGCTGAAAAAGAACCAATTTAAAGATGTCACCTTGGACTGTGAGGGTCCAACGGGTCCAAATAAGAACGACTATTTCTGTGCCTGACTTTTTTTATTTAACCGCCCCCTGGTGTTCTGGCGCCAACTTGCGTGACGTCAGTGCTCAGCACACTTGTAGATCAGAACTGATAGTGAGAGGATCAATGAAGATGCCGAAGGCAAAACGCTCCAAGGTTGGACTGCATTCCACGTCTAAAGATGCACACTCTGCGACATGCAACAGATGCCTTAAACCAATGTCATGCAAGGGAGGTAACACGTTGAATTTGATGAAACATCTGGCGACACATGGAGTTTATTTAAAAGCCGAACAATGCACCGTGTTTGATAACCTACGTGATGCAAGGCCATGCACTTCAACAGCAGCAGCCAGTGTCGGCCTCGCCGGACAAATTGAAGAGTGCCAGCCCTGCCAGTGTGGCGGTGGACATCACAGATGATGCTGCTGATGATGACGACGACAGCAGCCGTTCCTCTTCAGGTAAGTTTAGTAATTTAATGCCAACCGCAAATCTTGCATATCAAGTAGGCTAGCAAACACCGTTGCCATTCAACAGCTTGTGTGACAACGTGTGCTATGTCCTATACTTCCACTCCGTGTTCGCTGACTTTCTGCTTAATGTGAAACTCATAAGTCGTGTATTTATGCAAAATGTTTTAACAAAATTTCAACACTAGATTTAGAATATTGTGTTCAATTTGGCCCTGGAAATAAAAGGGTACACAAAGTGTGTGCGGTTTCGTTTTTTTTTTAAATACCGGTTCGAGAACCATTTAAGCACTGGAACCATTTAAAAAAATACAGAGTAGGCACCGGTATCGGATAAAGCCCAACCGATACCCAACCGTACATTTAACAGACAACAATTCACGGCTTAATCAAAAAAGGAATCAATAGATTAATAAATGAACATAATTGTTAAGTTTAAGCCTTAAATGGGCAAAAAACATTCACTATCCAAAACTGAACAATTATTTTCATGAAGCTGTACACTAAGATGAAGCTGTACAAACACAGTTTCTCTGACATGTTCAACACATTAGCTCTTGGAAAAACACATACATGCATAGGTGTTACATAACATGATATATAACAATTTGACGTTAACATATTTTAGAAAGGAATGGAGGAAGCAGCTTTTATACGACAAGTTCTCCACTATGAACCCTGTTAACATCAGTGTAGCCTAATTTATATAGACATGCAGGGGAAGATAACATACCGTCTCAGGGATAACCAAAGAGTAGACATAGAGGGGCAGGAACAGACGGTTGAGGAGGTGGTCGGTCAAAACGTCATTAAGGAATTCACAGTTGATGATGAGGATATCGTTCAGGTAGTGCAGATGGTCAAGGTGCTCTGCTACGAGGTCACTTAACTTCCCTCTGTTCCTATGCCTGGGGCACAACAAAGAGGCAGAGAGAGAAAGAGAGAGATATCATGTAGGAAGTGGTCAAGCTGCTCCACTCCCGGGTCTGCAAAATCATCAAGAATCAAAAAGTTATGAACTCCATGCTTTATTGTACATTATTAACTTAAATGGCATCTTGATGTATGTGCAGATTCACCATATATAATATGATACTGGCGTACAGAGAAATAAAACTACTTGAAAGCTACTTAAAAAGGAAATATACAGGCTGTATTTAGTGATTAAAAAAACAAGTTAAATATATTGTAATGTACAGAGCCCCCGGAGGGTCACTGCGAGATTTTTTTTTGGGGGGGGGGGTGCTACTTTTGTGTTCCCTTGCAATATGTTTTATGTTCTCCAGATACATGCCTGACCCCTAGAGGCCACAGTGGGAATTACACTGATAAACACAAACATAGATGGCACTTACTCTTCATCTGTCTGCACACACTTGTCCAGTTCGATGACATGGCTGCCAATAAACCAGACCAAGTTGCTGAAATATGGGACTGCCGTCTTATCTCGTATGTAGTGCAGCATGTGCTGGTTGTCCACTGGAGAGATTAGGGTCAAGATCAAGATCTGGGTTAGGGTTGTTACCAAGGCTGCCCACGGGTATCAAATACCCACCCACACACACGCACACACACACATACCCATACTGTATGTACACACACTTGGTGATGCCCGGATAATCACCAGAATGTGACAGTTAATAATGATTAAAAAAACAACAACCAAAACCATCAAAATTAAAAGACAAATTAAGAAAATTAACCAACCATGTTAAATTAAATTAAGTACATAACCTGGTCCATTGTTAATACAATATAAAGGGAATACTACTGGATTGGGATTAAGAGGAAAGCCAATTGAGTTTTCCATTGAAACAACAGTGTGACTGGGGCTAATCTCGCCGTGTTCGCAGTGATCCAAGCTTGCATTTATCAGGTGTCACACTGATGCTTTCTGAAGAGGAGTTTTCTTTAGACAAGAGCAAAATCTAACTTTGTATTTGTAGTAATGAAAGTCAAAAGATTAGTCATAGTATAAGGTTTTAAAAAAAATGTAATACATTTTATTCATGTGCAAGGTTAAAGGGGAACTCCAACGATTTGACACATCAGAGTGTGTAAGGGGGAATACTGCAGCACGTGAAAAAAAAAAATGTATACAGCCTTTTGTGGCTCCATAGGGAGCCGCATGAAGTATCTATAAGTGAATATAAATCGTCTCAAGTGATGTCACTTGAGTAAGCATCAATTGGTGCTGAAGAATAGAAGTTTGAAAATGAAAAAAAATTATCTTAGGGTGTGGAGTTATAAAGAAGCGAGCTTAGCAGACCTTTGCAGCCCGTTCCTCATCTCTGCTTTAGGCTCAAGGCTACATTAGATGCTAATATCATAACACACCCAAATCCCTTTCCAAACTATGTGTATGGAATATAAAAGACAATATTTCTGCTGCACCAATTTTTCCCCTCTCTCTCTCTTTTTTTTTTTTTAAACTGTCTGTCCTGAGTCTGCCAATAGGAGTGCAATGCTAAATCGGTGGAGCACTCAGTATAACTACAGTATAAAAAAAACTCTAATATCAGACTGGACGGCAGACTGAATTTGTTGTTTGTATAAAAAGTAAACGGTAGGTTAGGGTCAGAATAATCCATGCGTCTCAAATTCACACTGCAATAACAGCAGTAGAGAAACTACAGAGCAGAAGAATCTGACACCAATGTAATATAGCAATTGCAAATATTCCCATGAATTTGTTTTAATGTGTCTGGAAGAAGAGCCTAATGCAGTTCACAGGGCACTTAGGGGAAAAGCTGACATTTTAGACATTGACTTTAGGATACTTCTGTTCTGTGAATGACAGCTTAACTGACTTGAAATGTGAACAGTCCTGGTGTAGTAATACTTTCTCATGTAGTAGTCCAAATGCAAATAGAAGCTGGTAGTAATTTCACAATACCAATCCAAACGGGTCAAACTGAGAAAAGTAATGAATGAGCAGCCAAATCAAATGAATGAATTATATAATAGCAGAAAACAAAGACAAATCACAAGCTGCCACTACTAAGAGTCACAGTGTCATTCCAGCGTTGTCTATTTAGTAAATGAACAGAGAATTAAAGCAGAGGGGGATACTGACTAAACCCATCACCAAAAAAAAAAAAAAAAAAAAAACACCATGTGGGGCTCAGCGGAAATTAAGTCTGTGAAATAATTAATCCAAGAAAAAAAAAATTAAAAAAAGGCATGCAGGTGCTTCTGCATGTACTGTACTGTATGTAGGCAGGTGATACAGATTGATTTACAAGAACAAGAATTGCAAGGATATTCACACCAGTACATTGTTTACAAATACACAATTAGGAACAAATAGGGCTGGGTAATAATAACAAATTGTAAACCAATTTTTGTAAACATTTTAAATGTGAGGTAATTAAAGCAATATAAGTCTCACATTAACAGCAACTATACTGATAAAAACCAACCAAGTTGGAAAAACACTGACTGGCTTATAGACTTATATATAAATAACATTTGTTTTAGAATTTTATCTGCATCAATGTACTGTATGAACAACTGGACAGTACAAGGAAAGAAAATAAAACATGTTTCTAGGATACCCATCCCTAAAAAAAGACTGAATGAATGGAACCAACTTACATGAAACTGGAGTTAGGCAGATGGGGCACGCAGAGGGAGGAGGGAGAGGAGGAGAGAGACAAGGAGAGGAAGAGTAGGAGTGGTTGTTGAAGAGGAGGAGGGAGAGGGGGAAACAGACACAGGGTTAATGTGTGTAAAGGGGCGGCTGTGGAGGGGTGGAGGTTGGGAAGGACCCCGCAGGTATCTTAACAAATAAACTGCGAATAATGGCACATCTGGCAAAGGAGTTTACATGTTACCTAAACATTTTAAATTATTCATTATTTTCAGGATATCACATTGCTTTTCACTATGTAACAAATCAACAAGAGAACTGAGACTGAAACAAGCAGCAAAATACCAAAGAAAAAAAGCTAGTATAGTAACATAATTTGACTAAAATAACTTCACGCTAGCTTAATTAATCTTGATGCAGGATAAAATCTTCTTCCAGGTTGTCATTTATGGCAGAATGTGACGTATCAAAGCATCAAACTGTGACATGTTCAACATTATGATGTTAAAAAAACACCCTGAGCCATTTGCAGTGTTGTGACACTAAGTATTTAAGTTATGGGTTGATTTAAGAAAGTAATTATTAGCAGGGGTTTGAAGTGTTTTGAACTTTTGCCACAATAAGACACAGCTTTGACTGCATAAAATTACAAAGCAATGCATATTATTCATTACAGCAGTGTCTCATCCTGTACATCAGGATACAGATGTTCTGTGTGGTCCCCTAACAATTCTCAGATGCTGGAACAAAAGTCAGAGTTGCTGCATTGAGTTGAGCTTCCCTCTTTGACAGATTCCACGTCATGGCCAAACCAGCAATGATACATTCCCCACAACACTAGGTTACTTCATAAATTACTTATATTCATATTATGATTTAAGTCAGTTGTGCTAACTGTTATGATGCCACCATTGCATTGGAGTTACAGAATCAAGACTTTATGAAAAATGTAAGACACAAAGTTCTACAGTGTAGAGTGTTACATGCAGGGATAAACAAACAGGTACGCCACAGTTAATATGTTGCAGTGACTGTATGTTAAGGAAATGTTATGTATAGTGAAGAGAAGCATGATGTGTGGAGTAAAGCCAAACCCACTAAATGCACCACCAGCCTCCCCTGGACTGACAGCGCAGAGAGACGGCAGGAAGAAGGAATAGAGGCAGCACAGTGAAGAAAGCAACCCAGCCTTTGGAACAATCCTGCATCACTTTTGTGCTGCTCCTGCACTCGTAGAGCATTTCTTTTGAAAAAGCGTAAGGTTGCAGTATATTTTTGGGTGGAGGGATTTCAACGATAACTTTGCATGCTGGGTAGAGTGGACTAGCTGAAGAGCTAGTTTGTTTAAAATTCAGGAAATATGCGCACGTGAGATCAGATACTGAAGTGATACTGGTAATTCTACCTTGAACGTTGCACATATGCAAGTTTAAATGTTAGCCGATGCCTCAAGTACATGGCTTCAAAAACCAAAAAGGTTTTCTGTTGATTTATATGTTCTATACAAATGTAAAAGTATGTAATTATTCATGGATATTTGATGCTGATTATCCTTATATCTGCATACTGCCCATCACAATTGGCTTGCTAAACAGAAACAAAACCAAGCGCAAATGTTTGAATTCAGCAGTGATATAACAACAAATGTATAGAATAAGAAAAGGAAATAAAGCCCTTAATTTTCCTCAAAGTAACCAATCATCCCCCAAATGTGTCATGTTTGCACAACAAAAGAGACCCTCACAGCTGCTGGCTGACTGAAGAGTTTCAAGGGTTACAGCCAGATATAGCTGTATATAGATTCTGATATAGATACTTGGGGCCCTATTTTAACTCTCTAAGTGCACAGCGTGAAGCGCATGGCACAAGTGCATTTAGGGCGCGTCCAAATCCACTTTTGCTAGTTTGACGGCAGAAAAAAAGGGTCTGTGCACCGGGCGCATGGTTCAAAAGGGTTGTACTTAGTGTCTTTATTAATTCATAGGTGTGTTTTGGGCGTAACATGCAATTAACCGATCAGTGTCACCTCCCATTCCCTTTAAAAGACAGGCGCGTTTATACCTTGGCGCATTGCTATTATGATGGCAGATTTGCACCGTAATATTTTTATTTGTAATCTTTTGCATGTTTGCGTGCTGCTGTGCTTCCCTGTGTGTGTGTGTAACAAGCATAGTGCGTGCACGCTGTGCATAAGCATTTTACTAATTTGCTGTTAAAATAACAATGAAATGCTGCGTTAATGACTTTAGACCAGGTTTTTGTTGGTCAGTGGCACGATCACTTCCTGCTGCCTCAAGATAGCAATACGCCAAGAATTCACCTGAACACACCTCCCTGTAAGACCAGCACGCCCATGGACGCAAAGATGGGCGCAGGTGCATTTGCTATTTAAATGACGCCGGCGCTGGGCGGGAAATTGACAACTGCGTCGGTCTTACAGTAAACTAGCAAAGGCACTTGGGTCGGGCTTTGCGCTGCGCTGCGCTGGGTGCCAGATAGGGCCCTTGAAGTTCTTTGACTAGTAACTGGTTGCTGTGAATAATTAACAGATTTCCATGTACTACTTTAGTTGCAGGACAATTTTGAAAAACTTCCAATATAAAAACAGTTAAATAACAGCTTAAATTATTATTTGGACTACATCACACTTTTAGAGAGCCACTCTTTTACAATATAATAAAGATAAATCACATACATTAGAACGCAATTAAACATTTAAGGCCATAAATTCAGCAGATTGCGTGTGTGTGTGTGTGTGTGTGTCACAGTGTTACCTGTTAGTCATGCTCATGCAGCAGCAGCAAGAAGAGGGCAGAAGTACAAAGAAAGGCGGTAGGCGGTCTCAGCATCTCAAGAGTGTGTGCATTTTGTGTAAGCACACATGTGTATGTTTAGCATGTACACGTGTGTTCCCAGCACTCACCTTTATAGACGTTGAGTGTGATTGTCCGGACTGCGATGCGGACCATGCTTTCAGGATGGTTGAAAAACTTAATGGCCTCGGTGTACAGGGCAAAGTCATTAGTGTGCTGTGTGTGGGAGACAGAGAGGGGGCGTCGGTGAGCAAGGCACAGTATTGCAGCATCCCGCAAAGCGCGCGCGTGAGAAAGCAACTAGTGGAGGCAGAAATTCTGGGCAGTATTGCATTTTGATAGTATCAGTTTTGATCAGTTTTAACTGAGAAAAGGTTCTACAATTTTTTTTACAGAAATACAGGCTGAGAAAATACACATAAGTCAAAGTTATTTTGAGGTGTGACAGAATTAGCCAAAGAAGGAGGGTTTCTTCACCTTCAGTAAACCACTAGCCCACGATTTACCTTATCAACCAACTCAAATCCTACAGACTTTATAATAAATATCTCATGACTCCTAAAATCCAGACAATAGGGATGCTGCACTGGATGGATAAGTGAGCCTGTTTTGTCTCTGAATTTTAGAGGTTGCACTTCACATCAAAAGATTAGTATCAAGCAAAAGAACCCACTGTAAGCTTTTGATTTGGGTATTTTGGTTCGTCCTGAAACATGACACATAAGAAGACCAAGCTTAACTAAAGGGACTTTTGCTCCTAACAATCTAACAGTACTTTAGATGGGCAACATGTATTAACATTGTCGCATGCTACACTTAAATGTGCATATTACAAACCGGCTGCTCCGCATCTTCCAGTCATCTCTCTCTGTGCCAGTACCCAGCCATTCCTCAGTCACTGCAACCTCCAGCCAATCACAGTTGAGGGCCAGAAACAAACCGAGGTCACAGCAAATGAAGAAACTTGACCCTGACACCAAACCCAAACCTAGAGTGTGTCCTCCGATATTAAAAATGTAACAGTGTGGATCTGACAGAACAGAAGTGGCCAAAGTATTCAGCCATCCAATAGCACCCTCTGGAGGAGAATAACCTTTAAATCAATAAAATATATATTACGTATAATACATGAAGTAAGAGATGAGTTATGCACATGCCTATTGTAAATTGTGAAAAAAAGAAGGTTGTAATTATGTTCATTTTTGCATTCTAAATCTGAGTTACTTAAAACTCTAAATCCAGAAACGAGAAATTGTCTTCCTTTACATTCCAAAAAGGCAGGTTTTACTATACTTTCAAAATTCATCTGACAAAAAATAGTTATAGATTATTTAACCACATACTACTCTTAGATCTACACCTTGGGTCTGGTTTTGGTTTCAGGGGTGAAGCTACCATCGACAGTACACCAATAACTTTCCCCAGCACACACAGGCCAACAGAAGGACTACAGATACTGCTGAAACACTGAAGGGTAACAATGACATCAGAGATTATTCAGGTGGTCGGTTGTCTTTGGTGTTACCATCTATTATAACACACAGACACACACAGCAACAGGCCTAAAAGATAATAGTCTATGAATAGTTTTAAATCAAGAATAAAAGTTTTTGAAACTTCATTTCAGAAAAACAACCCATCTACACAGGAAGCTGATGTTTTGACAGGGGAAGTGTGCTGCTGAAGACATGTGGATCGTGATACCTAGCCTGATAAGTAAAATCACATGTCGACTTGCAAAAAAATGCAAGTGACAAATGAGCTACCGGATTTTTTAGCAAAATAACTGGCTCTATTTACAAGACATTGGTTTTCTGTACCATTGTAAAATATCACAAGTAGTGAAGCTGCTGAATTAAAGCAACAGTCATTTTTCTCTCTCTGTCTGCCTCGCTAGTTTTATTAATCGGTTTCATCACTTCCTCCCTTAATTTTCAGACTCTAATCTTTCGTCTCTTCCTTCCTCTTTGTGATAGAGAGTGCACAATAAAAGTTGTTGACATTGAATGAACGATCCTCTAGGTCTCCTTTCTTTCACTACCTCTTTCTTCACTCTAATACCCCCCATCCGTCTATGGCCTCACCTCATTGTAAAAGAAGTGCACGGTGTGGTTGTTGAGTTTGAGTGACAGGGTCTTGAGGAAGGAGATATAGTAGGCCATGATCTCCTCGTCCGAGAAGTCAAACTTGTGGACGATGATGGAGTTCACGTGGTTGTTCGACAAGAGGTAATCTGAGAAGAGAAGAGACTTGATCAAGCTTGTTCACACAGCACGTTTTGTGAACTCCTGACAATCTTGCCATTTACCATCCAGGAGCCTAGTGTTTGTAGAAAAGCCCACTAAATGCCTAAAGCTGAGAGTGTACAGCTTCACTGCACTACTTTCATTCTTGCTCTACAGTCATCAGATCAACAGTTGAGGTTTGGACCACTGCAGTGACTGTTGTGTACAGTGAACATAATAAAAGACTATTAATTCCTGTTGAGATGATACCATAACTGTGATTTTTAATACCTCTACAATTTACATACATGCAAACCTTGCTTTATAGAAGATGACAGGCCACTGTATAAATGGCAGTATATCATCTACTGAGTCGTTGGTTAACTAGCAACAATAAAAAAATGCAGCAGGCTGCTCTGCATTGTATATTTCAACAAAAAAAAGGCAGTGCAACATGCCTTGCATTGTTTAGCCAACAACATGCATAACAAACCATGTACACATCTACATGCTGTTGATTTTAGAGCATTCCAATACAAGACTCCTGTTAGAGCTACTATGGGTTTCTTTCACTGCTCACATTTAATTTAGACTAAAAAAAACAAATCACCACTAATGCAATTTAATACCACGAACTACAAAAATAAAAAAATCAACGAATTAAGAATTAATTAAAAATAACCAGCCCTAGATTGTATAATATAGTAAGATGTTTCTAATATTCTTATACAAAATAGAATAGAAACACCATTCAATACAATGTAAGTGCATTACAGTATGAAGTGTTCTCAACAACCCCACGGCCTCAAAACATACCATGAGTCACCACACAAATAAATAAAGCAGCAGTCTAAAACAATACATTTTTTGCATGTTACAGGGCTATTTATTTGCAATGCATTGCATCACAACATACATACGTTTCTATTTTGTTCAACCACTGTTGATTTAAATACTTACATAGGGAAGTCTCATGGCTAATGTTTTCAAACAGTATGTTGAGGGTCTGGAGGAGTTGGACACACACGTAGCGTCCTGACTTCTGACGCAGGATGTTCAGGAAGAATGCAAACATGTTTTTCTCCAGGAAGAAGCTGAACACATACAGGGGAGTACACACAGACACATACACGAGTCAGTTCATGGTGATTGATATATAATCAAAAGAAGAACATTTCTCTTTTGCAGCGTCCTGGTGGACTTGTGGTCAAGACCCATACCGTATACCCACAATGTCACTGATTTGATTACGACAATGGACCTTTGTTGCATTTAGATCCTCCTCTCTCCCCATGTTTCCTGTCTATCAATACTAACACAATCCAATAAAGGCAATGAGCCAAAAACTAATCTTAAAAAGAAAGACAGGAACCTGTTCAACCATCATTTTTGTGAGGATTTTGTGACGTGCATCTATACTTTTATATATGCTAATTTCACCCTATAAACACCTTGCAGTGTATCACATCAAGCTAATTTTAATTGGACCTGATCTCAGACTGGCTAAACCTAGCTACATCACAGTAAATACTAAATTTAGAAAGACAAGAGCACTCCAGTACTTTGAACCATAGGTTTTCCTGATTCATATAATACAGACAGGTGGCAAAGTGGATAAACAGAAGTGATGACATGCAGCACTAATTGCAGAGCTGCTTCTGATTGAAAACAAAAGACAATGGTTTCATGAGCTCCCAGAGATGACTGAAATGCGTCAAGCCGAGGGCTTACAAAATACAAACATTTTAGTTACCCAGAATATTTTTGATTAAATAATTACTTCTACATTTTTACATCCTTATACATCTTAAAAAAAAAAAATTGTATGCATTTTTCCACATAAGTATGCTAAAGTACTGTTTTACGTAGTCTTGAATGGTTCACAGTCAGAGATCAGAGCAGCATGACGGATCAGTTATTAGCAATGTTGCTATTTAGAAGGTGGGGGTAGGAGTCTTAAATTGCCTACAAGTCTAAACTGGAGTATGGTTATCCATCTATCAGTTATAATGTTAATGAAAACTAAATAGTTTCCAAGTTGAAGTTTGCCTGTTCAAATATCTCCCATGGATTTTGGTAGCACCTAGATTGGTTTGCAGCTACTGCTGCTGTGGTCCTGCTCGACGCCCTACACTGCTACTGCTTTTATTACTATATAATATATACTATAGTTCTATTATCTTTACTGTTACTATAATTGCCACTGTTCATCGTGTCATTCCATTATACCCACTGCTATAATTATTATGAGTTGTAGCTTCAGGCGAGGGATTTGACATTGACTGGTACTTACTCAAATACAGAGCTGTCATTCTGGTCCCCCCAGATGAGGATCTCCGTGATGGAGCGGATGGTCTCCACTAGAAGATTTCGGTTGTGGTCTGTCACTGTGGTGTTTTTGGTCAGGACATGGTACATATACCTGATAGAGAGACATGAATGAAAGAAAGATGTTGTGAAAAACAGTGGTAAAAGCTGCAGTGTTATGTACACATACCTGGACGCTTCTCCACAGACCAGAAAATATGAAACAAACATATATTCAAATAAAACCCCATCTACATGTCAAAAAATAAATAAATGTGTTATTATTATGAGCCTACAAAGGTAGCTTCTAATTTAGAATCAACGGGCCGTCTCCGAATACCGGTAGAGTAATCTATTAACCACCCAATTCAAGCCCCTACACTGTAGTTACACCCACACGTTTTCATTAATTTTGCCCGATTACACTGCCTCTGTGGGCGTGTGCAAATTGAGCTGGATTCTCTCTCATTTTCCGTTTAATTTGTTGCACCTGTTGTGGTGGGGCAACTTTAAGTTCTGTCACTCTAATTGGTAATTGCCACCACAGCTCCCCTAACGTTAACCTGGGCAGGGGGTTAGCTAATCAGCAAGAACTGAAAACACCTGTGTAGGCCTTTTACATTTTGATGCTTCGATTGTCAGGTTGTATGGATAGTTAATGGTTGATACTGGCCTTAATGTCCAAAACCATGTAGGTAAGGTTAGTAACGTTACAGTGTCAATTCTGTTTTAGGGTGGATTTTCACTTTAAGCTAACAGCTAACGTTAGCTCACATGTCTAGCTATCCATCTACCTTGCCTAACAGAATATAAACGACACAGCAACCATATATTTGAGTTAACGTTAGCTGACTGGATAGCAAGTTAGTTGAGTGCTGTTATGTTAGCTGTTAACAACTAACGTTTAGGTAATTATAATAACGCTGACACAGTCGTTCTCAAATTATTATCATACAGGATAACGTTAGCATATCTTATGGTAGCCACTCACTTCAAATGGTCCAGGGAGTGGATGTTTTTCGCTTTCCCCTGTCCTCCAACCCAGCTCCGTGACCGACCAAACATGGTTGTGGTTTTAAGGGGTGTGATGTTTTGACAGGCGCGTTATTTCGCTAACGTTAGAGTCCGCAAATCAATCCATTACACCCACTTCCCCGTACAGATAGCTACTTAGCAAACAGAAGGTGATAGGCGATGATAGCAGCGCTGGGGGGGGGGGGGGGGTCATTACGTAACAGTTTGGTGTGTGGTTTGTCTGGGAGTTGCTGTTCTCTCCCCACATTGCAGCATACAAGAGCGAGTGGAGGAAAACTACAACATTCCCTTCCTGTTCAGCAGTGACGGTTAAAGCACGCGACACGTCCTCAAAGACCAATCACAACAGAGCTTGTCAAGCGGCAAGCCAATCAACTGCCGAGGCTTCAGGTGTCGCTTTGTGGTCAGGACTGTTTTGATGCACTTGGCTAAAATATTAGGGGACTGTTAACTGTGAAAACATCGGCAGAAGCATGTATTTTTAAATGTTTCGTATTTCCCGGACGGATGTTTAACGGTATACAAGAAACTCCAAATAAATTTGCATCTAGAAATGTTCAGGTTAGTTTTCACTAGCATTGCATGCTACTGTTTTTAGCCCTAGCCAGCTGGCATGGCGTGAATTCCGCAAACCCAAAGAACCAATGTCAAGAATGCGTCGAGCTAGCTAACTTGGTATTTTGACACTGTCTGCCGGATATTTTTAGCTATGAATGTTACGCCCTTAAGTCTACCTGTGTTGCTGTCATTTTCTTCTGGATCTTACAGATAAAACACTTAAAAGCTGCCTCTCAATCACTGTTTGCAGATCGGGACGAGCCGAAATGGACGCCCCATCACCCCAGACAGATTTCTAGAGGTGACACCAGCAACTCCAGTCCGCCACATTCTGGCCCCGCAAGAACCCAAACCGCGGCTCTTTTGCTTTTCTATGACACATCCAATTTATGCCCAGCTAGATTCGGTAGAATCGCTGTTGGACGAACTTCCATATATGTTTTATCTGGGCCTGTTCTTTGTGAACGTCCTGATCCTCTATTATGCCTTTCTGATGGAGTACATCGTCCTAAATGTGGGGATAGTATTTCTGCCTGAGGATATGGACCAGGCGCTAGTGGACCTCGGGGTGCTGTCCGACCCGGCCTCTGTCCCTTATGACACGGACAACGAGCTGGATGTTTTTGAAGGGTATCTTGAGTGACAGGGCGGTCCTGGAGCAAGAAGAATAAATGCTAGTGGCGGCGGTGGTGATGATGCAGAGTTCTGGGGAAGATTGGACCGGCGTAAACACTCTGGTCAGTGATGTGAGGAAACATACCTCAAAGCGGACCATGTTGTTTCTCACAGATATATCAGAGACCACAAGACATGCAGTGTTTTTTTTGGTTTTTTTTTGCATTTCTTTTCTTTTTTCTGTTTCATGGTCAGAATAAGATACTAAGAGTATAACATTATTACATTTAACATTTATTACTACTCGACCCAGTGGTTACCTCACAGGGCAAATGGCAAAACACGTATTTTGATGGAGCAACTGATACAGGAGGTTTCGTGATTCTAAACAATATGTGTTTACACAAAAGCTCACCCTTTATGTTATGTTGTAAGAAAAGCTATGTTTTGGTAATGATATTCTGTAACTCCTTTTTTTGCCACATCTCTAGGTTTTCTCTAGAAGAAGGTAGCCTAAGGAAGAGATTCAGCACCACCGGCCACACGATCAGCAACTGTCCCATTGGGAAGAGCTCTCTGCACTGGATCAGCAGTCGGTCTAGTCTGTTGCCATTCTAATAGCAATTGACTCCAATTGGACACCATGGAGTTAACGCTGGCATCTGTGTCCTTCACTTTAGACACAATGAAAGATAAAAAGGAAGTACAATGTGCTCTAAGTGGAAAAAGACAACTGATCCCTGTGGATGTAAAATGAATGTTACTAGAGATGTGGAACGTAACTCAGATCGTCTAAATTGTGGCCAGTTCAGATCCAGCAGCCTGATGTGACTGGCATTTACACTGAACAACTGCCCAGGCTCTGCAAGATCTGGTAGTCGACTGCTGAAGAAGTGAATTATAACTTGCCACTTCAGTCACAGTGTGATGTCCTACACAGTGTGACATCTCAGAAGCACTGGCAAAGAGTTAGAAAACGATGTCCACTGTAGGTCTGTTGTATACTTAATCACTCACAGTACAACTATTTGTCCTTTTAAGTTTTCAGAATGCATTGCTACTTTGCAGGCTCATACATCGTTGAGGTGTACATTTAAAATGTGTCTTTTGAGGTCATCCATACTGTATATTTGCTTCAGGGATGTAAACACTCTCAGGAGCACAGTTAGAAACTGGGTGCACTGGCAAGACACTGATACAAGACACAGGCTGTGAAACATAGGAGACCCTTAATCTTTTCAAGCTCTCTTATGAATCAGAAACACCACACCACACTTTCCACACTCTTTACGGTAATGCAGCAAGTATTAAAGCAGGAGAAAGAACATCAGAAGAAGTGCTTCATATTTGACTTTTTCATCCTTTAATTGTTGCATTCGTGTTTTTGTTTTTAATGTTACAAATGTGTGTTAGACACAGAAAAAACCTGACGCATGATATTGGTTGTGTGTTTTAAAAAGGTTTAGTCGTCAAAGTTTGGTTTTATCACACCTGTTCAGTTTGTTATGACTTTTGGAATTCTGTTAAAATGTATATTCTTGGCAGCAATAATAAACTGAATTTAAGCAATGATGCAATTCAATACTATATATTTGCAAGCCTTGAAGGTACTGTACATACTGTAAGTCTGTGAAGAGCACTTATAGCCCAGCTAATTAACTAACATTGATTTTTGGAGGCAACACAGAGGAACCAGTATTTTCTCACAGCGCCTCTCTACCAGAATAAGCAAATATCAAAATAAAACTAAAATAGTCATTGCAATGTGGCGACGGTCGTCCACCAAATAACTGAAGTTGTACAGACAAAACACTTTTAAACGTATTTGCTCATGCACTGGTCATACTCTAAACAAGCTTTAGTCCAGGCTTTCATTGCCTTCATTCTACTTGACAAGATGGGGTTTTCACCAACACTTTGTCATTTTAAATGGCACACTAAATATAACCAGATTATTGCCCACAGCCACATTGTGAAATGAATGAAAAAGAAAAAGCCATGTTGCAACTCAAGAACAAGATGGGGATGTTAAAATAACAGCACAGTTTAATATGAATAGACTATGATATTTACAATTTCAAATGGATTTATTTTACCACGCAAGATTGTTTTTCAAATAATTCATACCAGAATTCAACCAGCATTGATTAATTATGACCTATAACCAAATTATTTCTTCTCTCTGGATTAAGGCTACCAGTAAGCAATATTTTGTGGTGCCATTTTCAATGTTTGGATTGTTTATGAGTTTGTATAAATCACTGTGTATATTTTTGGCGGGATAAAAGTGAATCTGAAACAGCATTTAGATCACATGACACTAAATCTCAGGATACTAATATTGATTAAATACCGTAACACATGTTTGTATGGCATCTGATCAAAAAGATCATGGAATCAATACAAGGAAAGGGCTCACTGTTGATGAACAGTGAATCATATTCTGAAAATCAATTGCGAGTGAAGCTGTGAAATGGGAAAGATTGTACTTTTGTAGGAAAACTGTTTAGAAATCACTGGTGTTAGTTGCAGGTACAAGACGTGGCATTTCCCGGGCTTGATAGCACACTGTGCTGGTCAGGTTTTGATCCACTCTGCTCACATCTTAGTTTAGTGGAAACTCCTGATGCTTCCCAAGGACTGTAACAGATCAACATGCAGCCTGTACCCAGTGCTTGTGTCGACTCTCCACATCTGCTTCTTTGGAGACATGCACATGCAATGATAAGCAATGGATGGTAACTGAGTTTTATTTTCTACTGTGTATTTAATAAACTTTGAGCAAATACCAGCTTTTTCGCCGTTTACTTCAACTGTCACTTTAGACGTGTGTTCATTGATTATCTTGCAGTTGACAGAACAATTGTTTTAAAGTGATCTCAGACTGTTTACTTGTTGGCATGTGGCTTTTTTGGTCTCACTTTACACTTTGTCCACAAGAGAGCATTAGTGCACCAGAGAACAGCAGGAGGTAGGTGCAATGCTTTGATGCTGCTGGGGCTTGATAAAGAACATCCTCAGCAGTCCTCTGGTCTTCAGATTTATTTAAAATCTGCAGAGTATGCCACGAATATAATGTCTGTGATTGATAACTGACATTACCTGACATGTTCTGATGTGATGCACTGTAGCCTCCTGCTGTTTCTGACTGAGGAAAGGGTTAAAAAGTTAATCTGTAATAACAGTGATATTGTTGAGATTGTTGTGATGCAGCCGTAAAGTATACCAAGACTTAAACCAAGTGTGTGTGTGTGTGTATGTGTGTGTGTTCATGCATAAAAAAGCATGAATTCATTTATGTAGTACTTCATGAACTATCAGTAATGTACAAGGATTAATAGTATCTCATTTATCTAAATTAACTATTTTCTTTTTCTGTTTATGGAGATTCAAGTATGGCGTTGTCCATTTACACAGTAACTGCTGCTTGTATTCTTCCTTCTCATATCAATTATATAGCCACAATATTGAAACAAATTCAGATAGATTAGAAGTGTTTCACATCTATGACGTACATGACAAAATGCAAAACTTCAAATGTTCAAACATGGCCCAAATTAGCCCGATAATCAGACTGAATTACCATTTTGGTTCACTTTATTAATTTGAACTGATGAACGAATCTGAGTAGTGGTAGTTCGAAAAGTCTGGTAAAAAAAGAACATTGTCAAGTCAAAGCATGAGAACCTCTGATATCCTGACTTTTAATGTCAAATATGGGTCAAGCCCCCCAAACACTGGATCCTTCATTTCCCATAATGCTACTCAACAGCCTCCCTGTCTGGTAGATGTCTATGCCTTTCAAACTCCACACCACCCAGAATGTAACACATGCTTTCGTCTTAGAACTGCAGTCTCCAACCCCTTAAAGGGTTATATAAACCACAAGAGATATCTTAAGGTCACAAAGAGGGCACCTTAAGGAACATCACAAGTGATAACCAAGTATTCATGTTGTCAGTAAAGTTCCATTTCCCCCACTTATTTTAGCATGATATCACAATTTGGGAAAGTCTGCCTATGACTAACATGTTCGTGGAAATAAATGGCTTTATGCAAATAAAGTAATGTGATCAACTATGCAGAGTTTCAGACAAAATAACACCCTAAAGGTCAGTTTGCATCAAAATAGAGAACAGAAACCAGATAGGAAGGAAGAGAAAAGAAGTTGTTAATAAACCGATGAACTCAGTGAACATGTCAAATGACTAGTGAAAAAACAGGGAAGAAAATAATGTACCTGACAAATGAAACATTTTATTGTTTTAAAGTGCCAGGTGATTGTTAGGCAATGTATAATTTGTCATAGAAAGAGAGAAAACAAAAACGTTATTCATATAGCTTGAAAAAAACACATGAAATACAACAAATCTATAAAATTGCATAAAGACAACATAGTGCAAATGTGCTTCTTAAATTTGTACCAAGCATTACCACAAACCCATACAGTATATACATGCAGTACTGCGTAACCCTGAAGGATGAAGTATTACTTTGTGTCACTGAGTAGAATCTTTGAAAGAATCTGGTAAAATGAACTGTTGAATAAAGCAGCAAATAATATAGCATTTCCTGTTAAAGTTCCGTCTCTGTCTCCCTGTGTCTCTCTCTCTCTCTCTCTCTCTCTCTCTCTCTCTCTCTCTCTCTCTCTCTCTTTAACAAACATGCTTGAGAAAATGGATTGTGTAGTGTAAACATGTAAGCCTGAGATGCATGATAAAAAGTGTATAGCCTTGTGGTAGAGGTTTCATATTGTTCTACTGCAAAAGGATCCGGTTGTCCTGCTGCTGAAGTCTCTCAAACACTCCGTATGGAATACACTGGTTCCACATCCTGTGATAGGATGTGATGGAAAGAGATGTTATTATGTTGAAAGGAAATTAGTTAACAATACTTTAGTTTTTGGTTGTGTTTAATGAAGCCGAACAATGATCACAAACACAGGTCTTCTTACCTTAAGGTCTTCATTTTTTTACAGTTTTTCAGACTGGCTCCCAGGCTCTGAGCTCCAACATCTGTTAGCTTGTTGTATTTCACACTGTCAAACAGAAAACAGCTTACACTTTAAATGTATCTATCTACTGATAGTGACAAATCCATGTAAAACACATCAAAACACGGATATCGCCGTAGATTTTCTCATTAATTAAATAAACGAAGAGGTATACATACACACAGAAATCATGAATGTCTAAGGAAACTGTGAAATGTATGATCTTACTCCAGGTTAGTGAGTGAAGCCATGTGTGGCAGGACAGCTGCTAAACTCTCCGCCCCGTCATCAGAAATCACGTTACTGTAGAGACTGAAAAAAAAAAGTGAGGAAAGAGGGAAGTGAAATTATGTGGGTCTCTACAGTATGTGCCACTGTGGGTGTTGTTGTGTAGTTACAGTATTGGTCTCTCTCTGTGTTTGTGTGTGTGTGTTATATACCTTAAACAGTGCAGTTTGGGCAGGGCCCTCAACGTGGTTGCCAGTTTTGTCACCCCCTGGTCTCCTATACAATTCTGTGACAGACTAGAAACCAGAAGGAGAGGGTAAACACTTATTTCAACACACACACTGCACATAAGATGAGAAAAGGAACATCATACTTACTTGAGTATCTCCAGGGAACCAAGTGAGACTAAAGCATCAGCCAATTTCTCTGCTCCTTTGTCCCCTATCTTACTGTTCTCTAGACTGAAGGAGGAGAGAGAGATTGAGAGAGAAATATTGTCAGACACTAGAAACAAACACATAAAGACAGAGGGATACCTGCACTGAGAGAGAACTAGAAGTTAAGGTGTGTATATTTACTCTAAGTGCTGTAGGTTATGTAGACCTGGCAGGAGCTCCCACAGCTTGGGAAGACCCAGGGGACCTTTCTCTGGACCGAGTCTACAGAGAAAGATAATGTCGTCATCGTCATCGTCATTGTCATCATGAATTAAAATTTCAATGTCAGAGCTACTCACTCAAACTCCAGCTTGTGTAGCTCTTTGACAGCTGGTACTCCCTCGGCCAGGATGGAATCTGATTGGCTGGAACTACAAGTGAACACAATACACACATCAGTAGCCAAACTCATATTTTGTATTGCAATGTGTGTGTGTGTGAGTGTGTGTGTGTGTGTGTGTGTGTGTGTGTGTGTGTGTGTGTGTGTGTGTGTGTGTGTGTGTGTGTGTGTGTGTGTCAGGTGCAGACACTGGTTGAGCAGGAGGTTTACGCTGCAGTGAAAACGAATGTGACCAAGCTGCAGGGTTTGATAGAACAGCTGGGTCGACTATGAAAGCGCCATCATGTGTGTGTGTGTGTGTAGAAGGGGCTGGGAATTGAGCATTAAAACTCTTCACTGGTGTGTGCTCTGCATTAAGCACCTTTCCCCCCCTGCACAATATAATCCATTGCAGTGGAATTGCATCTCTGTGGTTTTCACTTGCATATTATGTTAATGCTTAAACCTCTTCCACATAAACAAACACCACATTTTAAAAAAAGTCTCTGAATGTGAAACTCTGGAGGTTTCTATGTTTGCTAAGTCAGACATATTGATTATCTTCAATATTCTTTTGTGTGTGTGTGTGTGTGTGTGTGTGTGTGTGTGTGTGTGTGTGTGTGTGTGTGTGCGTGTGTAGTGTTTTACCTGTCCGACAGCTTCTTGTGCGTATGTATGTTCACCAGCTTTGCCAAGTGCTCTACGTGACACACCTGTGTGGCCTTCAGAGGGTGGATCTTGAATTTGGACACCGTCCGTTGTAGGAGCCCTTCTTCGCCGCTCTGCTCTAACCGCTCCCATAAGGTGATGACATCAGCAATGCATGCCCTAGAAGACACCAAATGGTTGACATTGGTATCAATAGAATATCATCAGACAGTGATGAAGGAATAAATTGCCAAATAAATGCAATTGTATTATTGTATTGTATTATTGTAAATGTATTATTATAAGTATTATAATGTAGTTAGTTGTGTGCTACTGTACTGGATTGTTGGAAAATGATTGGAAAAATCCAAAGTTTGACAGACCTGCCCTTATTAGGGTTGCTAAGCTAAGATTGGACAATCGATGTTTGGGGAACAACCCCAATCGATACCAAGCAGCTTTTTGAGCTGTGAATTGTAACATTTACCTGTATGTGTTGATGTTGTTGAGCCCCACCAGAGATCTGAGTCCCGAAATCTGTATCCCAGTATCCTCCAGATCCAAACAGAACCGTCTACCTTTAGTTCCACCCCTTTCAAGAACGTTCTGTACAGGGAACACGTCCGATGGCTTGAGTGGAACTCCATGAAATGTCAGGACTTCTGGGAGATTTGCTGCCAGGTGAGCGACTAATCGCGTGCTGCCACTGTTTCTGCTACCATCACCATGTGTGGAACTCAACTCATAAACATAGTGACATGCCTCCAGGACCTGGGAGGGGTTCAGGTCACCATGGGAAAGACCCTCAAGGTGTTTTGTTACTAAAGCCTGCTTGGCGGCCACCATATCTCTGAAGGCTTTCTCTGTGTATGAGTGAAGCCTCTGCAGCTCTGTCCGGTTGTGGAACAGAAGCCCAACGGCAAATCGCTGAGTGAGCTCAAGCTCTTCCCTTTGTGGTCGCCGACGTCCCTTCTGGCCTGACTGGAAAGGGAGGGTCTGGAGGAAAGCACGGTCTGTTACAGTCCTGGGGAAACAGAAAGTAATCAGGGAGTCAGGGAAATACAGAGAGAGTGGGGAACTGAAAGTAAAAGAGAAAAAAGGCTGGGAGTGGAAAGGGATATGCTCTTTCATTTTCATTTTCAATCAAGGACATTTTTTGGGATCAATAAAAATCTATCTAGAAGAAGAAGAAGATAATATGTTAGATTAAAAGCTTAACACGGTCAATTCACTAACTCATCAAACAACCACTTCTCATTTAATCTTTTTTTATCTATATAATCCTAATCGAAGCATTGAAGAAGACTATTTTTTTCTGATGAATAAAGAAACCTTTACCTTGACAGAGACAAATGTAGCCCTGCCAGGTAACTCTGAAGAAAAGGGTTGGCCCACAACAGGATGTGGTCGTCACTGGCATCAGCGTTTTCAGTGTCCGTCCTCCCCTTGTTTCCCTTCTTTTCTCCATCCTCTCCTGTTCCCATTTCTTCTCTGTCCTCGCTTCCTCCTCCCTCTCTCTCGCCACTTGAGACAACCTGCCTCGTCAGAGGGTAAGAGAAGAAGAGCCCTGTCCTGTGGCCGAACGCCTTAAGTTTGGCAGATACAGTACAGGGGAGGATGGAGGAGTTTGCTTTGACCCCATCCCAGGCCAAAGAACTCAGCTGGGACAGCAACTCTCTCTCCTCTGTTCTATCTACTTCTCCGACAACACTCTGCATTCCCTCTCCATCAATGTCATCTTCCTCTTTCTCCTGTTTTTTTGACCATCTCGCTCTTTGGCTGCGAGAGCGAGTGCAACCCTGCGCTCTGGACTTCGTTGGGGTGTTTTTGTTACCCCTCGTAACTTGAGAACTACTTGAAGTTTGTGTCTGGGTTTTTTCTCCTGATTGCACAGATATTTCTGATTGAGCTTCAGTCTGCGAGTGTGTGCTCCTACTGTCCTTTTCCATTTTCAGACAAAGCACTTGATGGCAGAGCCCGGTTAAAGTTCTCGGTAGGACCTCTAACCCTTTGCATTGTTCTAAAACCAAGCAGACCAACCGACACAGTCCAGGGTTCCAGCAGAGGAGATGTAGATAGCTGCAGTTTTTTAAGCGGTCCAAAGCAGATGCTCTGAGGCCAGGGTCAGTGAAGTACTGGGACAAATATATCTCTATGTCTGTGGGGGTGAAGCCACAAACCTCCAAAAGACTGTCCGTCCGCCGGAGTAGCTGGCTGGCAGTGCCTCTTGGTCGAGTGGAGAGCAGAAGAGTGCAGCCTGGAAGGAGGACCCTCTGAAGGACGGCAGAGTATAACTGTCTTACTGTGTAGGTTTGTGCTTTACTGTCTTTCTGCAGTGAATATACTGAGTCTTTTTCTAGAGTCTGGAGAAGAATTTCATAGTCCCGCAACTCGCCAAACCCATCAAAAATGATGAGCACACGCTTAGGGGCTGCAAGGATTTGAGCGTACACTGCGTCGGGGTCCATGCAGGTAGGGGCAAAGGAGGAAAGGTTTAATAGGAGGGTTTGAAGGCTATTGTTCGGCTCCGTTAAAGAGAGTGCTTTGCCGTCTAAAGAGAAGACAAAGTCAAACTGTGGGATGCAGTCTCTGGACCAGTCATGACACAGTTTCCTGATCAGGGTGGTTTTTCCCATGCCAGCATTGCCGAGTAGCATTATGTAGCGTCTGGGTTTGTCGCCATTTGAGCCTTCAAAGATCTGAGTGGAAAAAGAGCAACATACAGTTACCAGTGAGTTGCAGCAAGTGAGTTCAACAATGTTTTTGACCTGTTTCCCTCGTCTTATAAACAAATCAAAATACTCATACATCATATTATTGGATTTGGCTGTTTTAAAAAAGCACTAGATGATAACCCTTTATATGTTTAAATCAAACTAAAGGGAAACTCTTACATGACTCTGCCCCAACAAGCTTTTTTGACGATCTGTATCTCCCATGATGACCAGCTCCTTGTCCAGGTCCTTGTTTGTGTTTTTTCCAGAGCGAAGAATTTCTCTCTGGCTCAGTTGCACGGGTACATAATGAGAGGTCAGGCCAAGGTCTGACTCAATATCCTGGCAGGTTTGACTCATGTGTGCTTTGGCTTCCTGAATGTAGTCCTTTACAACCGCTGAAAAAAATACCCACAACTGAGTTCCAACCCTGCTACTTCACAAAACGTGATTTGTACTTTCACATTTTATTTTACATCAAAGCAGCAGAACGGAATAAAAGCATGTGCAAACTTACGTGGAATATCAAGGACAGTGGGAGAAGGAGGAAGAGGGGATTCCTTACATGTAGACATTTCTGAAATGCAACACGTCAAGATATTGGTAACGTGGCAATAATGCTACAAGGTGATTTACACATACGGAGAAAGAAATCAGACAGATACTGGTACTCACCATTGCTGGGGGAGAGGGGTGAGCCACAAGGGTGAGACATGGCTTTGCTAGCGGTGTCTGACAGCGATCCAGGTGGGGATGAACTCATTTGGACTGGCGCTACTGCACCGCCCACTACAAACACGAGAGAAGAACCAATAAGAGCCTCCATTCACACATCCAGTACAACAGTTGGCAGAGAGTGCTTTCCATGTTGTTGCTTAAAAGGCAGTGCTAAAACTGAAACTATAATCTATATTCCACTGAATTGGATCAAATTTGCATTCATGCACATGAAGTAGAAACTGGCAGACACACACACACACACACACACACACACACACACACACACACACACACACACACACACACACCATGGGCGTCAGTTTGGTTTGAAATGTGGGGGGGACAGATATGCATTTGGAAGTGTATTTCCAGAAGTGGTGGGGACAATGACGCATTAATATTTTTTTCTCTTTCGCGCAGGTCATGTTTTGAAAGACGTTGTCCAGGGGCCTGTAGGCTACTACAAATCAAGTTTAACATGCCCTGGATTCCTTTCAGTTCCCCAGCTACACTAACCCTAACAACCACGGTTAAATTGTGTCACAACGTTTATCAACTAGTTGAATCAACCCAGGGTTTCCCAATCTAGAGACGCGCACGTACGTTCACATAAAAGAGGCGGTGTTTGCAATCAATCTACCAGAGCCACATATTTTATAAATGTGTAAGTCACAACGCTTATCAGTCCCTCCAGACAAATTCAGAGTTTTGTGATTGTTGCGGGCAAAAATCCTTGATTATGCGGCAAGTTTTCTTAAAAAATGCGATGGAATATGTGGGATATTTGTGCAATTTTATGCGATGAAATTGCAGTAACTTGCAAAAACTGCGGTTTGATGAAAAAGAGATTCCCCCAACCATGTTGTCAGTAGGCGAAATTACGTCACTACATAACGTTCCCATGGCAACATGGGAAAATGGCTGCTCTTGCGTGAAGTAAACGCAACATTTTTCAACTTTCTGCTGAGATATATGTGACTTTTTTGCAACGAAAATGAGGGGATTATGAAATCATGCAAGCCCCGCATATTTTGCGAGGAAATTGGCAATTTATGCGGCTAAAGTGCGGCGTAGCCTATTTGAAAAAATGCGGCCCCCCGCATAAATATGCGGACTTTGGCTGATTATGCATTGAATTCTGCAATCGCATAATCACGTTTGTCTGGAGGGACTGGCTTATCAATCAGTCAGGCACAAGATGT
The DNA here is from genome assembly GCA_023631565.1 of Gymnocephalus cernua. NCBI lineage: Eukaryota > Metazoa > Chordata > Actinopteri > Perciformes > Percidae > Gymnocephalus > Gymnocephalus cernua. Next base: position 7,901,357 of record CM042441.1, read on the forward strand.
GACCATAATTACACTTGTTCTTTCCATAAACTGTCGTTAGTCTATTCAGTTGTTAACCCTGGCAGTGGGAAGCGTGGGAGCAAATAAAAAATGTAAAAACATAATTCAAACCGATGCAAGCATTGGCAACACACAGCTCAAGAAGTTTACAATAGGCCTACGTTATTCCCTCCACTGAAAAAATAGGCCCTACCTTTCATAAATACCCATCAGGGATGTTAACGGGGTTGTCAGTCTCTCTCTCTCTCTCTCTCTCTCTCTCTCTCTCTCTCTCTCGAACTTTTTCTTCTTTTTTTCTCACTGAACTCCACCCATTCAGTCAATGGATCTTCTAAGAATGGTGATGCCGTTATCAATGGAGTAGGCCTATTGATTGATCAGTAGGCGGAGCTTTGTTTCTGCTTCACATTTTCAGCAGCAGCGGCTGTGGGTTGACTCCCCACGGTTCTCAATGGCTTAATATAAGGTGAAAAAGCTTAACGTGGTTTAATGTTCCTAAATAGAGATCAATGATCACATTTCTCTCTCATATTGCTCCTCATGTACAGTAAGTCTTATGTGTTATGAACTTTATTTTTTAACAAAATTGAGCTTGAGGTTTAAAAAAAAGTGGTGGGTACAAAATGACTCATGACAAAATCTGGTGGGGACACGTCCCCACCGTCCCCCCCTAAAACGACGCCTATGACACACACACACGCACACACACACACACACACACACACACACACACACACACACACACACACACACACACACGTTTAAAGAATCTTTTACTCACTCGGGGAGAGGGGTGGCACTTGGCGTTGGAATGGTGGTGAGGCAGCAGGAACTGTATTAGAAATAGGGGTAAGAGTATGTTCTGTTGAAACAGTATGTGCAAGAAACAGACATGCATGAGGGGGCAAGGCAAGGCAAGGTAATATGTTTAACACGTTTCATACACAAAGTGCTTTACATAGTGCACAGAAAAAATGAATAGTAAAAGAGGAATTTAACACATTTAACACAATAAAACCCAAATTAAATAGACAGAAACTAATTGTAAAATAACATTTGAAAATGAAAACACAGACATAGATAGGGAGTTCAGGATATGGAATTAGATTTACAACAAATGTCAAATTCTCTGGGAAGTTTATTCTATATAATCTGGTGCATGTTAAATGCAGATTGGCGTGCATGTTTGTCAGTGTCCTTTTTTTAACACAAGCACGAGCAGTCGCCAAATTCAGAAACTTTCCATTCCTTCTGGGGAAAAGCCTGGGGGCTTTAAACCAAAGATGACCAAGGAATGAGCCCTGGGAGACTGCATGTCACCAGATACATAATTCCTGACAGATACAAAGTAGTTTCAGTTACAAAATGAACGATTTACACATTCCCTGTACCATAAATATGGCATTTTTAATCAGATTGTCTCAAAACCTTATGATATCGTTCACAAAAGGCATTTGAACACATACAATTCTTTGTGACTATTTTCTTTGAATTTTGAGTGATTTATTCAACTTGGTCGCACTTTTTTTGTTTACGGTAAAAAATGACCGTCATCGAAAATGAATGGGAAAGAGTATACTTTTCATCCAGGAGATGAAAGACATCTCCATACACACACTCCTACAACTTCCATGTGCTTGTGTGCTCATTCTACACATTAATCATACTTTCCACAAGAGAGCTTAGAGTAAATTATGGGAGCCCAGTGTTTTCTTGAACTAATGTACTTCTCCCCCAATTAATGTTCTAATAAGGTTCTTTTTACAATAAATGTTCTATTAAAAATACTTTTTGTCATTTTTATTGGTATATATGTTAAAATAAGAGCAGTTAAAACTGTCCGGTCAAATTTGACCACGAACAGTAAATTAAGGGGGGTAGCAACAAACAGTGTTTAAAGGTTAATCGACCCAAATGCAGCATAATATTCAATAAGCCAAGGACTAAAATGTTGTCAAAAAAGGATCTAGACGAATCTAGTCTATATCCACGACGTTCCACTTCCAGGATTGCTCCGGTGCTGCCAGAAATTCCGCCGGATGCACCTCGTTTCTTTCCCTTCTGCTTTCTTTGTGTTGTAATTCTAAACTCCAGTCAATTTCTGAGGACTATGGTTAACTGCTCCTCAGATCTCTGCAGGGTAAATCCAGACAGCTAGCTAGACTATCTGTCCAATCTGAGTTTTCTCTCGCACGACTAAAACAACTTTCCACCAAAACGAGTTCCTTCCCGATTTTGCAGCGCCACCGTACCTGTGACCGCCCAGGACGATTGTGATTGGTTTAAAGAAATGCCAATAAACCACAGCACGTTTTTCTCCCATCCCGGAATACTGTGTGGACTAGCCAGACCCTCCTTCGCAGCGCTGTGGGGGAAGGTTTGGCAAAGCAAGACTAAGACGAATACGAAAAGTTGCTGGCGGACAACTTGTTTCATTCAAACAAAAAATTTGGTATAGATCTGTGGTTGCTAATTACAGCTCTATTTAGGCTACACGTCTTAAAAGAAGCTTGATGATCCAGTTTTCAGGGCAATTAAAACTGCATCATCCGAGTCTTTAGTTCCTCTACACAATCAACATTGTATGTATGTATGTATGTAAATGCTTAACTCACCTAATATGAACGTAGGTGCAGCAGGTGTGTTGGGGAGTGGAAGTCCAATACCTGGAGGAGAGAGCCTCAGTGTCTGAACCACCTTATACGCTGGAGAGTCTGGGATGGTGATAAACTGATATGACTGGATATGAAGGATTGGCTGAGTGGGGGAGAGGCCCACTGACTCTGCTAAACTCCTCTCTGATCCTGTGTCAGTGCCTGCGAAAGAAGCAGAGACAACATCCTTATCTTTCCCTGCCAACAGGTTGTGTTAACCTTGAGCGTATCAGAAACAAGGGTTGACAAGAAAACAAACTGATAGTTTAGCTTCCAAGTGAATAACAAGAATTCATATTAGATTAAAGACGGTGTCATGACTGAGACTTTCACTAAAGCAGACTTGAGAGACTTGGAAACGAAAGCTCAGTGCCCAACGGTAGACTGGTGCACTGGGCTTACAACCGCAAGTAACCGGACATTCAAAAAGCACCAAACTGATCTGCAGGAAGTCGGGTGAGGTTGGTGTTCCTCTTTTGGTTCATCGGTGGGACCTCTTCTCTGATTACTTCAAAATTAAACTTCCTGTTACTTGATGTGCATTCCAATGCCATGAATGAACCGAGTCATGCATAGCCAACCAACATCTCTTTAACCCATGAGTCTAATGTTCCTACTCTAGCCTCACATGGTTTGTCTGTAAAATGTCATTTCTATATATAAGTCTCATGTACTTAGTGCTCGGGTGTTTTTGGTCTGTTTAAAACATTTTCTTTAACGTCACAGCTGCATGCAACCTATTACATTAGCATTTCACTGTGCATTAGGAGCTGATATTTAGTATGTCATTGATTGATATATCTGCAGCAATACTGATCAAACCCTTCTCATTCGTTTAATGACAGTAACTAACAAATTTCCACATTTGAGGCAGACACATTTTTCTTATTGCCCCCTTAAATGTAAAAAAATATATATATATCTGTTCCTCTACAAAAATTGCATAATTTTACAGCAGAAACATTAGAAACTTACCTTGAGTGACAGTTGGCTCAGCCACTTTGGTTTTTGATCGTCCTGCAAGAGTTAAAAAAATCTGCACTGTATCATCTCATAGCAATAACATAACTTTGAAAAGCTGATTTGAGTGAAACCCAATGGCTGCCTTAACCCGTGTAAGGTGTTCAGGTCTGTGGGACCCATTTTCAATGTTTGCTGAAAGAAAAATGATGCTATTTATTATTTCTTCTAACTCAAACTCATTGGCCTTGGCTCATTTTCTGTGAAGAACATGAATAACGTATCTTCAATGACTGCACATGCTACACCCCCCCGCCCCCAATAGTGTAATAATTGTAGGTGCTATAAAATGTAATTGTATCCTCCTCCTAACTGGGCCGGCACCAATAATGATCAAAAATATGTTTTTACATTTTTTATAATTGAATTTCCTTGTTTTCTTCCGGAAATTATCATATGATCATAAATGTGATCTCACAGGGGTAAATGGCAAATATGAATCATAAATGATGTATATATCATTGGTAATTGAGCTAAAGTAAACATGTGTTAAGTATTTTTACAAATATTGTTATGGCTGTATTGATTTAAAAGCCTAATAATGTGGTGGGTTCACCAGACCCGGGAACGTTGACTGTGTAACAAAAATATGAACACCACACAAGGGTTAAACAGTCACCAAACACGTAGTGATTTCAGGTCAGGTCATAAATAGTTAACAGACAGAAACCAAACAGCCAGTGTGGGTAGGTCACCTGTTGCTCTTTGCCTTTTTGGCCTAGCTGGTGTGTTCTCATCAGTGCCCCGTTGTGATCGGGGAGCTGGAGAGGAGAAATATAGAACATGTAAATTTGCCATTAATTCAGGCTTGCAGAATGTTGTGGCTGTAATCTTAAAATTAAGTTTTATATGACAAAGGGGTGATCAGGACAGCGTCACACAACTGAGCAGATGCTGAGCTGCAGTATAGGTTCTAGTTAGCAACTGGTTATCTACGTACCTCTGGGTCTTTTTCTCCTGTTATTTGTTTCCCCTGTTATTTTGTTCTTCTGTCCCTTCTGCTGACTGTCTGGGCAGAGCCAGAGCTGCTCTGGCTTGGGAAGATCACCTGAAGTGCATGAAAAAGGAAGTAAAAGAGTCAGTGAAGCAGTTAACTGACGCGGTAACCAGAAATGGTTGTGATGCATTTCAGGGCAGTGAAGCATGTTTCTCCAAACATCTTTGAGATTCGAAAACATAAGTGGTAGACAGAGTAAAACCTAGGGCAACTGTAACTTGTAATACAAATATCACCAATGAGATTCATTCTTAACCCTTGGTTGTTTTTTCGGCATTGGCTTTACATCCTTGCTGTTTGGGGCCTCACAGACACCACTGCAAAATGTTTCCAAATATTCACATCAGATATATATTTTTCTTTTCTAGAAACATTTTATGTTTTGTATGGTATATGGAGTATGCATGAACTAATTGTAAAAACTAATTGTGATTATTTTGACTGATATTGCGATTGCGATATGATTCACGATATTGGATGGAATTGTCATTTTTGTATCATTATTCTCATTTTCATTGAGGAATATTAAAATTTTAAAAATCTAAATGATTATATTGTGATTTTTACGAAGATCTGTATCAAACAAAGATGTTTTCTTTAGTCTGTAGGATAGGATTTGTAGGCCTGGACGTCTCTGCAGCACCTCTATACTGAATTCAGAATGGTTTAACAAATATTTCGCCCCTCCCCTCCCTGTGATTTGGATATTGCCCTAGTCCATATTGTGATTTCGATAAAAAATATTGCGATTAATTGTGCAGCCCTACTGTCCACTGTGTATAAACATGTTTGTTTTAAAGTTTTAGATCTTTTTCTTCCTCATTTACTCTTCTGTATTGACTGTTATGTGTCAGCTGCTGCAAAATAACAAAAGAAGAGCTCCTTACTGCAGGTGCTGATTTCCTCACAATTCAACAATGGACTGTCAAAGAGCTCATCTGGGTCTAGGTGAGGAAAAAAGTATACAGGGAATTAGACAAAAGATCCCCTTTGCATTTATACTTGAATATGTGTGTTTATGTGTTAGTCATTTGATTCATTAATAAGTGTGTTATTATAACATGCTGCTCACTGTAATGAATGAATATGTGTGCAGATGTTTGGTTGCAACTTACCCACAACAAAGTAATCTTCATTAAAGTATTCAGATAAATCATCTAAAACACAAATAATGAGCATTATAAGACAAAACATTTGCAACAGTGTGTTTTCCTATTTTTCATTCATATTGAAAATCAACCATTTAAATTTCACAATTCAATGGGTCTGCATGTCTGCTTCTGGGGTTGCTTAGTCTCAATTACGATTACATATTTTGAGTAGTCCTGGACTACAAGATCTTTATATCAAAAGTACCAACATTTTATCAGCGTAAATCAAGACAATAGGCTGCAATAGTTCCGTTTTTTTTGTGTGGACCCTTTTCCTACGGTAGAACCAGGTCCGAATGATCAGAAGGAGCACAACAAGCTTGATGTCCAGCTGCTACTGCACCCGTATGGAGCGATATCTGGGCTACTTTGCTACCCTGAACCTGACTCAGATATGCAGCTGAAACCGTTCGGATCAATGGATGTAATAATAAGGCCAAAGTTGCACACTTGGTGGTGGAAGATAAGAGGGATGGTTATAGAGGCAGATAACAAACACTATCTCTTCATCTTATTGTACTAGTGTAGACTTAGGAAACCAGTGCATACAATGCCAGTGTTGTTTAAGCTCAGATCCTAGACTCTGTGGCTTTACTTGATCTAGTTATGTTGAACATGCCCATTAGTTCACTGATTCGATTATTCCATCAATTAACATCTTTATTGCTTTATGTAATGCAACAGTAGCTTGGCAGTGGTAATCCTGATGTATGTATGAATAAATAATGTTAAATGTACTATATTACCTTTAATGCTCTAGCAGTATATTTTGCAATATACGTTTTGGTTTATTCAGTGGGCTATTGGGATTAACACGGTCTGCTTCATAGTTTGGATAAAATGGGGGTAAAGGAAGGAGTTTTCCACGCAATCAGTGTGTTGATTCATGTTGAACCATACAACCCTTCTACAGTCCAGACAGGTAATTCAAACTCAAACAATACTAACCTGGTAGAACTCCCAAGTCAAGAGACATAAATGGGTCCTGATCTACGTGCTGCATCTTGGCACCTGATGTAACACACACACACACACACACACACACACACACACACACACACACACACACACACACACACACACACACACACACACACACACACACACACACACACACACACACACACACACATCAAAGGAGGAACCAGTGACATTATTAGATACAAGTATGATATACTACTATAGTACATCATACGAAGATATTGATGCATGAGAATCAGGCTATGCTGAAGTTGCCTGAGTCCTGTATTGAACTGATTGACTCCTAATGCATGCCACAGACAGCATCGGGTAAGGGTTTTGGCATGTTTTGGTCAAGGTTCATTGCAGCCACACCTGTTCTTTTGTGTTATCAAGCTTTGCACATCTTGCCATGTGAAGTTTCATAATTTCCTCATTGCTCTAAATAAAATGTAAAAACAATGCTGCTGTTAAGATCCTCTTAAACAATCATGAAGAAGGAGAAGTAAATCATGAGCCAAATATAATCCTCTGAATCACAAACCAGTTGCTTCATGTGCTGCCTGTGACATGCAGCAAATGAAAGTTTGCATTACTGCAGGACTTCTTGCATCGTTTTGCTCTCAATATAAAACCACAATAGTCCCACAATTGTGTATAGCCTGTCCCTACACAAAGACATAAAGACACAGAAAATGACAAAAATGACACTTAAGGATAAGGGAACACTGTTCCGGTCAAAAATGACAGATTTGCACATTCCCTGTACCATACATATGGCATTTTTCATCAGATTGCCTCAATGTCCTTATGATGTCCTTCACAAAAGACATTTGAACACATACAAGTCATTGTGACTATTTTCTTTGAATTTTGAGTGATTTATTACACACACTACTACAACTTCCCTGTGCTTGTGTGCTCATTCTACACATTAATCATACTTTCCACAAAAGAGCTTACAGTAAATTATGGGAGCCCAGTATTTTCTTGAACTAATGTAGCCTACTTCTCCCCCAATGGGAACCACACCTGCCAAATAAATCAATCTTGTTTAAATTATAGGAACCCATCTCTTTCACATACTCCTTCTACTACTCCTCTTCACATGTCCTTCCCTCACATGGAACACATCTTTCCCAAAGTAGTTTAGTGTAAATCATGGGAACCCACTTCTTTCCCATACTTATGTGTCCCTCCCCCCCCGATAAGAACATTCCAAATCAAACAATGTATCAATATCTACATCTTTCTCGTGCTATGTGGCCCTCCCTTCACGAGAACATCATATCAGAAACACACACACGCACACGCACATGCACACGCACACACACACACACACACACACACACACACACACACACACACACACACACACACACACACACACACACACACACACACACACACACACACACGTTGTAGATGTTAATGTTCTAATAAGGTTCTTTTTACAATAAATGTTCTATTAAAAATACTTTTTATCATTTTTATTGGTATTTATGTTAAAATAAGAGCAGTTAAAACTGTCCGGTCAAATTTGAAATTAAAAGGGGGGTAGCAACGAACAGTGTTTAAAGGTTAATAAGAAAGTGGCCAAAATGAAAGCAAAACAAATGGAAAGTCTGCATATAATAATTTATAATGAAGGGCATTTAGTACCACTTTATTGACAAATGCATAGTGTGCTGTAACATCCAATAGAAAGTTTACAAGAAAGCAACTTTAATCGTTAAAACTATCCTGTTCTGAATCATACAGATTATGTATCATTGTATTATTGATTATGACCAATGCTGCAGTATACTGCAGTATATTGTATAGTCATCCCAAAACATATCTCAGGTGCCTATCAAGTCAAAAAAAAGAAGATAAATAGATGGTATTCTTGTATTAGGAGTAAAAGAGAAGGATCTTTACTTACAGCTGTCACTGTCAAAAGTTAACTTTAAGAATTTTGATAAGACCTAGGATCGTTATATATGGATTTGTTTGTTTCTTAGAGGTGCAGGACTACAGCACATGGTTTGTAAAAGTAAAGACTGGCGGGGTGACCTTGTGGCTAAGGTGTTAGGCTACTACCATGAACTGTAATTGATTGGAGTCTTTATTGAATTTATCTCACACTCATTTCCTGTCATCTATAGTGGTACCAGTCTGTACTTCTTATGATATCATCAATTGATAATCATCTAAGACACATTCAAAATACCCGATACAGTGTGCAACTTTTTTAGTGGGTGGTAAACGTAGGCGGCTATTTTGTCTCGATGTAGGATTGTTAAGACTGGCCCTGACTTGCAACACAGTGATGTCAGTTTGTCTTCTTCATCTTGGACAAAACATGTATTGTTGAAAGAATTCCCTGCCTTTTTATTTTTTTACTCTCTTTCAATTTAACTCAGGCTTATACTAAGGCTAAGCTAACATGGTGAACAGAGCTATAGTGAAAAAAACATGAGGGTTGATGGTTTTTAGGAAGAGACTCCTCAGACACACCCATATTTATTGTATGTTTTTTTGTATATCACATTTTTTATATCAAACTGTATAGAATGAGCTTTGAAACTTGAACAGAAAGTGAGACTTAATCACTGCTGCAACTAAAAAACTGTTGATGACTCATTCCTTTGTGTACAAGAAAACACTGCATTTCTGGATGACCCAATTTGGCTGGGTTGTTGGCAGTCTTGAGATGAGGCTGAATCCGAATCCTCCCCTTATCCCTTCCCCTTTGTCTTATCCCTAGCCCTTGGCCCTACACACAGAGTGCTATTTTCCTTTTTTCTCTCCCTAGGATGGTGATGGCATGACCTGCCCTATCTGCCTCTATTTAGCTAGAATTCTTCATGGTTTTTAGGGGTGGGCATCACAGGGTATCTCACAATACGATACGAATACAAATACACAATACACGGCTCACCATACCGATAATATCACGATACAGCAATTCTGCGATATTTAATATATTGCTAGTTCGTGGATATTTGTTGTACACAGTGCCATGGATATGCATTGCTAAGCATGATTGACAGGTCGGCGTGTAGCCGCGCCCTAAAGCATTATCTCTGCTTTATCTTTAATTGTTTAAACAAATTGGACCATCATTTAAAAAATGAACATCATGCTGTATTGAAGAAGACTTGAAAGTAGCGACTGAGGCCATAAACGTATTATGAAAATGTTTATTAAGGTAATAAATCAAGTGATAGTAGGGTCATAGACTTCTATAGAAATGGACTTTGCACTTTGCAACCAGCCCCCTGCTGGAAAACGCACACAAACACAAACACAAACAAACACACACACACACACACACACACACACACACACACACACACACACACACACACACACACACACACAGTACATGACATTAGGGCCAGTGTTAATTCTCCACTCATTAGTGTTTGTTCTACTGAGTTTTCACCTGTGTCATCTTGGTCGTCCTTCACTCCTGTCAGCCTACAGGATGTAAAGACTATAACAGGAAATATGAAACCGTCTTCGAGCCCCGCCGACATTGTCCCAACAACTCTATTGTTGAAAACGTTTGATATTGTCGGCCCCTGTGTGGAAAAAATAATTAATCTGTCACTTAGATCTGGCTCAGTTCCCATCTACTTCAAACATGCTGTGGTAAACCCGATCCTTAAAAAGTCCAATCTTGACCCTTCAGAACCTAAAAACTACAGGCCCATATCAAAACTTCCATTTATCTCCAAAATTTTGGAAAAAGTCGTGGCATGCCAGCTGACCTCCTTTATGGAGCAGCATGACTTGTTTGATACTTTTCAGTCTGGTTTCCGAAAATTACACTCCACTGAAACAGCCCTTATCAAAGTCTCTAGTGATGTGATGATGGCAGCAGACTCTGGCCGCTACACTGTACTTGAACTACTTGATTTGTCTTCTGCTTTTGACACTGTGGATCACAGTATACTGATCAATCGGCTTCATAATGAGATGGGACTATCAGGATCTGTCCTTCAGTGGTTCTCTTCCTATATACATGACAGAACCTTTAACGTTGCTGTAAACAATGTACAGTCTGATGTAACCAATTTGTCCTGCGGAGTGGCACAAGGGTCCGTTTTGGGTCCTATCTTGTTTTTACTGTACATTTTGCCACTTGGTCAAATTATTGGTTGTTTCAAGGATGTATCATATCATTTCTATGCAGACGATGTCCAGTTGTATTGTTCCTTTAATGATGCTGAGTTTCATCGTTTGTCTCTGTTCCTAGAGTGTGTGTCCTCCATCAAAGACTGGCTTGCCAATAACTATCTGCAGATAAATTCAAACAAGACTGAAACGCTGATCTTTGCTCCAGACCATAAGATCACGTTGATCAAACAGCACCTTGGCTCCCTGGGCCCCTCTGTCAAACCCAGCCTCAGAAACCTGGGGGTTATGTTTGACCAGGCCATGTCTTTGGAGACACACTCAAAACAGCTCGTCCGAAATTGCTTTTATCATCTTAGGAACATCTCTAAAATTCGCAAATTGTTGTCAAAGAACGACCTGGAAATGATAATTCACGCTTTCATATCAACAAGGCTTGACTACTGTAACTCTCTGTTTACCTGTCTGAATATGTCTGCTTTGAACAAACTGCAAATTGTTCAAAATTCTGCTGCTAGACTTTTAACAGGTGCCCCTCGAAGGTCTCATATCACTCCAGTCTTGTCAGCTCTCCATTGGCTCCCTGTAAAATTCAGGATCGACTTTAAGATTTTAGTGCTGACTTTCAGGGCCTTAAATGGTCAGGCCCCACAGTATATCCGAGACCTTTTGAAGCCGTATTTCCCTAGCCGGACTCTTCGGTCCTCTGACCAGTATTTGCTTGCAGTCCCTAAGACTCGTTATAAGACCCGAGGGGACCGGTCTTTCCAGTCTGTTGCTCCCAGACTGTGGAACGCCCTGCCCCTGTCCATGCGTCTGGCTGACTCTGTTGTCTCTTTTAAAAAGGATCTGAAAACTTGCTTATTTAGGAAAGCTTTTGGTTGATGGGTTCTCACTAGCATCCCTTTCCTTTGATATATGTATATGCATTTTATACTGTTTGTTCTACCTATTCTGTTGTACAGCACTTTGTGATTTTATCTGTGAAAAGCGCTTTATAAATAAATTTTACTTACTTACTTACTTACACACACACACACACACACACACACACACACACACACACACACACCCTTACCAAACATAACTCATCATAACTCTGACTAACAGACGAAACACAGACCCGCTGCATCAGCTGTGGACTTTCAACCCTGTGTGAGAATCAATAAAACTTGAATGTGTAGCACTTCATCAAAGTCTCCTGTTACACTGAACATACCAGCTGCACTACTGTATACTGTAGCTTAGGGTGAAGACAATACACCAGTTGCACATCGCCGTAGCCAGCTATGAGGTCACCGGTAATTATTCCCCCCCCCCCCCCAAAAAAAAAAAACAGTTTCTCTGCTTCTGAATGATGTGAAAACGTCTGAAACTGGCAGCTGTCAACAGCTATCTTCGCGGGCGAGACTCCAGGTCACACTGCCTACCTGAGCATGTTATCCAAAGTAAAAACACTCATTATGCAGAATGGCTCCTTTTAAAGTGTTATGTTTTTTTAAGATCATTTTTGGGGCATTTTCGGCCTTTATTTTTGACAGGACAGCTGAAGACATGAAAGGGGAGAGAGAGGGGGGAATGACATGCAGCAAAGGGCCGCAGGTCGGAGTCGAACCCCGGCCCGCTGCATCGAGGAGTAGACATATATATCTATATCTACATATATCGACATCTATATGGACACCCGCTCCACCAACTGAGCTATCCGGGCGCTCAAAGTCATATGTTTTTATAGAATATTATTTTATCAGTAACAAATACATGTAAAAACATTTTGATGTTGTGGTTCTTCAATGTGGAGCCAATTTTAGATACTTTGAATAGTACTGGGTAAATGAGTATAGTACGGCATCATACAATATAAGTAGGGGCGAGCCGGGACGATTGAAACGCGGGACAAATGAAACATTCCAGTTTTCTCTGAGTGCAATTATGATAGACAGACTTTCTTAGGTCAAAACATAGAGCATGTTAACCTCCGTCTATCAGCCAAATATCTTCCTGTTATTTCCTTTTATCACGGAGTTACAGGCGATAAACAAGTTTTGATGGTCGAAAGTAAACTTCATTAGCAGTTAAATTCTTTTGATTATTAATGAGTGTTTTTCATTTGGGGTGGCAGTAACTCAGTCAGCAGGGAGTTGGGTTGGCAACCTACTTGCTAGTTCAAGTCCCCATACAGACCAAAGTATGGTGGTGGATTGGTAACTGGATAGGTGCCAGTTCACCTCCTGGGCACTGCCAAGGTGCTCTTGAACAAGGCAGGTTCATCGAGGTTTGACTACATGCTTATTCAGTAGACCATGTAGTGTTCTCCACAATCCAAGACTTTCATATTGCATGATTGTTCACATGGAAAGCAAAACAGGCTATACATGCATATGCCTATGTCGGGATGATTGTCTGTGTTTATACAATAATTTATGGAGGTGAGACATGGAAAAGCAGTTTAAGAAAGATGAAAATATATGTGGGCCCACTAGGTAAGGGGGTCGAGTTTTCCCATGTTATCCTATTGAGACTGACGGGCTGTGGGTCGTTAAGGGCACTTATTTGGATGTGCAGTGGCCTAACCCACGTAAAAACCCAGTGAAACGACATTTTCCACAATAGAAACATGATATAAATGGGAAAACTTCCTGCTCTAGCTATAAAAATGGCAGAATCATCCACAGTGAGTGATATTTCAATAACCACTTCATACACGCTACACGATGACGGCAATGAGTTGTTAACAGACATTCACGAAGATGTATAGCCCAGCAACAATCTATCTAAAATAACACCTTTTGGGAGTACCATTCATGATATGTAGTAAAAGATTGAAGTTCTGGGAAATTTATATGGCTTAAACTGTATGTTTGAAACATTACGCATGCCCCACTTTTGCTGTAATAATTCCTGAACGGTTTTGTTCAAAGCTGAAAATGCAACTGTATTTGACAGATGACAGGTGTAGGTTGCTAGTGACAAAATATTATCTTTCAGTGCAATACGATCGCTTTGTAAATTACGTTTAATAAAGAAGTATTTCAACTGTCCCAGCTCTCATACTGTATACATCGTAGGTTTTCAATGTAAAAAGTAACTAATAGTGTCAAATAAATGTAGTGGAGTAAACACTACAATAGTCTTCCTTACATAAGAGAAAATACAACTATAAAGTAGCAAATGATGCAGCTTTATAAAAGTATTTTTGGCAACAGGTCCCTCTGTATGCATTGCATTATAGATAATGAGTTTGTGTGTAGTGGGTTGTGTTTGTAAGTGTAATTTGAATTTTGCTCGTCCAGAAATGGAATAAATAGGCTCCATTAAAAGAAAATAAATCAGAACCTCACTAATTTCTAAAACCTGGCTACGGCCCTGCAGTTGCACATGCTTTTTTAGCCCATTTTGAAAATAGCAGGCTGACTTGTTGGTGATAACAGGAAAACAAAAGGCCTCAGCTATGAGGAACTAGAACACCATGTTGCATGCTCTGTCACATCAAAACAAGCACACAACACACTGCATGCAGCACAACAGGGTCAGGGTGAGAAAAGCTGCAAGAAAGCAAAAAAAATAAAAATAATTGCCTTGCATGTTGCTAAATGTTGCTCATGAATGACTGAAATAAGTTGGGGACACACTCCTACACACATCGCTCGCTGCCTGTTGTCATGCATTTGTTTGGTGTTGCCAAAGAAGCACGCGATCCTAAGAAAAGAAATCACTTTCTTTTTATTTTCTGGAAGTCCCCCCCAAATACCCTGTTTTCACTAACTTTCCCTGCCAACGACCTCTCATTACATTTACTCGTGCACTATTACACATGGTGGATATGTTGGAGTAGGGCCACCATACACATGCTTAATCACGTTTACACGCCTTATTATGGCTGAAAGTTTGGAGCGTAAAGTCTCACAAAACACAATAAGAAAAAAGAATCCGAGAAGCCTATCAAACTCAATTTCAAGTTTGGGTAGCCTATAATTACGATTATTTAAAGGCAGACAATATGATATAGCAAAAAGCATTTTTTAAAACTTGGTTACCTGGTAAACTGGTTACCTAATAATGCAAGTCGAAAGTTAAAACTTTCATCAATGTGCGTAATTTAGTAAAAAAAACTTCACAATAAGCGCACACTGGAGCTTATATCAACAAAGAAAACCCCCAGACATGTATTCCTGACCGTGCGTGCGCACTTAGGAAAAACGCGCCCAAAGTCGTCCCATCAGAGCCGGGATAACATTTACCTGCCGGGCCAGCCTCACTAGATGGATCCGCTAAAGTCCTGCTGCGTGTTCCCAGTGCGATGAACTCCCAGGCGCTGTGTGTACATCAAACGTTGCATATATCCTCAAATGACCTAAAGCATCTCTAGTCAGGGCGCGCACCTGCATGGTCTAAACATACACACTGCTTCTCTGCTTTTACTTTCACTTTGACTAACTGCGCATCTAGACATGCCACGCGGTTGCGGTTCGGATGAGGCCCAGCAGCAGCATTTTGTTTCTGGAACCGACTGCAGTTTCGGTTTAGGTCTTCATGTAACTGCTTTCATGAAAAGTTTTTAAAAGCCCATAATCACTGAACACAGAGGGTGTGGGTAGGCTTAGCCTAGCCTTCTTGTTGATGTGGTGGAGCAGAGTCAAAGCGAAAACCTAAATAACTGTATTTACCACATTGACCAATTTGTTACTAGTAAGACTAGATCAAAATCAGAGGCAGACTAACCTGACTCAAAAGCCGGGGTGGAACTAAGCTAAGTATATTTACTCAAGTACTGTCGTTAAGTACAAGTTGGAGGTACTTGAACTTTACTTGAATATTTCCATTTTATGATACTTTATACTACTACTCCACTACATCTCAAAGGTAAATACGGTATTACTTTTGACTGCACTATATGTATTTGATAACTTTAGTTACTGGTTACTTAGCATATTTCGATTAGTACAACATATAAATCAACTACTAAATGATGATAACTAGGTTAAACTGCACATATATGCATCAATGATTATAATCTAGTAATACTGTAATGTATATGCCATTCTGCACAATGAGTACTTTTACTTTTGTACTTTAAGGATATTTTGGTGCTAATACTTTGGCACATTTACTTGGGTAAAACTTTGGATGCAGGACTTTTACTTATTTCTACACTGTAGTATTGCAACTTTTTAGAAAAGTCGACCACAGTGCTAAGACAGGAAAAGAGTTCTGGACCCAAATGCACGACAGTAAACGATCTGAGTACTTCTTCCGCTGCTGCTCAAAATTTACCTTTTTATACATATTCTTGACACAGTTTAGTTATAACTATACAATATTAATATGTAATTTTATTTTGAATTAAGTCTCAGTTATCTAATCTTATTATCATTACTATATTATTGTTATTGGGTGGTCAGCTCATTACACTTCCCTTTATTTCCATTATTCCCCTCTATGTCTAAGGGCCTCTTTATTTTCTGAAATAAAAATATAAGCTCAATAAGTGCATGCTACATAAAAGACACATAAAAGGTTTTTTGGTTTTCCTCCATCAAGGTGTCCTTAGCTGCCTTTCTTTTGGTACAAGGAAACTCAGGGAGTTTTAGCTCTAAAGTGGAAAGTACCTGGCCTACCTGTTTCTTAATGGCAATTAGAGCACTTAGGCTTTGCCTTGCTGCTACACACATACCATCATACCATATTACCAGTCTGCCCACATAGTGGTACAATGCTGCTACACACATACAGTACCATCATACCATATTACCAGTCTGCCCACATAGTGGTACAATGCTGCTACACACATACAGTACCATCATACCATATTACCAGTCTGCCCACATAGTGAGACAATGCTGCCAAACCTTTTTGTTCAGAAACAGAGAGAGAGAGAGAGAGAGTGTGAGTGAGTGAGTGAGTGAGTGAGTAAGTGAGTGTGTGTGTGTGTGTGTGTGTGTGTGTGTGTGTGTCCACGAACACCCATTATTTCTGAAGAAAAAGGTTTGGCGCGCACACACACACACACACACACACACACACACACACACACACACACACACACACACACACACACACACACACACACACACACACACACACACACACTATTAAGGTTTGACAGTATATTTTGCAACATACATTTTGGTTTATTCAGTGGGCTATTGGGATTAACACGGTCTGCTTCATAGTTTGGATAAAATGGGGTAAAAGAAGGAGGTTTCCACGTAATCAGTGTGTTGATTCATGTTGAACCATACAACCCTTCTACAGTCAAACAATAATATCCCGGTAGAACTAATGGGTAAGATAAGATAAGGTAAAGATAAATGGGTCCTTACACACACGTGCACCCTCTTCTGTGGCCTTTTGGAAACATGATGCAGTGCCACATAGGCTGCCTTACATGCTAGAAAACTTTCTGTGTGCTGGTCCCTTTTTATTTTTTCCATCCCTGCCCCTTAAACAGCCTGGCCTGTTGTCCCACTGTGGGAATATTTGTAGCCTGGGAAGAACTCAAAATAAAACTGAAAGTATGGCACACCTTTTTTTACCAAATCGTGCAGGGATTTGCCTAACACAAATAAACAAACACTATCTGCCATATAATGCCAGTGATGGAGCTGACTTTCATTTAGTATGGTATAGTGGAAAGCATTGTATTGACCTTTTCCAGTCGGCCCTTTGCTCCCCTGATTCACACACACACACACACACACAGTCTGAAGATGTCAGAGGTCAGTGGAAAGGCGAAAATCCAGGACAGAAAAGAAATTTCTTTCAGTGCTACAGTGACAGTATTCCTATTCATACCCCAGACAATTTCTGTACATATGAACAGTCAGAGCTAAAGAGATGGTAGAATAACAGAAAACACAGCAGACATAAGAGGGGACATGATATGATGATTATGTGCAAACTTACCCCAGTGTGAATCAATCCTCTCCTCATCTTCTTTATACTCATAAAAGTCTGTTGTGTCATCAGTGCTGCACGTGTTTGTACTATAAGCAGCCCTGGAAACATTTTCTATATTGTCTAATGTCAGGCTGTGATCTGTGTTGGAGTGAAACGAGTGATCTTGTGCGTCAGCATGAGTGTCTGCTGGTGTGCAGGGAGAAAATAAATGTGCAATGTCTTCTGTAAATCCTGCGTCTCGGCCACATTGTACATCTGCCATCAAACAGTGCAGGCCCTCTGCTGTGTCTGTTGTCCTGTCAGCTAACCAGCAGACATTCAGATCGCCTTCCAGCCTGTCTGTGATGTTGTTGTTTGTGTCTGTAGCTACACAGGCTTGAACAGGTGAGGCATTTCTTCCTGCTCCAGAAATATTCAAATGATCCGTGTTCAATCCAGTTGTCGTCACACTGTCACATGTAGATAAACAGAGGCCTTTTTGTGCTTCTGTATCCAGTGTGAAGTTTGGGTCTGCAATCGCCTCTGTACACTTGAAGTTGTCAGCGGACAAATCTAATGTCCTGCAAGCAATTGCGAGCTCTGTTTCCTCTTCCATATTTAAAACAGGGCATTGTGCTTCACTGTCTGTCACTTTGTTTTTACTTGCTGCACAGCGAGCAGTCATACCAGGAACTAGGGGCAGCAACATCCTCCGTCCTCTATCCCAGTGCTGCCACAGAGGGACTGCTATCCTTCGAGCTGCCTCCTCTACCTTGTCTAACCACTCCTTCTTATATTCCAAATTCCCCTCATCCATTCTTTCACTATCACTTATTTGCTTCTGCATTAACTCTGCACTACGCAGCAGTTCTGTCATTTCATCATCTAATCCGAGCCCACATTTGTAGTCACGTACTCTCTGTGTAAAAGAGAGCCTGTGATTGAGAAAGTGTTTGTCCATCACTGGTCCCCCGCTCAATTCCTGAATTAGTTTCAGATTATTCTTGTGAATAACTTGATATTCATACAGTGGATGATTTTTTGGTCTGTACCTTGTGCCGTCATGCTCATCCACTGGCGACACAGACTCCAATGTGATTTGGTCGTGGTCAGATTCTGTAGACTCTGGTGACCCACAGTTCCTCACCTGGCTGAGTTGATCTTGGTTGAGGTTCCAGTGAGTGGTAGATCCTCTAGAATTCATCAGATCAGATCCTGGTTTACATGCTGTAGGTGCAATCCCCTCAGTAAGTTGGTGGCGACTCAAGCTCTTGCTATAGGCCTCTGAGATGATCTGCTCTGCCACCAAACCCTCCAGCAGAGCTCGGATCTCAGCAGGAGAGGCCCAGGTCAGAGCCAGCCGCACTCCATCCAGAACTTCCTCGAACTGGGACATGCCGACGTCTCCTCCCTGGACATTAATGTCTAAAAAAGACAGCTGCTAGTAGAGATGATTGAGTTTTAGTATTTTTTTTTTTTTTTTTTTTTTAAGGGGACACAATGGTTTTGTTCAGAAGGCGTTCTCATTAAAAGAGGGAGGTGTTTGTGTGGCTTGAGGGGAAGTGTGTGTGAAGC
This sequence comes from Gymnocephalus cernua, assembly GCA_023631565.1. Taxonomy (NCBI): domain Eukaryota; kingdom Metazoa; phylum Chordata; class Actinopteri; order Perciformes; family Percidae; genus Gymnocephalus; species Gymnocephalus cernua. Next base: position 7,920,718 of record CM042441.1, read on the forward strand.
TTTTTGTGAGGAAATGTACAGTCAGTATATGAGAGACCTCAATGGCCTGGAGATGTCAATATAATTAGGAAGTGAGGTTATAATATGAACACAAGGAGAACATTTGTTTAGATCAATCTTCCTGAAAAATAACCCGCTGTTTATTAAGCATAATTAATTTTGAAAAACAATCCTTTTGTCTAATGGTGCCTAATATTTTGCTATATTTCATTTTAACAGTCAACAACATACACTTCTACAACCCCACATCAGAAAAAGTTGGGACAGTATGAAAAACACAAATAAAAAAAGAAAGTAGTGGTTTCTAAATGTACTTTGACTTGTATTTCATTGCAGACAATGTGAACACAAAATATTTCATGTTTTGCCTCGTCAACTTAATTTCATTTGTAAATATACATCATTTCCTGTCATTCAGACCTGCAACACATTCCAAAAAAGGTTGGGACAGGAGCAATGTAGGGCTAGTAATCAGGTAAATTGGTTAAATAATGATGTGATTTGAAACAGGTGATGTCAACAGGTGATTGTAATTATGATTTGGTACAAAAGCAGCATCCAAGAAAGTTCTAGTCCTTTAGGAGCAAAGATGGGCCGAGGATCGCCAGTTTGCCAACAAATACGTGAGAAAATTATTGAAATGTTTAAAACCAACGTCCTCAAAGAAAGATAGGAAGACATTTGCTTATTTCACCTTCAACAACCGAACAACTGAACAACCGTGATCTCCGAGCCCTCAGGCGGCACTGCATCAAGAATCGTCATTCATCTATAAGCGATATCACCACATGGGCTCAGGACTACATGAATCAGTATTTCAGGTATTTTTTGGGAGAAATGGACGCTGTGTGCTCCGGACCAAAGAAGAAAAGGATCATCCAGACTGTTACCAGCAACAAGTCCAAAAGCCAGGGTCTGTCATGGTATGGGGTTGTGTCACTGCCCTTGGCAAAGGTAACTTGCACTTCTGTGATGGCACCATTAATGCTGAAAAGTACATAGAGATTTTGGAGCACAATATGCTGCCTTCAAGAAGACATCTTTTCCAGGGACGTCCATGCATATTTCAACAAGATAATGCACAACCACATTCTGCACACATTACAAAGTCCTGGCTGCGGAGGAAGAGGACATGGGTACTTGACTGGCCTGCCTGCAGTCCCGACCTGTCTCCAATAGAGAATGTGTAGCGCATTTTGAAGCGCAAAATGCGACAACGAAGACCCCGTACTGTTGCCCACCTTAGCAAGAATGGAACAAAATTACACCTAAAACACTTCATCACATGGTGTCTTCAGTCCCTGAACGTCTTTTAAGTGTTGTGAAAAGGAATGGCAACATTACAAAGTGGTAAATGCTTTACTGTTCCAACTTTTTTTGAAATGTGTTGCAAGAACCAAAATAGGAATTTTGTTTTTTTTTAAACAAAACAATACAAATCATGAGGAACACATTAAATGATGTGCTGTTGTATTTTCTGCAATGAAATACAAGTCAAAGTACATTTAGAAATCACTACTTTCTTTTTTTATTTATGTTTTCCATACTGTCCCAATTTTTTCTGATTTGGGGTTGTATATTCTACTCATTACATAGTACATATATACTAGATTTGTTTATAAATACTTAATTTATCCATTGCTTATAATACTTCATATTACTGAGTGTCTACAATAAGTCGCACAGGAACATCAGATTTTCTGAAAGAAATCAGGTTTGAGGAGTCATTGTTATCAATGATTAAGGGAAATGTTCCTTGTGTGAAAGAATACAAAAATAGCAAAAATACATGTGAAATTGTCGAATTAACACTCCTCCCCCATTCCATTTCATGATTTAATGTTCACACACACTTACTGGTTTGAAATCAAAGACATACAACTGTTTACACATAACCAAGCATTGATATACACAGCATGCTCTTTCATCCAGTCGCTACATGACCTCAAGTATGCAAACATGTCAAGATAAGAATTACATATATTTTAGGGATTGGAACTGGTTTGTCTAAAACAATGCACGCCTAAATGCCACGCCTCACATACACAATGCTTCATTTCTTGAATCGCCCCAGCCACACCCACTGCTGTTGGTGCTCTTCGGTGTTAAGAACGGTTGATTTTAAATAATGGAAGACACTGCTGCTTTGCTAAAGTCTTAAGGCAGTGCAAATATCTTGTTAATAACCTTCCATATTAAAAACATGATTTATTTTATTTAGTGAGAAACCTTTTATGTACCCTCTGTATAAGGTTTCCTTTAGGTGTCATAATCTGTTATTAATATTATAATTTTTAGTCTTACATTCCTTAAAATGTTTGTGCTTGTATTGTAGGGGAAATAACTGACTGCAATTATTGTATTTTTCTACATAGAAAACTGAATTGCCAAACATGGGAGGAAAACATTTCATTGCTCAAAGTCATAAATCAGCAGACTGCAACCAACACAATCATAAAAAAAGTAGAGCCAAGTATGAGAAACATATCCACTGTGTGGCTGCTGTCGTTTTGTCTGTTAGCAGGATGCAGATACAGTTTCACATGTGTTTTCTAGAGAACCCTGGAGGAACCGCGACCATGTATAAGCAAAGTACACACTCATATACATAAATAAAACATGGTGGCAAGCATGGCAGTAGTTAAACTGTGTTAACAAAACTTATACTAACACTGTGAAAATAGCCAATAGAGCTGCAACGATTAATCGTTTGTCAACTCTTAAATTAATCGGCAACTATTTTGATAATTGATTAGTCGGTTTGAGTAACTTTTTAAGACAGAAGTCAAAATTCTCTGATCCCAGCCTGTTAAATGTGAATATTTTCTAGTTTCTTCTCTCCTCTGTGACAGTAAACTAAATATCTTTGAGTTGTGGACAAAACAAGACATTTGAGGACGTCAACTAATCGAGAAAAAAATCAACAGATTAATAGACTGGGAAAATAATCGTTAGTTGCAGCCCTAATAGCCATCATTAGCAGTCAAATATGTTGGCAAAATACTCTTTATTATATTGTTTTAATATTAAAGACAATGTTATCTCAATTAAAGGAGCTGTACTCAAAATACTGAAAAAGTAAGTGGTCTAGGATTGCCTCCACACATCTCTCACAGACCGTTCCCCAACTCGCCAAATACTGACGTTTTGTCTCGGCCCTCGGCAAACAAGGTACTCATACAAACTTACACGCACAAGAGGCCGGACTGGCTAGTAAAAACCACAGAGGCACACAGATGGAGTGTGACTTGGTTCTCACTTCAGGATATCATTACTCCACTACAGTATATCTTTACATAGCGAATATGTGTTAGCTGCTATGTTAATGTGCTGAATGTCGAGTACAGCCCCTTTGATTTCTAAACCGATAAAAGAAAAAGGATATCACATTAATAGTTTGGTAACTTAAAAAGATAAATGATTTATGATGATTCCATGTTTGAGTCATTTATTATACAAGTCAGTTAAAGCAAGTGCATTACACGAAACAATGTGTTTTTAAACCAATGCTTTATAAGAAATTAATAATCTCATTAAAAAAAAAAATCATATTTTTAAATCAGGGACAACTGAGTTATTCCAGTTGTATGTCAACTTTGAAAGAACATTCAATACACATTTTGCCTACAGCTTTTACATATGAACACAGTGGCTCCGACCTGTAAATGAGAAAGTCAAGGTTTGTCACATGCACAGATTGCATATCTTATACAAAAGTAAATTATGTAGATCTCCCAAATTCATACATTCATTTTTTTTTGTTTATTCACTAGACCTGCTGAAAACAAAGCAATCTATATGACTTGAAAGGTTAACATCTCTATACAGACTCCTCATTTCACATGTGAATGGTTACAGTCACTGAGAAAACTAAATCAAATGAGAAGTGGAGATTTTATACTATGCGAATGATACTGTGCTATGTATTTAGAGGATGTGATCAACTAGGGTTTAAATCCCACTGATGGTACCATCATTTGATTCACTGTAACCATGGACAGTGAGGACCGGTGGATCCACAAATACAATTTAGGGTTGCCAAATGTCCTTGCAGGATATTGTCAAATGTTTGACACTGCTGCTTGATTTACTACATGATCAGAGCTTTTAATAGCAACTCCTTTACTAAAGCACAAAAGGGAGTCTATACCTATTTTCACCCATCTAGGAACTGTAAATATTCAGTATCTTATGATGCACCACAGCATCCACAGCAGTCTGATTCCGGGACAAAGATAATAAAACAAAAACAAAAACAAAAACCCTACCAGACCGAGTCTCTGGCACTGCTCAGATCCCCACCTGTAACTTTAACATGAATGGATATGTCTGGTCATATTCTAGCCTACATATTTTCTTATTGTCAACTATTTCCATAGTCTGGCTATCACCAGACCAACCTCAATCTTTTAAGACTGAACATTAGTCTGGGGAGTCTGCTCCTTATTTTCTCTGCACAAGAGGCATGAGCAACGGGCATAGTTCAAATGACTCTGTACGCAATAATTGGTTTACCCAGTCTACTATTTCCATGTACGGACCAAATACAACAATACATTGATTCATGAAGTATTGCCTTTGAATACAAAGCCTCATAAAACTTCCTCTGTGCTGTAGAATCATTGAGCCACTTCTGCACTGAAAAACATCTTCCTTTGTCATGATGAACAGGGCCCTGCAGTTTATTTTGAGTCTCTCCTGGGTACAATCCCATCCTGCTGCTTTAAACACTCTAACACCAAAATGTGTATTAATCTACAGCTGAAAATAGTCCCCAATAAATGCACTGTTTACCCCTGTTTGAGTAGCATTTAGTACAAACTACAGTGCCCAGCTGTTGTAGGTTTAAGCATACATCTTCAGTATGAACCAATGGGCTTGTCGTTAAGAGCCACATAGAGGCTGTGTATTGCTAACAGTAGAGAAACACATTGTTTTTTAGGTCTTTTTATGACTGATAATCATGCTGAAATAATTCTGTCAGGCTTTGGTGAGTATTATATTTCCTATGTGTATGTGATTCTAATTCAGTAGTTAGTCATTTCTACCACACTCTCAACCTGTGATCTCTCTCAGTGTTCTGGTCCAATATGTCCGTCCTCATCGGCAGTTTGGGCAGACCTCTGCTCCTCTGTCACATGGCTGGAACAGTAGTCCTTAATACCTGGCGGAGGAGAGAGGAGACCAGCGTGACGATGGTAACTAGTAACTACGGGAGTTTTGATGAACTCTGTGGGGATTTCCAAGGACACAAACAAATACACCTGCTACAAAAGATCGTTGTGTGTGTCAGTGTATGAGTTTGCTTTTTTATTAACTGCCTGCAAATTGTTGTGATCATCGGTTATACAAACCACATTTGAATTCCTCAACTTTAATCTCAATGTTTTAGAACAGTTTTTATTTTTTTTATTTTATTTCGATCACTTCTTCTTCCCCTTTAGTCGACTGCTTCCCATTTGTAAAACGAATCACTTCTTCTTTCATTAGATTTAATCGGGAATTGGGACATTAAGTAAATCATCCAGTCATCAAAAACAACGAGGAACTTCACTGGAAGCGGTATTTGCGTCAAACTTCCTTTACAAGGAATGTAGCAAAATCTACATGATGTGATGCGTGTGGTGGCAAAACACACGTCAGAGAGGCTTGTGTATTTGTGTGTGTTTGTGGAGTGTTTATATTCTTGTAAACACTCACTCTGCACAATACTCAGGTAGACTTTAGCAGCAGGAGAGTCAGGTACTTCATTGAGGAAAGACTTGCCCTCGTCGCAGCTTCGTGCTATCCTCGGATCTAGAGGTACCTTTCCTAGCAGGGGGAGATCTAGATCTGCACACATTCGCTCTGCGCCCCCGGTGGTGGGAGGGAAGATCTGTGACGTGTTCTACAAGAGAGAGGACAAGTTATGTAAGCATTTTTGTGTAAGAAGCCTCTGGACACAAAAAATACATAGGATCTCTGCTACTCTGCACATGCTCAGGAATGGAAAAGTGGAAAACTAATCTTTCGTTTCGTTGTAGTCCGTTTCATCAATGTCATTTTAATATGTCTGCAACAAATGAAATCATTGTGTATAAACGTCTCACTCTTCAACATCTGATTTAAACAGAGGACCCATTGTATTTTAAACTACTTTTTCTTCACAGACTGACGCCGTTTGTTACTTTGAAAAGCTTTTTCTCCAAGTTAATTTTACTACAAAAACATATTCTACGTGACATGTTTTAAATAGCCATGTAATAGCCAAAATTTAAGCAGCACAAAACACAAACGCTATGTACGCTATTTCAAATAATTAATATACAGAACAAGCTTATAGATTATGCATTTATAAGGGCAAGGATTGAAAAGAACAGAGACACCGACCGTGCGGCGAACCGCCTCTGCAGAATTATCAGCAACCACACAATCAATAAGCACTGTTCTCGTGTCTCACCATAAAAGAAAGAAATAGAAGACCACCTTGGCGCATACTAGGCCAAGTTAGAAACGGGCTTGTATCGGCTACTAAATTCCAGTAGATCAGCCTCAGCCTAATTCTGATCTGTCAAATCTACCGGCTAACGTAAACTCTGCATCAAACATGGAATTATAACTTTTATTGTTTTTGGAAAGTATCCAAAAATAACAGTGTTCCTTTGATAGATTACTGAGCCCCTAGATGGAATAGAATTACGACTCATTATAATGATGCGCTGTAGGTCAGTTTTTAAAGTAATTCGCTACATCATGCATTCGTTACAGACAGTCAAACACTAGGGCCGTAACGATATGCGATATGAAACTGAAAGCGCGACACTCATATCCACGCACCTGCGTCGCGCTGTGAGAAGGCAGAATCGCGACACACCCCTTCCAGCTCCCAGAGTTATCCTTCCCATCCAGATCACAAGATCACATCGCAAGTTGAGTTTTAAGCTCCTCCTTTTTTCTCCTTGTGGAGAGCTACGAGACACATGAAACTATATTGATGAGGACCGGCGAGTTAAATCGGCCGTCCGAGAGTATACCAAGCAGACGCACAGCTGACAACCTGCAGGTGGAGGCGCTGGAGACAGGTTTCAATCGAGGTTTGTATCGAATCGTGGGTCAAAAATCGTCATACGAACCGAATCGTGGATTTGGTGTATCGTTACAGCCCTATTAAACACAGACCATTCCTCCTGTGAACCAATGTCTTGAATCAGTCACTCACTCATTCATTGAGTTCACAGTGCTAGCTTGTGTTTAGATCTAAGACTGCAAGGGAAGCACTTTTAAACATCTTGATAGCACACATTAAAGAAGATGATAGAGCTTGAATGCTTCTTAGCAACTGCCAGTCCTAACTTGTTTGGCTTGAACAGTAACCGTCAACCACTGTTCCTCTTTGCTTTATGTGTCCTATGATTCTTTGGCAAAACTGCCCAGATGTCTGCGTGTATTGCTCGTATGATTTTTCCTTATCGGATTAGATTGTTTTTTCATTTATTTTGAGTGTCTGACACTCTGTTGTCAAAACACGGTGTATGTGCCTCTGTGAGAGACCTTGCATGTAGGACAAACGAAGCCACTCATGTTCTCCACTACTCCGATGATCGGCAGCTTGACCTTCTGACAGAACCGGATCTCCTTTCGCACATCCTGCAACGACACCTCCTAGAGAGAGACAAACAGAAATGGAAAGACATAATGAGAAATGCAAAGGAGGAGAGGAGACAGGAGAGGAAACAAAGAAACTGGTGACAGAGAGAAAGTTGTTTTCCCTTCCCTGGACAACTGCTATCATGGTTACCCGTGGGAAAAAGCAGTTAGCCCTGACGTGTAAATGTGTTTAAATGTTTTGAGTGTGAAAACAGAAAGAAACGTCTACTCTTTGATATCAAGATCTTGGCAGCTTGTCTCTTGATATTTAAAAAGACTGGCTCCTTTGTTTGGGTAATTCCCACCTTGTGTGTGGTTAGTTTTAGTTAAGTGAAAGGCTGATGGAATGAGGAAGTGATTCTACTGCTGTCTGACCTCACAGGTCCAGGTCTATTTTAAGCATTAGGAAGTGTTTGCTCAGATTAAGTCTTTCACTAAGTACAGTTAAACTGATGAATAAAAAATGTATTGAGGGACACTTAACAACTTAAACAAGTAAACACGTACATTGTGATAAACATTGTAAGGGTTAAAACTTTACAACCTATTGCAGCATACATTCAGTACATTTGTTTAAAAACTCTCTCATAAAACAAGATTCTACTCCAAAACACTGTAGTGCAAGCACGGGTTGTTAACCTGAACACACCGGAGACCTGAGCAATCCCATCTTCATTAACATTAGATCTGGATCAGATAGCAGGAAGAACACTGGCACATTGACTTTATATTATCTGCATTAAAGGGTTATATGGGCTGACTTAAGAGTACGTACATAGGCATTATGATGTCAATGCGTATATGTGTGTCGGTTTGCGTCGGTACCGTTGCCTTGGCATCAGACTTTTAGATTCCTTGTTATACAACAAGCCAGAAGTCCTTCCCCCTCCTCACTCCTGTTCTGTACTTTATGCTTTATGTTTGCATTGTGTCTTGTATAAACATAAACTAACAAATAACTGCTAAATATGCTGGATTACAATTTGATATGGTGCCATGACAGCTTGTGTGGTCACAATCTAGCATTGACCTTTTATGGGTTTATGAGAAAATAGAATCCTCTGTTATAGTTATGGTAGTTACATTTTGACAAATTGTTTTGAGAATAACTGTAAAAAAAAAGTGAGAGGGAAACAACAGTTGCAATTATGATACACTGTAATTACTTTACTGCCAATGAAAATAGGATTTATAGAATAAATTTAGTAGGAACATAATGCCGACTGTACAACATGTTTCTGCAATGTCTCAGTACTGTATCTGTAACATGTTCACTGTTCCCAAATGTGTTGGTTATCCACACAATATTGACACAGGGTAAGGTGACCCTTGGTTAAGGTTAAGAAAATATACTTGAACGTATACTAATTTTATTGGGCCCACTGTCTCTCAACCTGCCTCATGTACTTAGATTTTCCAGCACTACTTTCCATAACCCCCCACAACGGGTGGGCACTTGCTGTTTTTAGCTGTGGGTAAAACATGTAGGTGGAGAGAGGAATGGTGACAGTCACAGCAGTAATAGAAGTGAGGGGTTTTCCAGTTGAGATTAAATGAGATCTCACCCCTTACTTAAAATACTTACAGATGCAACACACAATGTTTACTGCAAACTGCACATTGTTTGTCTTAAAATAGCGGTGTAACTTGCTACTATACTACACATGACAGAACAGTTTCCCCATAGAGAGTAGCACTAAGATGATTGCATAATGCAAGGCAGTTGTAGCAATGTTGTGTATTGAGTATAGGGTGTGGTTCTCTCATTTTTCGGTCTGTTAATTCCGTTGGCTTTTAGTGTTACTATCACTATCATTATTATGCTCTGGAGTTACAAAAAAAAACGACAGTTGAACTCCAGGTGGTTCAAATTAATTCTGGGAAATGTAGGAAATCACCAACTGAAGTACAAGTAGCCAATCAGTTGCAGTCAATGTAGACACAGATGATAATTTCCCTTTACAGTCGCTGTTATTGCTATATATATTAGGGTTATATGTGTGAGCATGTGTGTGCGTGTGTGTGCGTGTGTGTGTGTGTGTGCTACCTGTGGTGTGGTGATGATGACAGCTCCATCAACGTGGGTGGAGCTTAGGTACTGGACGATTGACAGGTGTTCGTCAGACGTGCCAGGGGGCGTGTCCACGATGAGGTAATCCAGTTCCCCCCAGTCGACATCCCTCAAAAACTGCTTGATCATCCCTGATTTTAGACAAACACCACACAGGTTATAATTAGGGGTGTGCAAAAAAATCTATTTGTATTTGAATCGCGATTCAAGCTCTACCGATTCAAAATCGATTCATAGAATTCCAAAAACTTGGATTTTTTCATTGTATGTCTACTGCAATCACATGATAGATAGATACTTTATTGAACCCCAAGGGGAAAGTCAAGGTCCCAGTAGCTTACAGACATCACACACAACATACACATACATCATAACAGGATGTTAAAAAATAAACTAAATAAAAAATCCACATGAATGTACTAAGGGAGATACATACACATGTATACATACACACACATACATACACACACACACACCGTATATATACACACATACATGGGAAAAGTAACTACATTTACATATTGTGAACTGTTTTTTTTTAAATCGAGAATGGTTTTTGAATCGAAAATCAATTTTGAATCGAAACGTGAGCCTTAAAATCGATATTGAATCGTAACATTTTCTGAATCGTACAGTTATGATGGTGTGACATTTGGAAAAAGTGAGATACATTTTACTATTTATTCTCTTTACTTATTATTTGTTTGTTTATCTTTTTTTCCCCTATCCCCTGCTGCTGCAACATTATGAATTTCCCCGTTGTGGGACTAATAAAGGATTTTAAATCTTGGAAAAAACAATACCGTTTTTCTTGGGTCCTCTCCAGATGACAGCATCATCTGGGCTACTGAGCAGGAAGCCAATAGACATGACTGCCAGGTTGTCATCCACATACTGCAACATAGTGTACACACACACATGCATTTATTAAAAAAGCAAATTTCTTTCCAAACAAACACTAAAGGAAAATTGTTTGAATTGACTCACCACAGGAGACCAGCCTGAGCCACTCTGGTGAACCTGTGCACAAGAGAACAGATTACAGACCTGCTCGGAAGTAAAAGCTTAACATGATTGATGTCAAAGTTAAAAAATATAAAGAAAAAAATCCTTCACAGTACATTTGTGTATCGCTGCTGACATTTCTGCCCTTAACTCACCTGTTCTCCCTCCAAGCCCATGATCCTAGGAATGGATGGACCACAGATATCTACATCCAGCAGGGCAACCTAGAGAGAGAGAGAGAGAGAGAGAGAGAGAGAGAGAGAGAGAGAGAGAGAGAGAGAGAGAGAGAGAGAGAGAGAGAGAGAGAGAGAGAGAGAGAGAGAGAGAGAGAGAGAGAGAGAGAGAGAGAGAGAGAGAGAGAGAGAGAGAGAGAGAGAAAAACAAAGACCCTTAAGTCTAGTGTAGTGGAATCGGTGACAGGCTGAACTGATGTGAGAACTGTTTTTTAATCCTGTACCAAAGTTTACAACAAGCATTGATTGTGAGGAAGCTGACCTCTTGAGGTAAATATTAGGGCAGCAGAGGATGACACTTTGAATACACGCAGAAGTAACACAGGTATTTTCCATCCGCACTAAGCCAGCTTAGTGCTGCAACTAAGTTATCGTAAATACAACAATGACTGGTAAAGTCTACTACAAGGTGCTGGAAAGGAGGGTTCAGCCGATAGTCGAACCTCGGGTTGAAGAGGAACAATGCGGATTCCGTCCTGGTCGTGGAACAACTGATCAGATCTTCACTCTCGCAAGGATCCTGGAGGAAGCCTGGGAGTATGCCCATCCGGTCTACAGTGTTTTGTGGATCTGGAGAAGGCGTATGACCGGGTCACCCGGGAGATACTGCGGGAGTATGGGGTGAGGGGGTCCCTTTTCAGGGCCATCCAATCTCTGTATGACCAAAGTGAGAGCTGTGTCCGGGTCCTCGGCAGTAAGTCAGACTTGTTCCAGGTGAGGGTTGGCCTCCGCCAGGGCTGCCCTTTGTCACCAATCATGTTTGTAGTATTTATGGACAGGATATCGAGGCGTAGTCGTGGTGGGGAGGGGTTGCAGTTCGGTGGGCTGGGGATCTCATTGCTGCTCTTTGCAGATGATGTGGTCCTGATGGCATCATCGACTCTCAGCACTCATTGGATCGGTTTGCAGCCGAGTGTGAAGCGGTTGGGATGAGGATCAGCACCTCTAAATCTGAGGCCATGGTTCTCAGCAGGAAACTGATGGAGTGCCTTCTCCAGGTAGGGAATGAGTCCTTTTTCCCTAAAAAAAATTTGCGATGTTTTCATAAAAAACTCGATTTACGATTCAATTCGATTTCCCTCCCCTTCCATTTAAAACAAAATAACTGCGAACTGTAAATATATTTTTAAAATATATATTTATTGTATTTAATTAAAGTGCATCAACATAAACAAAATTGCAAAGGCAAACCCTTTCTATAAATGAAAAGTCACTGTGCAGTGTGCAACAAAGATTGTTAAACATCCAAATTAATTGTACTGTATTTGGATTGAGCTAATAAAACCTAAAAAAAAAAAATCTAAAAAAATCGACGTCTCCCTTAGAGATAGGGTGAGAAGCTCAGTCATCTGTGAGGAGCTCGGAGTAGAGCCGCTGCTCCTTCGCGTCGAAAGGAGCCAGTTGAGGTGGTTCGGGCATCTGTTAAGGATGCCCCCTGGGCGCCTCCCTAGGGAGGTGTTCCAGGCACGTCCAGCTGGGAGGAGGCCTCGGGGAAGACCCAGGACTAGGTGGAGGGATTACATCTCCAACCTGGCCTCGGGATCCCCCAGTTGGAGCTGGTTAATGTGGCTCGGTAAAGGGAAGTTTGGGGTCCCCTGCTGGAGCTGCTCCTCCTGCGACCCGACACCGGATAAGCGGACGATGATGGATGGATGGATGGATGGAAAACAATGACTGTTGTGTCACTGACTAGCTTAGCTGCGGTTTAGCTAAACGAGAACTTGCAGGGGTTTTAAATGCAGCTACTAAGTTGGACCTGACCGCTGTATCTCAAACAAGCCAGACTGCAGCTAAACAGCAGCTAAACAGGGTATATGTTGTAGTAGTTCCCTTTTAAGGATCACTCGTGTGATTCAGAAAAATGCAGCACACATAGCACAATGGTCATTATGGAAATTGATTTCAGCTTTTTAATTTTACAATTCAGCAACCAAATCACTAAAAGCTAAGGAAATTATTTATTTTTGTAATAACTTTGTCTCCTTACAACCTACTGCAGCATCATTAATAGGTCAAAGATAATATCTTACAATTAATTGCAGAGGGAATCATTCTTATATTAGACCTATTTTTAAGATCGTTGGATTAAAGAAGTGCTCGACAACTTGAAGCTTGAGAAGCTCAGATCATCTCTGAAAGGCTGTATCTCGATATTCCTAGAGACATGGAACCCTTTCCTAGAATGAGTTGACTCCCTCAGCTTTTTTCCTGACTTGGAGGACTGAGTTCCTCCTAGACCGCTCCACTTGACGTCAGCTTTTCTTTTCTTCTTCTTTCTTTTTCTTTCCTGTTTTTCCCTCTTCTCTCTCTTCCTGCATTTCTCTTAATGTGTTTATGTAGGCCTACTTGTTTATCTGTTTATTTTATGTCTTTTGGATGTTGTGCCCCCTTGCTGGTGTGTGTCTATCTGTGTGTATGGGTCTGTGTTGTCTGTCCCCGTCTGGTTCGGACCTGATCTGGGTTGGGTTGCCTGTTTAACGGATGTCACGTATTTGAAAAAGTTTAATAAAAAATTGTTGGAAAAAAAAAAGATTATTTTTTTTATACAAATCTCCTCAGGTGAGTGAACAATTCATCTGTCTCACCTACCTACAATACTGACGTTGTGTCCTTCTTGCAGGTATTGGGACATAATGCCGGTGCAATGACCGATACATGGTTGCTTTGAAATGACCTTTTTTTAAATTTAACTGTATTAGTTTGATACTTTTAATAGTGTTGCCTTCAGAAGATCACATGGTGAAAAACTTTTACTTAGTTATTTCGAAATTACTAAAATGTTTGAGTTGTAGAAGTCTGCCCTTATACAGAACTTTATGACCTCAAACCTCTGTTAACCCATGTCTGCAGTGACCTCTAGTGGCAATTAGTTGATTTCCACAAGAAACAACTAGACTAGACTTATTAAGCTCAGGTACAACAGAAACCTGCAGCTTTATAGAAGACAGCAAATGGGTTTGTGAGCAACATCATTTTGTTCCACACAACACAGGTTTAAACACATTTTGAACCTTAAAAAGGGGAAACTATCATGCACTACCCTTGAGGAAAAATATGATCCCAGCAGTAATATGTCTAAGTTTAACCAAATAGTTTGGCCTTAATGGCTTTGTACTCTCAACTACCAGCTGGATTTAGCATTTGTATTTTGCGTGTTGAATACCAAAATTAAAATATTACCTCCTTTGTGCTGTCACTTGCCAGGGCGTGAGCCAGGTGAGCGCTGAACGTACTCTTCCCTACTCCTCCTTTCCCAGACAGCACCAGGATCTTGTGTTTGACTGTTGACAGCTTCTCTCCTATTTCCGCTATGGCTGGAGATGAGACAGGGAGAGGAGATGAAGGATGGGGAAGTCTCTCAAATGGGACAAAACAAGGGTTACCTGAAATATTAGCTGTTTTAAAGCTACTTACTCCTCTGGTTCAATGTAACTCATTCCAATAGTTCCACATGTATTTGCTGAACTGTACATAACACATTATCATACCAATACCAAGATTTTGTAACAGTCTTACCAGGGTCGGGGGCCTTGGTGGCGCCGGAAGCACATATTTTCTGGTTGGGACAGCCCTGACATGACGATGTCTTCCCTGCTTGCTCACTTTCTGTACCAGGGCAGTCTGAAAGAATAAAACACAGACCAGTTATCAGTGTGTGGTCTTTATCAGATGATCTTAAACTAATCACATCCCAATACATGTCTTGTGGATAAAGTTGAACTGTGTCATAACTGGGTCATAAGGACTTGGCAACACGTCAAAGAGTGGTGTGACATTTCGTTTTACAAATACATTCAGTAACGTTACTGTTTAAGTAGCCCTGTGTATTTAGTATATCTTGTGTAGGCAAAAATTAACAATTTCTGCAATGATATTTATCCGCTGACTTCGTTATCTCACGTTTAATGGCTGTCACGTCAGGAGAAACACTTTAGTAAGTGCGTCATTAAACTTCACAGGCGCTTTCTGTTTAATTTTATTAAAAAAAAAAATCAACCAACAGTCCCAGTCCATATGAATATGTAGCTAATTATATTTTAGCTAACGTTAACTGATACCCTGCTTGGATATCTCTGAAAACTAGCTAACTTACTAAGGAATATTGCACGTAACGTGTTGCCACAGTAACTAAAACGTTTGTTTATTAGCCACCACAACGTTACAGTAAAGGCAATATATAATATTACAAATTGCGAATCAGCTATATTGTCTAAACGTCCCAAAAATGAATTAAAAACAACTTACGCTCATTTGCATTATCTGGTACATCTGACATCTTTGCACGAGTGCCTTGTCCTCCCGTTAAAGTCCTCCCCCTTCGAAGGTTCCGGATGCGCACTATGTTCTTGCTAAGTTAACCCTCCCCTAAATGAAGAAAAAAACAACGTTATTCAACTATGTGTGTGTGTGTGTGTGTGTGTGTGTGTGTGTGTGTGTGTGTGTGTGTGTGTGTGTGTGTGTGTGTGTGTGTGTGTGTGTGAGAAGTGGACTTTTTCTTACCTGACCTTTGACCTTCCATTGTAGACAAGAGGAAAGCAAAATGCAAAAATAAAAACAAAAAACAAACAAAAAAGAGTTACTTCATTAATACAAGTATCTCAATTAATTTAGAAAAATGTTCGTACATGCTATTTTTGGATTGTGCATTTCAGCTTATATCAATCAAACCTGTGTTGGGTTGCTTTGATAACTCAACAGAATACAGATGACATACACAATTAAACTTCAAATGAAATTATTATTATTATTATTATTATTATTATTATTATTATTATTATTATTATTATTATTATATTTTATAAAGCAGATAAGAATTTGCAAGACTTGAATGTGAAAACATTTTAATTTTCAGAGTTTTATAGGAGTCATACTTTAGCTGTCTTATTTAAAGAGCTGCTGCAGTGGTTAAACAAACAATATCATTTTAAAACTGACTTACAATGAGCAAAACAATTTGCTACAATTAAAAAAACTGCACTAAGCAGGAAAAGTATTACATTCAGTATTTAGTGTTACTCCTAATTTATCAGCATTCAGCAGTAACTCAGCATTCCGTAGGCTATTCCTCAGTATTGTCACAATTAAATAAAGTCATTATTATGAATTTGAAGCAGGACATTATTGTCCTAAAATTTAGGAGATTGCTGGAGCACAAGATGACTTAATGTATCCACTAGGCGGTGCTGTTGTCTGGGTTATGCAAAAGTTACAGTCATATTGGCACAGATAGATGATAGATAGATATTGCACACACACACACACACACACACACGCACACACACACACACACACACACACACACACACACACACACACACACACACACACACACACACACACACACACACACACACACACAATTAAAGCTGATGAAATTACTGTAATAGATCCTAATTGATTTCTGACAATGTATGGTTTCATGCAATGCACATTCTTTTAATGACAAATTTTGCTGAAACAAAGTAGCCTATGTTGTAATCGAACACAATTTTTAACCTGCTTATTGGAATTTTAACATAATTCCAAGTCAAGTCAACTTTATTGTCAATTCTGCAATATGTGCCAGACGTACAGAGCAGTTGAAAATAAGTTTCTCTCCGACCTCTTCCATGTATCACATATAATGGTTCAACAATTCAGGAAGGTCCTAAAATGCAACGGGCACTAATATCCTCAGGAGGCATCAACAATGCAGTTGATATGAGAACACCCATAGACTTTATAAAATATGGACCTAGTCTCCATGACGTCACCTATAAGTTTCTGAAGAGCCATAATAAAGCTCAAAGTCACGGTGGCTCCGGCTGTCGCCATCTATGGCGGTGATTTACTCCCCTTCGGAGCCTGCCACAAATAAGGCATGAACTGCAGATCAGATACTGTATTAGGTAACTAGACCTAAGTAACAGTTACTTTGACATTGACACTAATAAAAATGTTACATATAACAGCTTTGTCGCTGTGGAGAAATATACTTCCACCTCCTTTACCTTTTCTTACTGTGGGAGCTCATACAACAAGTGTGTGTGTGTGTGTGTGTGTGTGTGTGTGTGTGTGTGTGTGTGTGTGTGTGTGTGTGTGTGTGTGTGTTGCATACAGTATATTGTTATGTGGGTCTTTGTCGCCCATAGCTGTTTCTGGCCAAATACATTTGAACTTTGTAAACAAGCCATTTCATTGGCTCACTGGCATTATAGGAAAAGGTGATTGGTCCGTAAAGTATCATTTGTCTGGCTTTGCAACCAAAGAACAAGGAGAAGTGTTAGGTGTGTATGTGTGTACAGTATGTCTGTGTATATAATGTGTGTGAGTTATCCCTTCATATTCCTAGCTATGTTATATGTGTTTGTTACATGGGTACATTTTGTATTTGTGTGCCTTTGTGTGTGTGTGTTTATGTGTATGTGTCTACCCCTTCCCCAATTGTTTGCTCTGTTGAGACTGTGTAATGTGATATTTCTTTTGTGTTGGCCAATCTATCATTAACTGACATATTCACAGAATCCTTTAACAAGCTTTATTCACTGCTCACCACTGTTTGCCCATGCATGGTACTGTAGGTTGTCAACCAACAGTTGGCCAGAACAAAGTGTATTAAAACTAGATTATCTTACTGTGTTGTCTGGGCACTGAAGAAAGGAAAAAAACTGGACGCCAAATTATTATAAATTGCATTAAGATCAAAGGGAATTCATATTAGGTAAAATTACAAGAGTGTGTTTCCGTTTAATGTGTCTGATGTTGTACTGGATTTGTAGATACCTTTGTAGATGAGGCTGTTATAAATGGACACTGAGGAGGAGATTTTATTTATGCAGAAAGACAAAAACGTAATAAAAATTCTTGAGTGACAGATATGACATTTTGTGAGAAAGACAAAAACAGACCTCAAAAGAAAGATAGGGACAGACACTAAGACAGAAATATAAGGCATTAAGAGAGGGGTGCAGCACAGAGAGACAGAGCAAAGGCAGGTGTGTCATTAGGTGTTTAATTTGTCCCTTGAGGCAACATGAAAGTCTAAGCAGAGAAAAACAACAGTTCAGCTGGAGACTTTAGATAGGAAGAGCAGTTTGTGGAATGGCTATAATTTCCTTCCTCTTTCTCTTCACTATTCCTCCCATGCCAAGACCCATTAGCTCTTTAAATGGAGATTGAAGGCACTCAAAGCTGACATTACCCTGTGTACAATGCTCCACTAAATCTCTAGACAGACTATATACCACCTATTGAACACTGATATGCGATTGTGCATTTTTTTATTTTTAGGAATGAAACTTCTGTTGTGGCAGTTAGTACCCATGTGTATATACAGTACATGTATACATTGGTTATGTACTGCAATACATAACAAATGAATAGCCAATGAAAACAAGACTCTGGTTGTAAATAAACTATATTTTCTTTTAGAACAAGCATGTGTTTGAAATGTGGCCAATCCCTGAGTGTGGTGTAAACACACAAAGACTCTGAAGGGAGGAGATCAGTGTTGACACCACAATGTACGCTTATTCCCTTTCTTGCTGAGCGATAGATGAGAAGATTGATACCACCTTCATGTCTGTATGGTAAATATGAAGCTACCACCAGTTTAGCTTAGCACATAGACTGAAACAGAAGAAACAGCTAGCCTGGCTCTGTCAACAAAATCCACCTACCAAAGTGATTACTATTCATCCTGAGGGGGACATGAATGTCTGGACAATTCCATGGCAATCTATTTAATAGTTGTTAAGACTACAACCACAAATGGAAACGTCATGGCGGCACTCGTAGAAAAGTACAGGGAGCACCGAAGTTTGATTCACCAGGAAGTCGGAAATTATCCTCCAGGGACCATGAATGTCTGTGCATGGTGGACAGACTCACCAGCAGCATTACAGTTTTTTACGATTGCTAAACGACAGTGAGCACAACTGGAGCTACATGTGCAAAACTCTAACTACAGCAGTTCATGTGGACCAAACTCTAGTTCGTTTTTCATTGCTTGTACACAGTTTTCAAAACTCTACACACTTATCCCATGACTTTAACCACAATGTGCACAACACTGTGGATTTACAGCACTTTGTTCAAATGCTAACACACTGCTGTCAAAACTGTTAACCACACATTCAGAACAGAACAGATGTAAGTCTTTTGCCTATCAAACACTGCTGATCGCAATTTTAGCTGAAAGCCTAAGCAGGTGTCTTGTTTTAGACTAGTTAGTGAACATATACAGATTTATATAGAGAAAGCTCAGAAAGCCTTTTTTTGTATACAAACACCAAATAAGAATGAAGCAATTATACCCTGTACTGTTTGAGAGAAACAGGTAAAAGAGCAAAGATACCAACATGTCCAGGTAAGATGTCTGAGATTATATACATAGCTATAAAAAAGAAGTGAAAAACACTATATCTTTACTATAGTAAAACTGCGTTCTTACTGTTTTTCAGAAAGTAATGGAGGTGAAAGCAATGGAAACACCATATTCATTAGTATTTAGAGATGATGCAGACATCCAGTGTGATGCTGGAGAGAGGCAGGATTAGTCACTGTTATGTTATAGGTTTTTTCCCAGTAATTCCATATAGAGACAAAATACTGTATTGAAGCAAACTGCTGCTTTTCATTCCTTTTTGTTTACCTTATGTAAAAATTGGTATATCATAAAATCTATATCTTTTCCTTAAATAAACTGAGAGGTGTGAAGTCACTCAAATTGTTCAAACTGTAAAGATTAAAAGTGTTTGTAATTTGTGTATTGGTGTTTGATGCTAGTGTTTTTCCTCAGTGTGTTCTGAGTGACCGTGTGTGTTATCTCAGTGAGGGTTGTCCATAGTGTTTGGCAGCACTGAGCCTGTTTTGTGTTAAGAGTTATGTTGCTCTGAGTGAGTTTTGCAGGTGATGTGAACTGTTTAGCTCAGGTGACTGTTGGTAGTGTAGACTGTAGTTAGAGTTTTGCACATCTAGCTCCAGTTGTGCTCACTGTCGTTCAGCAATCATAAAAAAATGTAATTGGTAGCCTATGTCTACTTTATCACTGTTACAACGGTTACACAAGTCAAGTGAAAAATATAAATAAAAGTATATACACTAAATGATACAAATTTATTATTTGACCAATTTTAAAGTTTTACTACATTTTCTTCCTGGAATCCACCTTGAAATCCTATCTCCTGTTGGGATCAGGATAATCCTGTTTTTTTGGATCAAAGTTATCCAAATCCTGTGCCCCTAGCTTTCCCATTCAAAAGGCCATTTGACCCAAAAACAACAATACGGTGAATCTTAAAAGTGGCGATTCGGTCCTAAATATGCTTTAAAAACTAAAGTTTGACTCACGTACATTCACAAAAATACCCTAGGATTTGCATTTTGGCGAGAGTTACGCTTTAAATTATTCAAACTGTAAAGATGAAAAGTTTGTAATTTCTGTGTTGGTGTTTGATGCTAGTGTTTTTACTCTCAGTGTGTTATGAGTGACAGTGTGTGTAACCTAGATGAGGATTGTTCATAGTGTTTGGCAGCACTGAGCCTGTTTTGAGACGTGTGTGAAGAGTTGTGTTGTTTGGAATGACTTTTGCAGGTGACGTGAACTGTTTAGCTCAGGTGACTGTTGGTAATGCAGACTGTAGTTAGAGTTTTGCGCATGTGGCTTCAGTTGTGACCACTGTTTAGCAGTTGAAAAAAACTGTAACATCCCTAGAGTCATGCTGCTAGCATGGCAAAAATGTATGTATGTGTATACATTATTGCGCATTTGAGCATGAAACAAAAAGATATGGCTATATTATAAACCCTAACTGGTATAGACATTTCAAACATTTTGTACGTTTTGTGCAAGTACATGCAGTTCATTTGAGTGATGACGTCTGTGCATTCAGCAAGTGGTCTACACACATGCATGCATGCCCGCACGCACGCACACACGCACGCACACACGCATGCACGCACACACACACAGACTCAGGTCAGAGTTTGGTCACAGTTAGTCAGCACAAAAGTTAAGCCTTGTCTGCACAATCAGTCATCACACTGGGAACAATGCCACACACGTGTGTGTGTGTGTGTGTGTGTGTGTGTGTGTGTGTGTGTGTGTGTGTGTGTGTGTGTGTGTGTGTGTGTGTGTGTGTGCACGTGTGTGTGTGCGTGTGCGTGTGCGTGTGCGTGTGTGTGTGTGTGTGTGTTTGGGAGAAAGTGTGTGGCAGGGCAGAGATGTGAACTGAAGAGGAAAGAGGAAGTAAGTCGTCGATGGGTGTGATCTGGACATGGTGATATTAACAAATTACATGTGAAAAAAAATTAAGTACAGAAGAAAACAAAGTGTTTCATTTCAATTTACTTTCAGGTACTGCCATCAGGTTCTGATACAGCATGTTGGTTGTTCATGTTCCATACATCACTCAGGTATAGACATGTGATAAATCCTACAGCTTTTTCAGTTTGTCAGATTATGTATTGAGTGTGAGGGCAGACACTAATACATTGTTCCTCCTCTCCATAGAGAGTCTAGTTTCTGCATGCTTGATAACTAATAATCGTATTTGTGACAGCGGTATGAGTACAACAGGGGGTTCTAAATTGAATGCTCCACTGAGCTTCTCAGTACACTCCTGCTCTTTTCTAAGGCTCTGCTGAGACAAAACGTACCCTCTGGAAGAGCAATGCAATGGGCTAGTTTTGTGTGGGTGTGTACATTGTAAAGTAACTTGAATGTGCAGTTTGGCGTATTTGTGCGGCAGAGTGTAAATGTTTTTGCACGACAAAAGCTGTGTTTTGTTGACTTTCCTCTTAAGAAAAATGACAGAATCAGTTATTTCAGCAAACGCCCAATAACAACATTTGCTTATGTTCAAATGACAAAGCTCTTTAGCAACCGTGGTAATTATTATTATTGTCCCTCTGGAGCAAAAGAGGAAGTTGGGTAATATTTTTGTAGAAGAACACATTTACAACACAGGGAGAATGTTGGGGTGGATAGATGGACAACAAGATGTTTGACTTTACTGTAACATGGGAGATTTTGCTGTGCCAACACAGTGATCTTACTGAAATAAATGATCGCGTCAGGGTGGCCTGGTGATTAGGGACACTGCCACAGAAGCAGGATGACAAAACGTCACAGGTTTGGGATCCCCCACCGTTCATCTGCCTCAGATCCTCCACTCTTCCTTCCATCCTCCTCTTTCCTCCCTCTCTTGTGAAATTCTCAGCTGCTACGGTCACGCCGGGTCATCCCCTCAGAGATTATTTTAACTGCACCTTGTTGGCCGACACTCTGGTGTCTAACCACACGTGTGTGTTTGTTTTTGGAGAGATGTGACAAAAATTTTGACATTTGTGTTTGACATCAAAGATTAATAAACTACAATCAGTTGTACCTGCTTTTAGAGAGTCTTTTCATTTTCCCTTTTCATCCCAGAAACAGGAATGTTTGTTACACCGTCCACACCCAACGATAATGCAACGGTAAAGCACACCCACACACATCAATAACATCAAAGATAGACTTTGCAAAATCATTGCTCACTATCATAAAGAGCACGTTAGGCGTGACTGTGTTAGCTCAGTTGGTAGAGCGGGTGCACAAACATGTAGAGGTTTGTTCCTTGATGCAGAAGGTCCTGGGTTTGAGTCTGATCTGTAACAGTTTCTTACATGTCTCCCCCCTCTCTCTCCCCTTTCACATCTCAGCTTTCCTATCCATTAAAGGTGGAAATGCCCAAAAAGATGAAAAAAAAACACATTAGGTACATGTACATGTGTACATTTTTGTTCGTGTGTGTGTGTGTGTGTGTGGACACTCCCTGAGTGATAACAAAAATATGTACATGCGGTATCTTTCAAGATATTTTTGCAATAGCAAATGTGCACACACACATGCAAGTCCAAGTTACAGGTACTTGCTCACAACTCAACCTCAGGATGTTGCCATGGTTGATGAATGTGGTGATGTTGTTTTATAGAGGACAATGTGTGTAACATTGGTGTGTGTGAATATGAGATGGTGGTGTGTTTGTGTGGCGTTTTTATCCTTACTTGACCTTTGACTTGCCAAAAACTTCACACTTCGAACAGCCTTCATCACAGTGCAGAAGGCATGAGAGCCTGT
Source organism: Gymnocephalus cernua (assembly GCA_023631565.1). Classification (NCBI taxonomy): domain Eukaryota; kingdom Metazoa; phylum Chordata; class Actinopteri; order Perciformes; family Percidae; genus Gymnocephalus; species Gymnocephalus cernua. Next base: position 7,943,753 of record CM042441.1, read on the forward strand.
GTACATGAACAAACACACACACACACACACACACACACACACACACACACACACACACACACACACACACACACACACACACACACACACACACACACACAGTCTGAAGAGGTCAGAGGTCAGTGGAGAGGCGGGGGCGGGTGTTGGCCTTCTCCCTTTCAGCTGTCCTGACTCACTGCCTGAACAGAATAACCCCAAAATAACCATAGTTATCTCTCTGTCTGGGTGTGTGTGTGTGTGTGTGTGTCTGCATTGACAGTTGGCGGGCAGTGTTGTGATGACAATGAAATATCTTTTTTTCCAAGGAGGGGAAGCAAGTTGTGTGTGTCCTTGACTGTCTAAGTGTTTATGTAAAGGAAGGAAGTTTAGCTAGGCTAGCAGCCTATTTCTGGTCGCACAGTGTTAGATAGAAGTGTTTTCCTCTCCATTGAGAGAAAGAGACACTGGATATCCTATCATAGAAAATGAAAAATGGCTGATTCTGTGTATGTGTTTTTTTTTGTGAAAAAGAGAAAGAGAAAGTGCTGATAAACCATACCATTACACATGACTGTGTAAATTACAGATCCTTAATGGCGGCCTTATCAGTGTAATATTTGTGCCTGTGGTCATTTCCTTATTAATTTGGGTGACTCTGGCTCCTTTCTTGTTCTTCTTCTTGTGTGTATGTGTGTGTGTGTGTGTGTGTGTGTGTGTGTGTGTGTGTGTGTGTGTGTGTGTGTGTGTGTGTGTGTGTGTGTGTGTGTGTGCTAGCAAAGGGACATCCCCATGATATTGCCAGGCTCCTGACCTAAATCTGCAGCAATCTTACAGTCCAGTGTGCTCCTATTGGCTTTTTCTCTGTCCAACATTGTCTCATGTGGCCAGGTGCTTATGCAAATAAATTAAAATCTGGGGATGCAAATGAAAGGGAAAGCAGTGTTTGTGTGACTGTGTGTATGATCTTTTATATTTACCACACTAGTCTGGTTACATGCACATACATACACACACAGTCGACTATGCAGGGTTTGAGTTGGAGAGAGCAGGAGAAAAGGATGGTGGAAGCAATAAAGGGTGAGAGGTGTGCCGCTGAATGTTTTTTACTTCTTTGTGTTTTCTTGTTGTAACCTTGTGTCTCCCCAACGCTGATGTAAACACAGATGCCCCTAGTAATGCACATCATTTTTAAAGTATTTCTTCCTCTTTTCAGCCTCTTTTTTAGCCAACAATCCACGCCTGTAGACAGTAGTAAAAGTGGATACATTTGGTAATATGTCTTGTCATGTCCAGGGAACACCACACTCTTTGAAAATACTTTTAGATGAATGTATGTGACAAACCTCTCACTAACACGGGCAATGTGCTGACTTTCAGCTGAGCACTGATGGATCTCAGTGCTATTTATGATCCTCCATAAAACCAGCATTTCTAACTCATGCAGCTGTCTGACAACATCAACAGAATTCTTTTTGCCATGACAATGCCTCTATTTCATCTTTTGTATGTCAGTGTTTTCCAAAAAGTCTGGGCAATAGCAAAAATATACAACATTCATTAAACTAAAATTGTGTTAAGTCTTGCAGTGTCAATGGAAAATGTTAAGAAAATGTTTTCACATGTATCAGCATCACTGTAAATACTGCCTGAGTCTCTCCCTCCCACTGCTGGAGAAGAGGAAGGGAGGGAGGACAGAGGTGTAGAAAACAGTCTGACTGCCAGCATTGTTCCACAATCACATCTTTCTGGCTTGGTCACTATCTCCGTTTCTTTCCCTCTGTATAATTTTCTGTACAGTCCAGTAATATTGCTTCTATCCTCCACTATCTTCTATCTCATGTCTTTGTGTCATTTTTTTCCTGTGCTGTTCAATCTGCCTCCTGCTGATTGCCTCCAGTAGCAGGCCTCACAGAGCGAACATGGACACAATCACACACACATGCATGTATGCTATGAGAAACAGGAACAGGGGAGGTGGGGGTTGCTTCCTGTCTGGCTGTAGATCTCTGTGTGTGTTTTCTTGGTTGTGTGTGTATGTGTGTGTGTCTGGCATGCATCCAGGTAGTAGAAGTGCTGGGGAAGGAGAGAAGGTGGGGAGATTTTAGTTTTAATGGTCACACAGGAGGCACTTTTTTTTTTTAAAGTAGCTGACGGCAACAGCAGACTCCAGTTATTGCTGGTATGAAGTTTCATGAAAATACATTTCTTTCTACAGATCCGTGTCAAAACGTCCTAATTGCCTCAAATGTCAATTGCTACATACATATTTTAAATGACTAACAGTTTGCCTACTATTTCGTCTGATTTGATACTTTATACATGCTTGCTGTACTGCTGCTCTACACAGGAGGACACTGCAGGATGAACTATAAAAACTCAATGACTGAAAATCGGATGCATTTATAAAGCACTTTTCTAGACTTAACGACTCTCAAAGCACTTTACCCGCTACAGGCACCATTCATACACACATTCATACACTGGTGGGCGGGGCTGCCATTCAAGGTGCCACCTGCTCATTAGATAAACATTAAGCACATGCACATTCACACAGCCATGGCTCAGGTTCAGGAGAAATTTGGTGTTCAGTGTCTTGCCCAAGACTACAGGGATCAGGGATCGAACCTCCGACCTTCCAATTGGTAGACGACCGCTCTACCACCTGAACACCTACAACAAATTGGGTGCTGTGACATCAATGTAATAAATGAGAGGCACAAACTGGCGCTGGGGTAAGAGTGTGTTTTCTAGAAATGTGATTTTCACACAACATCAAATGGAAAACTATAGTTATAAGCAAAGTGTTTCACAAAACATGATCATTTAATGCATTGTTATAGATTTAAAGTAGCTCTCAACCAGCTATAACATTAAAATGTTGCTCATATAGACAGCAAATATTATATCATTTTGCACTAATATGATAAATATAATATTACAGCACCCTGGAAGAGGCAACCTTGCATAATAAGTACTTTTTATGTACTGCCAATAATGCTTATTTACTTAAGTAAACTTTTGACTGCAGGATATTTACTTGCAATGTAGGATTTAAACTTAAATAAATGTTTTGAATACTTCTTCAACCACTGTTTGATGTGTGCATGTAGATTTGCAGTAGTTAACATTAGTAGTCCACTTTTATTATGCAATACTCTTAGCCTCTGGGTCATATACTCTGGTCTGTCTTGCTTCTGAAACTAAAATTATTCACATTGTGTTTTGTTTTTTTATCATAACATTGTATATGTCATTTCTTTTGCATAGGAAATCCTTCCTACAATAGGACTCATTGCTATACACATTTAAAATAATACATGGCCAGCAAAACAAGATTAAAAATCTCAAAATGAGATATTTATTGTATTTGCAAATGATCTCAAAGGTGAAGATTATACACAGAATAGCATGAAGAGCAATGATCTATTCCTGCCCCAGGTGAAATACACTCTACTAAATGAAAAGACTAATTACAGGGTGGAGCTGTGTACACCTTAATGTGTCCTCCTATAAGTCTACAACAACAGCAGTTAAATGATATGTGTGACGTACGGTATGAGTGTGTCTCTCTAGTGCAGTGTGTAGTGTGTAGTGTCTTGATGTGCGGAGGCCACCTGACACCAGGCAGAGAGGTTAAACCTGTTCCCACCACTGTGTGTGTGTGTTCATGCACAAAAGTGTGTTTGGGTGAGAGCAGTAGTACGGGGGGGTCAGTTGCCTGTAGAGCTGAGGATGATGGGATTGCTTTGTTATTTTAACAGGCACCATGTGGGCCTTTGTGTGTGCTGTTATGTGCACCAATGTGTTGACATGAAAAACAAGCATGCTGAAGGGTGACACACAGGTGACAGAAACAATCAAAGACACACTAACAGTGGTACAGGGGTCGTTTTAGCTCTACCCATAAAACTCCACGATATAATTCAAATAGTTTTTGAAATTTTGAGGTATGATCCTCCAGAATAGAGAAAAATTGCAATCCTGTGCCATTTTATGGACATTTTCTAGGTTGTAATAAATATCAATAAACATGTAAAAATGTGAAAATGAGACAGAAAATACAAAGAAAAGTGTAGTTGTAGTGTGTGTGTGTGTGTGTGTGTGTGTGTGTGTGTGTGTGTGTGCATGTCTACTGGCAAGGTCTCCGATGAGCAAATGAGAGAGTCCATTGTATTACAAGTGTTACAATGTAGCATCATAAGCTCAACGTGTTGATTCCATCCATTCCTCTCCTGCCTGCACAGCACGTTATGTGTATTCACATGCATGTGATAACTCTTGGGAATGTGTATGAGTTTGTGCACATGACGTGTGCAAATATGAATGTAAGCAAACACTGAGAGTAATTTGTGGTCTAACGAAAAAACAAATTTCAAGGCAACCTGCTATTATCACACAGCAGCACAAGCGGGGCATTCTGAGGCTTTAAAAAAAAACTAATATCATTCCTTCCTGCTGTGTGCTGTCAGAACATGTATAAAAGAAAAGGGTCAAGCAATATCCTAACTGGTGGACTTTTGTCACATTCAAAAATTCAACAGTCAAATTTTGAATCTAACATTGGAGCTTAACTGTGAAACATACATGCCACCAGTCAGTGAAAAGTGTCAGAAGCGGTCTGTCATCTTCTCTGGATATATTTGGCAGTGTACTTTTTTGGGTTCTTATTTGATTTGAAGAGAAATTGAATGTTGAACTCCCCTTATGTAAGGAAACATATAACGATACTGAGGTTATTGTGCAATTTTTTCAATTTTTTTAAAAAGAGGATCACTTTTTTACGGATATTTGAGAGCCGGTGCTGCTAGGAGACACACTGTCCATTTGCCGGTGTGCCACCTGCTGTTTTTTTTTTTTTAAATCTTCTTCAACAAGTATAGAGATTAGAGTTTTTCTACATCATTTGACACCCATCATGTAAATGGAAGCATCTCGGCACGCTGAGCTGCCAATGCCGCCATGCTCGACTTCACCACACCACAGACTGTATGCAATGATTGGCAAGCAAAACCACACAAATGATCATGTATTTCGAGATCTCTGTATAAAATGATCGAATGCAGGTATCGTTTGACCAGAGAACTTTCGATACTACTTGGCAGTTATATCCGTCAATACCCTAAATTACAGGTATTGAGAACCAGCCCTAGTGCCACCCCTGTCCTTAATGGTTCACAGTGCACACTATTAATCTCTTCTATGCCTAGAATTTAATTAATTGTAAGCACAAGCTCACTCATTTACTTAAAATGTAAATATTTAAAACTGGATGGATGGATTCCCATTTATTCCAGCAGTGATGGCAGTCCCGTGTCGTGGCTGCCTGGAAAATGCAAAGAACTATGTGCTGCTTAACAAACCTTGACAATGCCCTCTTCATTACCTCGTGCCTGTCCTAACTAACTGTCTCCTTGTGACCCCACAAAAGAATCCCATCCCGTCACAATGGATAACATCAGACCACTGAGCACAGGGGACGAACAAAGAACCTGATGTCCTAAGGTCATTATGTAAACTTGATCATGTATAAAACTGATCACAGCAAACATTTCCAGGTTGGGTAATTGTTCAGATTTCAGTCAAGCGTTTTCAATTTTTCAGTTCAATTCTTTGCAAAGGGAAATTCTTGATGGGACAGCTGTTTGTCGACTCAGCCCCAGGGCTGATATGCTTTTAGAAATGGGTGTGGCATTCTACAAACACAGGCGTTTTACACCTTCAGCTGAAATTGAATGCAAACGACTCTTGGCTAGACTATTCTTGGCACAGCGCAGTGCAACTCATAAACGGGTTCGTATGATATTGTATGAAAAGTTATGCACAACAATTTGCATGATATCCTACGAAATTAGGCAACCGTCGTCTGGTCACGTGAAAACCGGTCACATGACAGTTAAGTTTAACGGTCTAGCAGAGAAAAGGTTGCTGTGAGCCGGGTATCGGTCACTGTTAGGGGGCCGGTCGTTTCAGAGGCCAATGCAGTTGAGTTTAGCCGACAAAACGTGACTATAAGCCGGCTACAGAGCACTCATAGGTGACAATTCCTTTAGTTGCAGTTGATTTTAGCCAACAAAAGGTAGTCATTATGCGGCGACGAAAGTTAAGTTTAGGCACCAAAGCGATTAGGTAAGATTAGAAAAATGATCGGGGTTTGGATTAAAACACCGGCACGAACACGCGTTTCCTGGGTAAAAGTCTTGTGTTTTCCCCAGGACTCAGAACTCAGCTCCCCCGCTTGAAAGCAATCCCTTTTATGACCTACCCATCCACCGTGACCTCCACCCTATGCAGACCAGAGTGCTGTTGTACAGCAGCAGTCAATGTGGTGCATACAGCAATAAATACATGGAATACATATGAATTACAGTGCATTACTTGTCGTAGCTATATGTATGAATGGTTAATGAGAGCAGCCTGCGCAGTGACTTCCTGGAGTCTTCACTATGGTGGCAGGCTAATTTAATTATACCTTTGGACAGAGACATGCTAGCTGTTTTCCCTGTTTCCAGTCTTTGTGCTATGCTAAGCAAAACTAAGCTAAGCTAAACAGTTGCTGATTGTAGCCTCATATTTACCGAGCATACATGAGATTGGTATACATCTTTTCATCCAACTCTCAGTAAGAAAGTCAATAAATGCATTTACTAAAATATCAAAGTATTCCTTTAACTATCTCAAATATTGCAGAACGACTTAAAAATATAGAACTTAGTCAAAACCACATTGATCGCACATTGTACCAAAATTACAAAACTGTGACAATCCACAAAGGTAAAATGATGGGACAGAAAGCATGAAGATTGGGCTTGTTGTAAAGTCTGGAGTACTCCAGCAATCTGACCAAATATGTTCTTGTGTGTAAGAATGACAGCGGAAAATGCCGTAAAAGAAATGAAGTGCAACAGCTGGTGGGGTTTGACAGAGGGTAGAACTTTGATTGCAGAGAAGCTGGGGATGAAAACAAAAGAGGGACAGAACATTTCTTTTTCTGACAGCCTATGTTGATTGCTAATTGCTCTAACCTTTTCATGAATGTGTTTTGTTGTAGACATGAAACCATGTGGAATCTAAAAAGTGATATGTCTTAGGCGACATTTCTGGCAGTCGAAAGAGAATACCTGTTTTAATTAAAATGAGCTATGATAGCCAGCCAAGAAAAGAGAGAAACACAAGCTGACCTCTTTCAGTGCTGCCCACCCTGTTCAGGGAGATGTGGTGCAGAAACACACCACAACAATAAAAAAAAGTATTCCCAGCCAGGTGAAAAGGAAAATGACTACTCCACTAACACCGTGATCCACTTCAACCTGTAGGTTAAAGGTCCCATGACATGGTGCTCTTTGGATGCTTTTATATTGGCCCTAGTGGTCCCCTAATACTATATCTGATGTCTTTTTCCCAAAATTCAGCCTTGGTGCAGAATTACAGCCACTAGAGCCAGTCCCACAGCGAGCTTTACTCAGGACGTGCCATTTCTGTGTCTGTAGCTATTGAGGAGGAGAGAGAGAGGGGGGGGGGGGGGGGGGGGGGGGGGGGGGGGGGGGGGCAAGGTGGAGGGTGGGTGTGTGGCCTTGACCAACTGCCACTTTGCTCGTTTGAAAGCCATGATGTCTCTCTCTCATGGGTTGGCCAAATTCTCTGGGCGGGCAAAGCAGAGAAAGGGGAGGTAACCTTCCTCGTTATGACCTCATAAAGAGGAGATTCCAGAACGGCTCATCTGAGCTTACTTTTTCTCAAAGGCAGAGCAGGATACCCAGGGCTCGGTTTACACCTGTCACCATTTTCTAGCCACTGGGGGACCATAGGCAGGCTGGGGGAACTCATATTAATGTTAAAAAAATGCCATGGGACCTTTAATATAAATTAAAACATTTCTCTTTTATAAACCTTTGCCCTTTTTCTCCTTTTCACTACTCTTTTCAGACTTTATTTCTTCCTCTTCTTGACTTTTCATCCCCTTTTATCCTTTTAATTTCCTTTTGTCTCCCTCTCTGTCTGCCAAATTCTAAACTTCCCCTTTCATTATTTTTTTTATACTTTTACCCGCCAAGCCCTACACACACACACACACACACACACACACACACACACACACACACACACACACACACACACACACACACACACACACACACACACACACACACACACACACGCATGTCCGCATATTAAATCTCAAACCACACCCAGCTCCAGCCCTCCAGCCCTCCCACGCGCGCTCTGTACCGCCTTAACAGAAAACGTGCGTTTCAAACCTTTTTTTGAGACTACCAGTGAGATCTCCAGCTGCCGTTTTGTCACGTTGGAAGGCTGTTTTACACTATTATTTTTTTCAATTCATCATCCCTTAATTTATCTTTTCACATACACACACACACACACACACACGCAATCACATCTGGAATTCCACACATCTTCACGGTCTACACTCGGTGAGTAAATTAAGTATTTTTAGTTTGCATATTGTTTGAATGCTGCACGGAACTTTCTCTATGGGACCCCATTGAAATGGGGCTGCGAAATATCTCTTCAATAAACCAATAGCACTATTATAGTGTCTATAATGTGAATGTCTTTGTGGTGAGTTGTATAGTCTTAAACAAGCTACTATAATAGACTTCGGTAAAGTTAGAAAGACATTCACAGATTCGAACTTCCGGGATCAATTACTCTATAGCAAAATGTTATTAAATCACAAACGACGCATCTTCACGGCGTCCTTCAACCTGGAGAAATAACATTGGTCTCTACGAGCAGCCGGCGGCGAGACGGCAGTGAGACGAGTGCTTAGGGACCGTCTACAAATTGCAACACCGAAAAAAGATGCAACAAAAATATTTATTAATTTAATGATTAAATAAGGTAGTGTCTCCAAACTTACCTAAATTATAACTTGTCTACTGGTTGTTGTACTACATCACTTACTTTTCAAAAATAGACATATGCATAATTTTGGGGATTTGTTTTTGCAAAAAAGATTTAATAGGTGTCATATAAACGAAGATTCATGTCTCCAAAAGTATTCTACACATAGAAGGCCCCCTGCTGGTTGTACTACGGCACTTTCTTTTCAAAAATAGGCATAATTCTAATTTTGGAGATTTTATTTGGCAAAAAAACATGTAATAGGTGTTATATAAACAAAGATCCATGTGTCAAAAAAGTACTACACATAGCTATATAAGTCCATCTCCTGGTTGTACTACAGCACTTACCTTTCAAAAATATACTTTTTTTATTGGGAAAACAAATCAATAGCTCGTCTAAAATATTCCTAAAATATGTGGTGCTCAGTTTGGAGATTTGTATAGCATATCTTTAAAAATGAGGATAGGCTTATTTTGTTTGATCATTCATTATCATATACCAGAGTCGTTTTAAGCCTTTGCCGCCGTGTTCCCCCCTGCAGGCATTTTTACACAGATCATAACTTTGCTGAGTGGTTCTAAGTTTCAGACCCTGGAAATGAAAGGGGCGTTGTCTGCCACCAATGCGTGCGCGTGTGTTTTGTCTTAAGTGCTGTGAATGATAGTGCGTTGCGAGGGAAGTTAAACTATTTGCTATTTTTTTCAATGGACACAGGAAGTGTGTGTGTGTGTGTGTGTGTGTGTGTGTGTGTGTGTGTGTGTGTGTGTGTGTGTGTGTGTGTGTGTGTGTGTGTGTCATAGGTACCTTTGAGTGTATCTATTGTGTTGGATCCATATCTAGACATTACACTGAATGTATGGCACTTTTATCTGTAAGCCTGTCCATATGGTAACACTAAATTCTAATTATGTTCCTATAGATTAGGGATTTTGTAGTTCGCATATAGGATTATATGAGTGTAAGTGTGTAATTGAACTGAACAGAATCTGATTATCATAGATAAATCTGTTCATGTCCCATGTTAAGCACATTATTTGCACTATAATGCTGAATACAGCTGCCCCTATCTTGCATTGTGTGGGCTGATTTGCACCTTACTTTTGATAAGGCAGGTGATTCCTATTGCATATTCCCTCCATGGGGGCTCCCTCTTGTGGTTGAAAACAACAACAACCTGGTCCAGTTTTTTTGTCATGGTTAGAGGATAATGTTCATACTACAGAAATAGAGACTCATTCTCATCAGGCAATGTTTGCGTGACAGAGAATGCAGTCTGAGGAAATCACTGATATTATGGCAATCGTCTGAAGATTACTGTCATATATTATGCAATAATCTATCGAAAACTAACTTGCATCCCACTGTTGACATGAAGTTATAAACTATTGCACACAATGCATGGGAAAAGGCAGAAAAGGACAACAGAAACAATAGAATGAACATGAACACCGACACTGATTTCACACGTTCTTGTGACGCTGGTGGTTTAGATCTAAAGGAGTTGCTTTATGAAAAATGGAAATGACCCCCCCCCCCCCCTCCCCCCATCTTATTATATTACATTACATCAACTCTAAGTGTAAAAGGTCAAACTAACTAGAGTCTTGATGACACTGCAGACCATCTTCTCTTCTCTTCTCTTCTCTTCTCTTCTCTTCTCTTCTCTTCTCTTCTCTTCTCTTCTCTTCTCTTCTCTTCTCTTCTCTTCTCTTCTCTTCTCTCCTAGGTTTTAATTTACTGTAATGAGGCCCACAGTCATCAAACATACAAATGTAAGTAATGTGTTAACAGCTAAATGTGGAAGCTTTTTCCAGTCGAGCTTTACAGAAGGCTTGTGGCAGACATTATAGCCTGTAACTGAAGTTTGATCAGTCAAGTGGCTAAATTCCCCTCAAGCAGAAGTCATTTCTCTCTCCGAAGTATTTGGACAGTGCCGCGCCCTTTGTGCATCACCTTCTGCCCCTAACTGTTTTGGATGTGACGTGACACAAGGCATGGACATTTTAAAGGCAGGGTGCCAGTGTTAATTCAAAAGTGTTTTCAGTCACACTGAAGTAGCAGGAGGAGAGAGGTGTGTGATATTTGATAGGAGGATTAGTCAGGGGTGTGAGGTTCTAAAACGTGCTGACAGATGAAAACTTTCAGGGAAGAAGTGTGAAGTGACAGAGTGGAATAGAAAAAAAGGAAGTGAATGGGGTCATGATTAACAGATGAGGATGGATGTTTTATGTACCTCTCTATCAGGTGTTTCTCAACTTCTCTCTGCCATGTGGGAGTCATCTAGGAAATGTCAAGTTATTAGGCTTGTCTTGCCAGTAATAAAACAGCCTGATAAAAGTCAGTTTGAAACGACAGTGTTGTTGTAAGTTTGGGCTGTGAATGCGTCATTTGTATGCACTTTATAATCCATTTTCCACATGTTTTAGAAAGAACGGTCCACTCTTGTCTTAGAGTGTGCATAGTGAGAAATAAAGTGCCAGTCTTGCATTAGGATGTGAATGTCCTCATGAAATGTCAGAGTTAGCCTGAGCCTTCTCCCCACATGAGATGGTCTAACCTCAGTGACCTCAAAACTATTGTGCATTTGGGATATACTGGTTTTGTTCTCCAAATGCAGTATAAAAAAGGCTGTGTTTCATGTCGGCATTTGGAGGAGACACCTGAAATGGTGCAGCAATGTTGGTGCAATATTTGGCCAAAAATTGTGAAAAGTGTTGGATCCAGCCTCTGAAATGGGACACATCCACCATGGCTTATCCTCTGGTGACACCCTCAAGCCAAACTGTCAAATATTTGGCTTGCTAGTGTTAAAGATGTGCAAATAGCAAAGTTGTTCCCACATCTTTATCCAGTTTTGCTTTTTTGCTTCTCAAGCTTCTTTCAGAGTTGCAGGCAGCCAGTTATAAGTCCATAATGCAATTCTGAAGAAGAATAAAAAACACTTGGTAAAAAAATCCTTCATAATTCATGCATGAAAGGGTTACAACCAAACTGTGTGTGTGCATCTGGTCTGTGCCTGTGGGTGTCTAGTGTACTCGTCCTTAACAAAACTTTGTTTGACCACTGGCTTTGCTCCAGGGAAGAAAGCCTTTTGTGTTTTCTCTAAAAATAAGCATTGTCTTGGATACACACACACACACACACACACACTGACCCTCACACACACACACACACACACACACACGCACGCACACACATCGTCAACCGTCAACAGTTTTGACCTTATGGAATAAATACAAAGCGAGGTGTCAGTTAAAAAGGTTGTATTAGTTGGTGGTTTGGAGGAGGACATGTTGCATATTGAGTCACAACTTAGGACCTCATAAGGGGCCAGAGGGCTCCACTGGAAGCCTTCTTTCCTTTTCTCTTTCTCAATTAGTTTTTCCATGGCCAAAGACAGAAAGAGAAACATACAGAGAAAGAGAGAGTGGGACAGTGAAAGAGACGGGGGAGTGAGATACAGAGGCCCAGTTAAGTCTGTGGCTTTGTGTTTTATGAAAAGAGTAAAAAAAGGACATTAAAAGTCAGCATTTTCCACCAGGGAAGGGAATCAGTCGGCACAAACACACGCACACACACACACACACACACGCACGCACGCACGCACGCACGCATACACACACACACACACACACACACACACACACACACACACACACACACACACACACACGCACACACACACACACACACACACACACACACACACATACTTGCATCGAGTCCCCCAGCCTCCTATTATAAGGCTGAGTGGAGAGGAGGAATGGCAGCCTGTTTGTCAGTGTGCGTGTCAGGCAAGGTGTCCAGAGTCTGACAGAATCAGCCTACCTATGTGATTATACAAAAACTACAGTATTTGTTATTTTATCATAATCCAGTTTTCTTCATTAATGACCTGACTGCTGTATGGTGAGTATAGGATTATCTCTAACTTGGATAATGAAGACAGTTTGTCACTTGTTCGCTGATTGACTCGTCACAGCTGAGCGTATATCTATTCTGATAGATAAGGCACGAAATATCTTTGTTATGCATACCAGAGTAGCGGGGCTAATGTGTACAGCATGCATGCATCTATGTGCTCTGTGTGTGTATGTGTGTCTGCAGCTGTTGCCTGGGGTCAGAGGTGAGCATCAGTGCTTTCACGCTTTACTATCAGCGCTGAGTGAAACCTCTGCAAGGCAACCGCGTTCCCAAGGATCCCCGGAGAATACAGGCCTCCACATTTAGGATAATGTTTGTGTGCATTTGTCTGTTGAAAATGGTAGCGAGAGAGAGAGAGAGAGAGAGAGAGAGAGAGAGAGAGAGAGAGAGAGAGAGAGAGGACTAGTTTTCAAAAGTAATGGAGTAATGTTTGGTTTGTTTCTCCACAAAAATAGATACATTACTCATTTTAAAATTATTATTATTTTGCAGTATTATATTATGTTGGCTCAATTAAAATAAAAGTAATGAACAAAGGAATGGTTCATCATCCACCCACACAAAGAAAGAGATGACAATAATAAATCAGCATAATTGTAGTTTTTGGATAATTTCCCTCACAGTTTGGACTATCAAAGCAGTAAATCTATAAACACACACACAAGAAGAATGTATACATCATTTACAGGAGAATGTATACATCATTTACAGAAGCGATCTGGTCTGTCAGTCATCACCAGGGTTTTGTGTATGTGGTCTACACAGTTTGAATTAACTTTAATGATCTGAACTGTGTCTGTGAGTCTATCATTTTTGTAAGTTTCTTAGTAGGCTATATGTTTTCGGTGTTGTGTAGCTTATATGTATGCATGTATACTTTAGCGTATGTGTGTGTGCGTTTATGCTCTTGTTTTTGTTTTACTCGCTTCCCTCCATTCCCCTCCAAAGGGGTTCCCTATTTTCTCTCTCTGTCTCCCCCTCCCTCTTCCCTTCATCTTCTCTCCACTGAGACGTGAAAGCAGCTGCAGATTAAATCAGATCCAGCTGTGTGTGTGTGTGTGTGTGTGTGTGTGTGTGTGTGTGTGTGTGTGTGTGTGTGTGTGTGTGTGTGTGTGTGTGTGTGTGTGTGTGTGTGTGTGTGTGTGTGTACATGTCTAGGAGATTGCTTGCTGCTTTGAAGATTTTTCCTGCAGGTCAGATTCAACTCAAATACCAGAGAGATGCTTTGCAACAGATGTAGTGAATCACATTGCTGGTCCTTTACCTTAGCTTTCCTGTCTTTCCAACGCTGTCCCCTCCACGTTTTGCGCTAGCAGTATTGCCCTATTAAAATGTTATAGCCCTTTTTTTTTAGAAACTTTTCAGACCCTCTTAGCTACTTTGTTAATGAAAAGCGACTAGCAACAAATTTAGAGACTTCAGACCTCTGTCCTGATTGACAGGTCGGTGTGTAGCCACGCCCTAAAGCATCCCCTGCTATATTGTCTGTTTTAAATGGGACCATCATTTACAAAATGAACATCATGCTATATGAACAAGACTTGAAACTACCGATTGAGACCATAAACTCATTATGAAAATGTTTACTGAAATGAGAAGTAGGGTCATTTTCTCATGGACTTCTATATGAGCCGACTTCTTATCGCCCCCTGCTGGAAATTAGATAGACTCCAGGTTTAAGGCTCTTCCTGTATGCATTGGCTTCACTTTTCAGACCTGAAAGCTCTGTACATAATTTTTTTGTCTGATCAACAGATTGGAAAAAACCTATTGCTGCCCCCTTCCCCCAACTCAGTCACACCCCACAGCCACATTCAGTCAAAAAAACTGCAGCCTGCTTCCTGTCAGGGCGGAGAGGGCTAATTCCTCTGCTGTCTGACTTTTTGTATGTGTGTGTTTGTGTTGTGTGTGTGTGTGTGTGTGTGTGTGTGTGTGTGTGTGTGTGTGTGTGTGTGTGTGTGTGTGTGTGTGTGTGTGTGTGTGTGTGTGTGTGTGTGTGTGTGTGTGTGTGTGTGTGCGTGTGTGCATGCCTGCACTCACATGTGCTTTTGAACATGTTTGTGTCTCTGCCTGCTTCTGAAAGGTGGGACTTTAAGCAGTTACTGTAATCAAACTCATATGTTTATGTTATTGTATGTGTATTATCCCCACAGGGTACTTAGGCTGAGTTTGATTTATACAGTATACACAGAGAGCAGACTGCAGATGTAGGTTTTACTCTGCATTCATAGTATAGTCATAGTCAGGATTAAGGCCTTCAATCACTGCAGAGTAAACAGCACACTCCCACAAACACTCAACCACACATGGTTTGGCATACATATAGACACAAAATACACGCTTCATCTCACATCTCAGTAGCATTTTCTGTAATTTGAGAAAAGACGTTAAAGACTACAAATATTTATCTCCGGCAGTTTCATTAAGCCTGCACTCTTCACAGTTGTTTACGCTATTACCTTTTGTTTTATTTTATTCTCAATCATTTGACACAATTCAATAAATAATTGGCTAATGAATAAATGAACTCCAATTCATAAAACAGCAGAGATTGACTTTTCCTTTTAGTATCCTTTACGTAAAAGTCAAATTCGTAAATATGAACATGCTTTCTGCAGTTTATCATGAGCGGTTTTACAAACATTTGGGGCCACCCAGTACTTGGAAGTAAGCCCTCTGCAATTGTTTTATCTATGTGTTTGATGTATGCTAATAACACACAAGGGATTCATCTTTCCTGTATTTGTGTGTGTATTAAAGTTTTACATTTGCTACCAACAGATTTCTTTTATGTGAATGACCTTGATCCACTCCTGACTATCAGCCTGCAAACCAGCCTGTGTGACAACCACCCAGCGAGAGACACAGATAGCTACTGAAGCAGCCTGTAAGATATTTAACTGGCCTGACCAAACAGAAGGGCAGCCATGTTGATCATCTTAGCCTTCATCATCCTCTTCCATGTGGCTGCAGCCATCCTCCTCTTTGTTGCAACTATTCACAATGTGAGTATAAACCAAGAATGGTCACAGAGCAGGGCAGTACATTTTCATCATTTTAACCATCTCTATGTCCCTCCCTGATTTAGCGTTGGTGGGTGGTGTCGCCAGCTGGACGTGATGTGATCTACGCTGACCTGTGGTACTCCTGTAACTCCACCTGCTATCCTGTGGAGAACAGCCATACGGCTGATGCAGGTAAGACTGTGTAGCTATGTAATTGATGTGTGTGTATGGTACGTGTATATGTAACACCTCCTTTCTCCTCTTTCCTCAGCCTATCTGCAGGCCATCCAGGCAACTATGATCCTGGCCACCATCTTATGTTGTGTCAGCTTCTTCGTCTTCATCCTTCAGCTCTTTAGGCTCCAACAGGGAGAGAGATTCATTTTCACATCCATCATCCAGCTATTGGCCTGTGAGTGACACACACACACACACACACACACACACACACACACACACACACACACACACACACACACACACACACACACACACACACACACACACACACACACACACACAAACTTGTCAATGCAGCTTTTCAATTTTGATAAAATTTTATCAAATCATTACAGAAGTTATCTCAGGACACTTTACATAAACCCAGTAATTCAAATAATTAGGTAAAATGTGTAATCTTCAACTTTTCTCATATTGATGGAAAGATAGCAAAGCCTTCACACTCATCATTTCACCTTGTGGTAATGTGGTATCCAGCATATTAGTAAAAATGCCATCAACTTACCAAAAGACTTGAAAT
The DNA here is from genome assembly GCA_023631565.1 of Gymnocephalus cernua. NCBI lineage: Eukaryota > Metazoa > Chordata > Actinopteri > Perciformes > Percidae > Gymnocephalus > Gymnocephalus cernua. Next base: position 7,960,289 of record CM042441.1, read on the forward strand.
CAAATATATTGTTCACTTTATTAACGTTGTCAACCTGGACAGGTGCAGCCCTGACAGTAAGTAAACAATGGCAAAGTGTAGAACGCTTCTCCACAGTTGACACTCAACCACTAACAAATGCTGTTTCATTATAATATACACTATTCATTTTAGGAAATTAAAGATTTCAGCTTTAAAGCAATATGTTCTACTTTAGCAGCAATGCACAGTTGGCTATGGAGAAGGCTTTAAGTCAGCCCTTTCAGATTGTAGCTGACTGTTCAAAGAAAATGAAGCTAGTCAGCATTACCTTTGGACAAAGGCAGGCTAGCTGTTTCCCCCAGTTTCCAGTCTTTGTACTAAGCTAAGCTAAGCTCACCGGCTGCTGGTGGGTGGTATCAATCTTATCATCTTACTCTGAGCAAGAAACCAAATAAGTGTATTTTGCAAAATAATGTCAAACTATTCCTTTAAATGGCTCGGACAGTGGCCCGGACAGTGCAGGACACAACTGATGAATGTTGTAGTTGTAGTTTAAATGAAATTTCCTATTTAACTAACAAGTGTAATTTCCATTCTCCTCTCTCCTCCCAGCTCTATGTGTGATGATCGCAGCGTCCATCTACACGGCTCAGAAAAAGAGTTTTCATGTGCCCAGTCTTCAGGAAGGCTCCTACGGCTCCTCCTATGTCCTGGCCTGGATCAGCTTCCCCATGACTCTCATCGGCGGCCTAATGTACCTGGTGCTCAGGAAGCGCAAATAGATTTGATGGGCTTGAGGCACAGGCACACAAATATTCAAAGATATAAACAGGAACACTTGGACACATTTGCATAAAAACATACACTTTGCCTTAACAAACATGCACCCAGTCTCTCTCTAACGCTTAGATTGTACAGTATAATACCCTTGGAGATAAAGAAATACATGTACACCACAAATCCACATTAATTTCCAGTTTCAGGTTTAGAACCAGGCAATTCACCCATACAGAGCACATTTTTGTCCACCTAACACACTCAAAACCAAAACCCAATAATCGTACAGCTTTCTCCTTCCTGATGGGATATTGTTCTCACTGAATGCGCTCATTGAGATGCACGAGGGCTCGTGCAGGAGTGTGTTCAGTTGACGGGCTGTGCTATAGCCTACACTTTTTGTTATCAATAAGTGCCTCAGAAACACTGCTGACAGTCGACTGGATAGTCGTTGTATTCATGCATGACAGCTACTAAAATATGTTTCTGGAAACATTTAAGGTGAGAAATACACCATGATTCACATTTGATCTGCAGTATGAAAAGTGTAGTCATACTTTTGCCAGCTAGGTCAACTGTGCTGGATAGATTCATTTACATGGAGTTGAGGTCAAATCTACACAATACAAATGCAGATCAGCAAATGCACCACACAGGCACCACACTGCATTCAGCACTCACTCACTGCTCTGCATAGAAAAGGCCCCTGAGGCTCCTTACTGCGTTTAGTGAGAACATGCCTTCGCTATCCTCTTCCAACTTTCCCCCTGAGCCACTACACAATTGTTCCAACATACTGATTTGTCTCCTCCTCTTATTTCATTGTATCCTACTTCCCAACTACCAACTCCATTCATAGGAACCTATCTGAAATGTCCAAACACAAAGGATAAAAACTGAAGACAAGTGGGAAGATACATCTTACTGGGACTTTCCAAAGGGTCCATACTTTTGTTTGTGAATTTATTTTGTACATATTAGCTGTGTGTATAGTTCAGGCAATTGCCAAAAGCTTTATTCTAAGACTGAAATACTAAAGCTATGTAAAATAGAAAGAAAAAGAAAAAAGAGAATCGTATGTTAACCATAGCATACAGGTGTAGTCAAGCACTAGTAGAGGTATAATGTGTAGGATCTTAACACGTTTGTATTCTTCTGTTACTGACTTGTGTTTTAATGATGAAAAAGGAACCAATAATGTGCTGTGACATTTGGGATTTTTTAATGACAACATAGGAACATGCAAACTTGAAATAAGAATGGACATTTCTTTGTTAGTATACTTGTAATTATGCTTTTTTGTTCACAGCTTCACTAAGAAAAAGGCAAAGGCTATTTATTGTTTGAAACCACTGTTGTGTATTTTAGCATGGTGTGACTCAGGATGTATGAAGTAATTGAGTCTTGCCCTCTCTGGCCGAGCTACTGTTTATTTGGTCCATTACTGAAACATCTCTATCGCCCCCTATGCACATGTGTGCTCTGGAATTTAACAACAATAAATGTGTTACTGTACTGTACCTGCCACCAATTCCCAGTATGACTTTCAGCCTTTATGGACATATATAGATAATGTTTGATCCCACAGTAACACCGTATAAACTGTTTTCCTCATTTTCGTGTTGGTTTGGGAGCTAAAAACGGTTAAGGGAGAACAGCGGGGTACTACTGTAATGCATGTAGCTTGGATCAGATTGATGGATCCTTCAGAGGAGCACCCGGTTGTTTTGTGATAGGAATATGTTCATGTCGGGCACCATTTGGACCACAGAGTCTGGTAACTTAACTACTCCAATAATAAAGTGAAGATTTTGCTCTGCTATCTTAAGACGATACTTGAAAACGATCAAAACAACATATTGGAGGCCAAGATTGTGATGTTTGTCGTTTAAATGTTTTGTGAAGTTGTCATCTTAAGAGTGTTTCACTAATTAATAGGCTAAGTCTCCTGTTTGCATGCATGTTTTTGTCTTTCAGCAGATCTCGTTTGAACTTACTGTATATTGAGATGAAAAGTGAGTTGCTGCAGTACAATTTCAGGAGGGTTAAATATGGTTCATTAAAGATTATGCTGGTTGGATCTAGTTGGATTAGTTGGATCTATCTGGTTTAGCTTTGGTGATTTCAAACATATCTAAATTTTTAAAAAAAACTCTGTTGCAGATATTCAATGGCAATCACCTCTAAAAGTTGAGTCAAGAGCCACTCTTGATTTGGAATTAGAAATGTTTTGGTTTATAGCTGTGACAATTTTCCTGTAGTCTCTTTAAGATTCAAGATTACTTTATTGTCATTTCCATGTGTACTTCCGTACATACAAAAAATGTAATATTTCTCCCCCAGCTTGTGTCAGTATAAAACAAGGAAATAACATAGAATAAAAACACATATAATACAGCATATAGACCTATAGGAGGAGCTTGGACACAGAGTATTAAAGTGCAGTGGAGAGTAGCAGCTTGTGCAGAATAGCAGCACAGTAAAGTGCAAGTGCAATGCAGTCATGTGTTTAGTCCAAACAAAGTGCAGTTCAGGCAGGTATCTGCACGGTAGGGAAGCATGGCAGCACAGTCCATTTAAAATTCTAACAGCCTGTGGAAAGTAGCTGTTCAACATCCTGCTGGATCTGGAGCGGAGGCTCCTGTATCTTTTCCCAGACGGAAGGAGGGAGAAAAGGCCGTGGGAAGGGTGGGAAGGGTCTTTAATGATGTTGATGGCCCTGCGAGCACACCGCTGGTTGTATATCCCCAGCAGGGAGGGGAGAGGGGCACTGATGATCTTGCTGGCTGTCTTTACAATCCTGTTCAGTTGGTGTTTCTCCAGGGCCTTACATACCTTAACATGTATGTCAGTGTAGATGTAATGTATCTTAGTCAATGCAGATCTATACAAATAACCACAGCACCGCAGTAAGCATGAGTTGTTGAAGCCAAAACTGTATTTATGGGGATTTGTTATATGCTATTTTGCAGTTGAAATATTTCTAATGCTTAATGAAGTATTAATTCCACATTGATTGAGAGTCTCATGTTGCTTTATAATGAAACTATGTTGAAATGGTCAATGTTTTAAGAACGTAAATTAAACAACAGTTTATATTCCTGCATAGGATTCATCCAACAGTTTTGTGTTAGCGTTGACACAGGCCTAAGGTGTATGTGATGAGGGAAATGGGAGTGTTTCTGCTTCTACTATTTTAGTCAAATAAAGGTGTGGTAGGCACTTCATTTTTGGCGTTGCTGGGCAACAATTCCATTATAATGTTTGAGCACATTGTAATGCAAATGGTCTGAGCGAAAACTAGACTTCTGCATCTCCTTTTGGGTCTGTTTGGAAATGTGGTCAATCACAGGTTATTTCAGAGAGAGAAAGAGAGAGAGTGTTCTTCCCTACTTTCTACCTTCCTCCCAAGAGCTCCAGGAAGAGGTCTCACTCTACTTTAAATTCTGCCGTTTTTGTTACATCCTACCCACTGCAGGTTTAATCAACATGCTATTAATTTTTTTTTTACCTCTGTTGCAACATCAGTGGCTGCTTCTTTAATCTGTAAAACCAGTGTGTTTTCAGGTATCCACAAATCATCAAACTAAAGTGTCTTCTATTGACACCCAGTGGCCTGATAGAAAACTACACAATGTTGACAAAAATTCAGAAAAAACTCTCATCTCCTCTGCAAGCATACTGTTTTCCCTGTTGCCCCGATCCATCAGATGTCGATCTCAATAAATGTATTTTACAATGAATACATTTTCTCTTGTGTGTGCAAAATCTGTCATTGAGTCAAGTAGCCATCTATACTCATTGTCTGCCTGCCCTCATTCCAACATATCCACTTGCCTGCGGAGAAGATCAATATTTCACTCTCTTCGCTGCAGGGCAAGATTACTCCTTTCCTAATTTTTAGTAATCCGGCAGAGGTAATAGGTTGACAATGGTTGACATTCGTAGCAATTGCACTGTATGTAATGAGACTCATTTGCTAAAATTGTAAGGAGGAATTTCACAACTGTATGCCACCATCTCTTAGTCACCCATGATTTTATCCTTGATCTCTGAGCTTGTTTTGTTTGTATTTTTATCATGTTACTGTTATTGAATTGTGAAAAAAGCGGTGTGCCGAGATACACACACACACACACACACACACACACACACACACACACACACACACACACACACACACACACACACACACACACACACACACACACACACACATACAAAATGATAGTGAACGTACATACCAGGAATACTCTTTTTGACGTAGGCTATATTTGCTTAGTTTAAGAGCAGAGTTTACATTTTTTTATTTCGTAATCTCAAGATGAAAATATGTCAAAAAAGTGTTTCCATTTCCTGTGTATTTCCTTCAGTTTTATGACAGCTTTATTTATGTTTTTTTCATTTATTTATGTATGAAAGGGTGTACTGTTAGAAAACTTGGAGCATATTGATATTTTTATCAACATTTCAGGTGCAGCCAATGTGCAGACACTTCGCTCAAATAGTGTTTCCTTCCTATTACTGTAAAATACCATAGAAGAAGAAGAAGAAGAAGAAGAAGAAGAAGAAGAAGAAGAAGAAGAAGAAGAAGAAGAAGAAGAAGAAGAAGAAGAAGAAGGTAGGAATTCAAAGTTCGTCAATCAGGGTAAAAACTAGTGTTCATGTGGGTACCTGCAGGAATTCCAGGAAATGAGAGAGTGGATAAATTAGCAAAGGAGGCGGTCAAAAAAAGGAAATGTAGAACTGAATATTAAACTGTCAAAATCAGAGGGGAAAAGCATAGCATGGAGAGAAATTTCCAAACAGTGGCAACAATATTGGGATAGTGCAGGTCTAGACCTACTCTATCTGTAAAGTGTCCTGAGATACAGTAACTCCTGTTATGATTTGACACTATAAATAAAATTGAATTGAATTGAATTGAAAAAGGGAGACATGTGCAATACAACATAAAGTAGGAGGAGTGAGAAACAGGGGCTAACCGAAAAGAGCAAGTACTTATCAGTAAATTAAGAATTGGTCACAGCAGATTTAACAGTACACTTTTTATAATAGGAAAACACCCAACTGGGTGGAGCATGTCCTGATTTTTTGCAGGAAATACAATCAATATATATATATATATATATATATATATATATATATATATATATATATATATAGATATAGATAGATAGATAGATATATAGATAGATAGATAGATAGATAGATAGATACTTTATTGTCCCCAAGGGGAAATTCAAGGTAGAGACCAACATTAAATATGGACAATATAAGAGAATACTGTAACATACTGTGACATAGTAATATAAAAGCTATATAGCAGTGCAAGGATAAAGTAAAAAAAAGACAGCATTAAATATGGGCATTATAAGGGAATAAAGTAGACAGTAGTGGTAGGATAGACACAAATCAACAGTCAATAGTAGCCTAGAGGTTTGAAGTAATAGGGTCATGTTAGCAGGACTACATGAGTTAGGACTAGTGGAAATCAGGATCAAAGATGTCATTGAAAGAGGGTTCACCGTAAATGTGAGAAACATATATTTACATTTTTTTTAAAAGCATCGGACTAATTAGACAATTGTAATGAAATGAAGTAATAGATGACGAGTAATACCAGTAGGAGGCAGTAATGCAACGCATAGGATGCCAACTGCCGTAAAACCCCAAAGAAGAAGAAGAAGAAGAAGAAGAAGAAGACGAAGAAGAAGAGAAGAAAAGAAGAGAAGAGAAGGAGGTAGGTAGGTACCATATTGCTAACGTTAGCTAGCTAGATATCTTACTAGTTACTTGCTTACAAGCTGTTTGCTAGCTAGATAGATTGAACATTTGGAGACTATATGTTAAAAGCTTGAGCTAAAGGTACGTTAGCAGTAACGTTAAGCATGTTTGCAGACTCTTGCTCTATCGAAACAAACATACAACTGATTTAGCCACTCATTCCCCCAACTGTTGTTGTCCAACGTGCACAATCTGAAAGTGAATTGTATTTAAGTAACGTTAGCAATGTTCATTATTGTTGTCTGATGACTGCGAAAATACGTTATATGTTTTACATACACAATCTTTAATTACACATCCCACTGAATTATGTTATGTGACTTCTCATTTAGGCACACTGCTGAAATTAAAGTGTTAAGTGTTAAGTCATAAACAAGCCCCCTCGTATTTACGAGCTCGGAAGTTTTGTCTTCCCTTTGACCATAATAAACCTGTTTTCCCCATCTCAACGTTTTTGTTGCTCTTTACAAAGTTTTTTTAATGAAGTTTTTGTGTTGCTGTTTTTTTACGTTTTGGTCACTATTTCAATATATTTCTTTTTCGCTTTTTTCCAAATGTCTTTATTCCTCTTTTTTGACGTTTTGTCGACGTTTATGGGGCTATTTTCGACATTTTAGACACTTTTTTCCTACGTTTAGTCGCTTTTCCAACATTTCTTACCCTTCTTTCGACTTCCTTTATTTCGGATATAAAACATAACCTGAGGTTTAAAAGTAATGTTGAACAAAAATGTTATGTTATGTAAAAGTTTGCATTAGCAGCCACTATACTGAATTGTGAGTTCTTAATCTAAATGTGTAGCTACAACACAATCTGTGTTTTTGTTGTTACAGCAGTTTGCAACATTTCAAAGAAGTGTCAACTGACGATGTCAACCTCCTACCACAGGTACATTCTCTAACGACCACTCAACAAAACGGTCTGCATGCAGCTTTTGTCTTGACAGTACACTGCTAGTGAAGTAAAATATGGCCACCAAACCCAAGACATGCAGCCATTTCTCTCGGAAACTAACATACAAATCAAAGGACAGGGCTCGAGTGGACATTGGATCATCATTTAAAAGGTGGCGTGCACTAAAAGCTGAATATGGATTGAAAACTGATGCAGAAGTGGCCAAGAGTCTGCTGGATGTGTGAGTTCAATCCTCCAATTAAACATTATGCTTGCAGAACCGCTTTGCTTGTTTGCAGCTTGCCAGTTTAATGTATTCAAAGTGGCTTTCACATTGTTTTTGTTTGGCCTGATTGATGTGGCAGGTCAGAGTAAAATAGTATTTTACAAGAGAGCAGATGGGCAAAACGAAATAAATGTCTAGCGCAGAAGGCTTAGAGCACACGTGTCAAACTCGAGGCCCGCGGGCCAAATCCGGCCCCTTGCACATTTAAATCCGGCCCGTATATCAATTTGGATTCACAATCAATTTTGGCCTGCCTAGTTGTGCGCCAAACCAAAAACACAGGAAATGCAGTTACCTGACATTCAAATCAGAATATGGCAGATTTGCTGACTCAGAAATTCCCCCAGAAGATTTTTCATATTCAGGCTGTGAAAATTTATCTTTGTTTTTCTCGATTTGCTAAATTCTATGATGGCTAAGGAACTCTTTTGATGACTGTTGTAGGGCTTCATATCAACAAAAATGAGGAAAAAAAGCTACCAAAATGTTAGAAAAAAGTGACATGCAGTAATTAAAGCTCGTCAATAAACTCTACATGTCTGGCCCTTGGTGTGAGTCTCTTTATCCAGTGTGGCCCTTAGTGAAAATGAGTTTGACACCCCTGGCATAGAGCGTCGACTCAAACACACACAACGCTAGGACGTGCACTCAATTCAGGTGAAGAAGAACCTTCAATCCTATTTTGCTGAAAAGATTTGTATATAAGCATGAAAGGAGCACAACATGGAAGTTAAAGCAAAACTATTGTTTGTTTAAATGTGAAAGTGCAATACAAATAGTTGTGTCCCTACAAATCAAGTCTATCAATAATAGTGATAAATAATTGTGATTATCATTTAATTAACCAGAATTGCGCAGCCCTCGCCTTTGCATTATTATACAATGTAAAAAATAGACTTATTGTATTATCTGTCTTAATAAAGCCATAAGTAATGAATATGCACTTATTAATAATTGTTTGTTTGTTGGTCATGCACATTTTTCATCTTGGCCCTCTGTGCTTGTACAACCTTATGAAATGCGTTCTGTGATGCTTTTGCAAAATGACTCCTTGTGCACTTTGTGGTGTTTTCTGACAGATTGCTGTTTTCTCTTGCATGCTATACTGCACTGGCTTGTTATCGCATCACATTTAGCCATTTCTCTTTACTGCAGGTTGCACAAAGTGTATTTATATGACGTTTCAAGGTATATTTGTCATGTATTGTGTTTTATGAAAACGTGCTGTACTGTTATTGCTAAACTCATGAGCAGCTTGATTTGGGAGACATTGACTTACACAGAAGCATTTGATGAAATCTAGATCGAGGAGAATTAGGATCAAGCGGTACAGTTTAACCACCATTTAGTTTCATGAACTCTGAAATTCCTGTCTTCCTAAAGGTGTACATACACTTGGTCGATGACTTGTCATAGCTGGGGGCGTGGCCTGTGGCAGAGTCACTGTGGGGGGGAAACAATCCATTCCCCCTGACTGGATAACATAGCGTTAACCCAGTATGGACTGCTCAAAAGCACTTTTACCGCATGACAGAGCATATACATTTAAAAAAACTGAGCCGTATTGGGTCAGGATGTGTGTACCGGTACATTATATGTGACTTGACAAACGACCCAGCGGAACGGCCAGAGGTGTCATTTCCTGACATTTTTTGTTAACGTTAGCTACCTGATTGAGTCTCCAGGTAAGAGACAGCTGATGTTAACTGTTAGCTTATCTTAGATGATTCAATCTGACTGTATTATCAGTAACGTTATCCCAGGGTCATCAAACAGTCTATTGTTATCCCACGTTCATTAAAGACATTTATGTCTGAGCATGTTAAATGAATAAATTCCTTGTAACTGTTACAGTTTGGACTGAAGCAGCAACGTTAGTAATATTAACACCGGCTCCGTCTGGCTATTTGGCAGTATATTGAAGAATATATTTCGTAGAATATTAGTAAGAAGCCTTAAGCCACGATTGACCTTGCTTTTTCTGCTTCAAAAGGCCTGTGAGTGATAGTGATAAGACATGTGGAGGGTGCAGCTGGAACGGAGAAGCACCCAGGAAATACATACCACAGTAACAAAATTAACTTTGGTCAGAGAATCAGAGAAAACAAAGGTCTAGTCGTAAAGTTTGTGCGAATTGCTTTGGGAAACCAGACGTCTGGAACAGCTGCACTGATAACAGCGGGCATGCACCTTGGGAGAATGGGGGCCCAGAAGAGAATAAGAGGCGTTGGGGCGGATGAACAGATGAAAAGGCCCTGTCACCTATGCTGCAGAGCTTGGTTCTGGGGACTTGGAGGGTATTTGTGGTTGCAGACCGGAGGGTGCGTGAGGAGGTCTGGGGGGTGAGGACTTCCTGTAGGTAAACTGGGGCCTGCCCGTGAAGGCACTGGCGGGTGAGGAGGGAGACCTTATATTCAATTCTGAGTGGGACAGGGAGCCAGTGAAGAGATTTCAGGATGGGGTTGATGTGATCATGCTTGCACACCCTCATCAGGATCCTGGCAGCGCTGTTCTGGAGTAAGAAGACAAATGGCTGCTTTAGGTGTAACATCTGTTATGTTGCCAGATATGACAGAAGTGTAGAGATGTATCATGCTTGTTTTGCTCAATGTGACATATTTCCATGCAGAATGAAGAGGTTACCGTCCAGGCCAGCTTCCTCTGGAGCCAGTGATAAAAAGATAAAATTCACCCAATCTGAAGTAAGAGACAAATATTGTGCAACTATTAAATGTGTACCTTTTTTTTCTTTGCATGGTTACTTTTGCAAATGCATACTGTGTATCATCTGCAGTTACCAAATGCTGCTCTTCAATATGCCTTTATGTGTGTTTGAAGAGTTCATTAGCAAAAATGGATCAAAGAAATTGTTAAAATCAATAACAGGGTTTCTGCGGTGTCTTAAAAAGTCTAACATTTCAAAATTAAAATAAATTGGCGAAGTATTGTGTTCTAGGTTTTAAATTACTTTAAACGGGTCTTAATTTTCCTATGTCCATGCAACGCTACCTCTAATGCTCTTTTTTTATTATTATTCTGTGGTGTTGTAGTTCTGTCTTTCGATAGTCCAGATATAATTTCGATGTATTATGGCTACAGTTGAGACCAACATGCAGCTCATATTGCAGCCAATCAGCTTTCGTGTTACTGTACTCTTTCAGATTGCACCACAGACATAAAACGGATTTTATTATAATCTGGGGAAGTGCAAGTTTAGCGGTACTTGGCTTGAAAAAAATTAATTTAGGGCTTAGTTGCTGTTGAGATAAAGGTCTTAAATTTCATTCATGATGGCCTTAAAAAGTTTAACTGTAAATTTGACTCGGTGAAACTCTGCATAAACCAACACCAGTTTGATGTTTCCTTGTACAATAAAACATGATTTAGAGAAATCAACAAAAGAGATTGTGTGTGTGTGTGTGTGTGTGTGTGTGTGTGTGTGTGTGTGTGTGTGTGTGTGTGTGTGTGTGTGTGTGTGTGTGTGTGTGTGTGTGTGTGTGTGTGTGTGTGTGTGTGTGTGTGTGTGTGTGTGTCAGGTGCAGACACTGGTTGAGCAGGAGGTTTACGCTGCAGTGAAAACGAATGTGACCAGGCTGCAGGGTTTGATAGAACAGCTGGGTCCTGCAGTCGACTATGAAAGCGCCATCCAGACACTGGAGGTTGGTGGAAGTATTGGTTCACATTTTAACTCATTCTGCATGGAATTGACAAGGTTTCAACCACAAATGAACACCTCTACGATACTTTGTGATTGTCAGAGTTGGTACACATTTCTACTTGTATGTGCATATTTGACATAGTCACCGCCTTTCTTTGTTCCTTCTACTTCTTTTTTGTCTTGCATCATTTCTGCATTCCCTAATTTCATCAAGCAGTCTCTTGCCTTTTTTTTCCTGCTGGCCCTTTCTAAATTTGACAGCCGCTGGTAAATCTTTTAAGCATCCATTCTTCTGCTGCCTAGCTTCATCTGTTGTTCATTGTTCATCAGTTTTTTACGCATTAGAGAAAAATCCACTTGAATTGTACACATATGCTTACCATCATAACATTCACCTGTTTTATATTCATGTTTTTGTCAATCTGCCATTTCGCAACCAATAACCTATTGAGGATAAGGAATACCCTAAACCAAATGAATCCTTACAGAATGTTCCTCTCTTCCTCAGGCTCGGATTAACACGGTAACCAAGAGAGCAGAAGCAGCTATCACCTATGTGACAAAGACACAGGAAATGGTACGATGCAGACGTACATTCATACAAATTGTGTATGGACTGACATGCATGGTCGGCGTAAAAGCCGTTTTACTCATGCAGTCAAATGTTTTAGTAAATATACTTAAGCACACATGCATTCGGTTAACATTTAGGGACCCTCATTATGCTACCGTTGACGTTACGTGATATTTGAGCCTTTTTAGAGGTACAAAATAGCGATTTGTTTTTACTTTCCCTGTGCCCCGAATACTAGCATTATAAGCTAATCAGCAGTCCGCGCTAGCTTGTTTCAAGTTACAAACACATTTGATTAGCATGAAAACATATCCCAGAGAACAATCGAGTGGGGGTACACATCTGTTATTAACCCCTAGGTTCATTTTGCGCCGGAATTGTCTTTCAATGAGAACTGGCACAAATCGAGCTGAGTCTTCCTGCAGGCTTTCTATACCACGCTAGAATGGCTTGAAACAAGGTAACCAAGGCATTTTCTCCAGTCCATGGTAGAACTTCAGACATTACCACAAAGTAATGAAATACGTGTGGCAGGGCGCCTTTTTAATATAATAACCTGTTTGTTTCAAGTAGGAAATGTGATGATAGATGCACAAAATAATGATGTCCAGTTTGAAATGTAAACACCGCCACATGTGATCTGAACAAATGTTTGCCTTTCAGAGCCCACTGCCATCTCTTTTTAATGTCAAGTTCCTCAGGTATGTAGAACCTGGTTCAGTCGCATTAGTCCTTAGTGAAAGTCATGATGGTCCGGATGTGAATTTGCACCTTGGATTTATTTGCATTCTGAGTCAAGATTTGATTTGATGTCCAACTCTACAGTGCAGAATCTGAGGATGAAACCATGGGAACCCGGTCACAGAGTAAGAGCCCAACAAGCGTGCGTACGTGTGTGCGCTAATGAATATTTGCATTTGTGGGTCGCATTGCTATTCATTCTATGCATTTTTTTTTTTCAGCTGACAAAAAGAGCATGGGCAACAGCAGAGAGCTCTTTAAAATTATGGTAAATATGCAGTTATTTGTCTTGTAGTAATAAAGTTACATACAAATGTATATTTAATCAGCAAAAAAGATATTTCCACATAGGTCACTGTTAATTGTAGTTTGGGCAATAGTTGTTGAGTTGAGGCAATGACGTATGGTGGCTTACTGTGTCTAAAAAAATGGTGTAAACAGTGAGGTTTAATTTGATTGATCCTTTCTGCCCAGGAAACCACAAGTGAGGCACTAAAGAAGATGCGTGCAGATAATGAAGGTAAGATGGTTATATATATACGTTTGCTTATTATTTTGCCATGCAGTGAGAAAAAAACTGACACCATAAGCTTTTATAATGATCTAAATAATTAATATGAGTCAGTGAGTATATGACTTAATAGCCACATCCTTTTTTTTCCTACTCTTTCCTGTCCCTTCTTCTGTTACTTGTCATTGCACATAATCCGTGTTAAGCTTTGAAGGCTGCCATCGCCGATTTCAGTGAGGAACAGCCGCCTCCGGTTCTCACTCCCCATGGCTCTCCTGAGTGTAAGGTAGGAGGCTTCATTATCTGATATATATCCTTTTCTAAACACGCGTGCATATGTTATGTGTAGCAAATGACAAGCTACTCAAGCATACGGAAAAATAATTTAGTTTCCTACATAACCTAATCTTTTTCAGTTTATTCTTATTTATTAATGCGTTTTTTTCCTTGTGTATGTTGTGCCATGCCTTTATCTACTCACAATGTTATTTTGTGTAATTCAGGGACTTGCCAGGCTCATAAAGCAAGAACCAGACGATGAGCACATGACGAAAGAGCCAGAAGATGAGCAGGAGAAAAAGAACCGTGTTGAGTCCGAGCAGTGTGAGGAACCAAAGGCTAGGAGGAGGATAAAAGAAGAATGTTTGTCTCCTCCTGGCAGTAGTAACTATCCCAAGCGCACAGACTCCGAGCAGGTAACACATACTCAACACGAAGCCACCGTAGTAATTCACTTGACCGTTTGCTTCTCACATTAACCCCCGCTGCCTCCCCCTTCTCTGACCCTAAGGACCGGCCCTTGTATCCTCCTCTTCCCCCCACCCCCTTCCCTTCCATCCTGAGCATGGAAGCGGCGTTATACAACATCCCCCAGAAACTAGTAGTACGTGTGGCTCTCATCAGGCACCCCCCTGGCCTCTCTGTGCTCTGGAATGTGGAGGAAGAAGACCCCTCTGCGCCGCCCATGGATAGTTATAGGTGAGAAACAGCAGAGGGCGGGAGATTTGTGTAGAGAAGGCAGGTTTCTGCCCTGCTACCCTCTGGATAAAATCACCCCTCTGAACCTTGAACAATAATTTAGTTATTTACCTTTTAAGTGACTGCCTCTTTCAAATAAATGTTGGCGCTTACCCACTGCTAGTACCAGTTCTACTCGGCCGCGGTGCCCTGTCCTCCTTTTCCATTGCAGATTTAGTACCGCCTCATGCGTGAGTCGAGCGTGGCTGGTCGTCAGCGACTAGCCACATTAGCGACATTTGACCTCCCCCAATGTAACTGGTTGAGGCGGCAGATATGGACTTAGCCTACTTGTAACATTGGTAACAGCTACAGTTAATATAAAATAAAATAACGCTCTGTTAACCAGACACACTTCCTCTGGAGCCTGATTGTTTGACCGGAAATTTACTCTTTTTGACTGATAAAATGGCTGCGGCCGGAAACAACAAGAGCTATGGTGAGTTGTTCAAAACCTTTCTTTTTAGTAAACTCTTTATCCGCAAACAATGTTGTCAGTGCTTGTGTTAATGTGTAGAGCCCCTGGAGATACTTGGAGCAAAGTCTCATGTTGTGTCGAGCCTTCTTAGTGTTTAAAAATAGCTATTTTGAGGCTAGCATAGTAGTACCTCTAGCTCTCCCATTCCAAAGGCCATTTGACCGAAAAACGAGAATACGGTAAATCTTTAAAGTGGCGCTTCCGTCCTAATTATGCTTTTACACTAAAGTTTGACTCGGGTACATTCACAAAAACACCCTAGGTTGCATTTTGGCGAGAGTTACGCTTTAAACCTGAAAATGTGTAGCATTGTTTTCACAAATTTGACATGTAGGCCGATTATTTTCTTAGTCGAGTAATCTGTATTTTTGATTAATCTGTATTTTCGATTAATCTGTATTTCCGAGACTATTCGATTAATTGTTTGGTCTATAAAATGTCAGAGAATGGTGAAAAATGTGGATCAGTATTTCCCGAAAGCCCATGACATCCTCGAATGTCTTGTTTTGTCCACAACTCAAAGATATTCAGTTTATTGTCACAGAGGAGAGAAGAAACTAGAACATATTCACATTTAAGAAGATGGAATCAGATTTCTTTTACTTTTGTCTGACAAAATTACTCAAACTGACTTATCGATTATCAAAATAGTTAGTGATTAATTTAAGAAGTTGACAACTAATCAATTAATCGATTTAATCTTTGCAGCTCTATTGACATGGTAAAAGGACTGAAGCGGTTCATCATTAAAAGAATAGCAGATTGTTTTTGCTTCGATCATCAAATTAATTAATCGACTAATCGTTTCAGCTCTGGTAGAGTTGCATGGTTTTAGATGGCGACAACACCTGACACATTATAATTAGATCTAGATATTGCCATCATTGCTCAGCCACCGAGACAAGCAGCCAGTCTTTTTTTCTTTTTTTTAAGTTACTTGCTTTTTTACGCATTCTTGTTTTTCTCTCTCTCTGTCTCTGCTGCAGCGTCTTCATGACTATGGAAAAGGTTAAGGGTAGCAACGTCTTCCCAGATTGGCGGCCCGCTGGTGAGGTGAGGGCCATCCCTCTGCCCACGTGCGTGTTGATCACCAAGTACAAGCCCGGGCACAAGATGTGTGTCGCTGTGGTGGGCAAGGACAAGTTTGGCCGGTACGGACCTTACAGTAAAGTTATAACTGCAGTCGTACCTGACACATTGAGAGAAGGATGTGGAGTCAAGATAGAGAAAGCCCAAGCAGTGTTAGGAAGATAGGGATTTTTGGTTGCTGTTTTTTGAAGCTAATGTTACAAAGTGTTATGTACACCGTTTTAAATGTTTAGAAACAAAACCAAAATGTGTTAATAGAAACTAGAACTAGAATGCTGCTGCCCTGTAGTAATGCTAACGGTACCAGTGGAAGCTGTGTAAAGGACCATGTTTATGGAACTTCTTTCTCTGTTGGGTTGTCTCCCATTTATGCAGAAGCAGGTTATTTAAATAAACATGTTGTCCTTTCACTTTGAAGAAAGTATTTACAAACATTAATGTATTACAAAATGATAAATGTAAATACATTTTAATGAGCATATAATGTTGACAATGTTTAAGTGTATGTTCTCCATTTTTTTCCATTTATAAAGTAAAAGTCTCAAACATTGGATGTGTTGAAGTTTCTTGGCTGTCTCATTTTGAAAGAAGGAATTGAATTCTTGGGATTGTTTGGCTGCTGGTCAGACTAAAAGCCATGTCCACATCCAACCTACTGTATAAGATGTCATGGCGAATGCTACTGGTTTTACACTGAACGTTGAGTTTTTGTTCAAATTTTAAAACGTCATAGTAATAAATATGGCGATGCCAGTGTTTATACCGTAATTCTCATAATCTCTTGTGTGTTCTTGTTTGACACCTTACCACTCACACCTGACGTACAGTGTATTGATTGTAAATGTGAGGCTTATTTTTCTGCTGAAATCTGATTCTATTTAGATGCAACCATTGAACCAATGATTTGTGACCCTCAACTGTAACAATTATGGAAGTAAGCATGGCACTGAATTTGCCACTCTCATGCCAAACTATATTCTTTACGAAGAATGCAGTGCTTATTTCCACACTAAGCTATGATGGTGGTCTTACTTGCTGCTCCACATTTTTCCTCCTGCGTGATGGACTTCTGATTTCTTGCCAGCTGGCAGCAGTCAACAGTCACCTCACTCTCTTGCTCTGCCTTGAGGTATGTGTAAGTGAAGAAGACAGGACACAATCCTTATCAGTCACAACAGAGACATAGAATACTCACTCAAAACTGGGGAGATTTGTGAGCCTGACATGCAGACCTGGCTGTACCTTAAAGGGCCATTTCACGTAGTGGTATCCAGCCTTACATCTGCCAGGTTTTCTGCAGGACTTGCCTCTAAATAATGGCGATTAGCATACAGTCAGCATAATGGAAGTTATTTTGCTTGGATTTATTTCTCGATTTTTATGCTTTTTTTTATTTTAATTTTATGGTCATTTATTTCTCAATATATTTGATCCTTTTTTAAATTTTTCTACAAAGGCAGGTTTGGGCCTCCGTAGTGGCCGATCATGTGCTGAGGTTGATCTTTAATGTTCCCAGACCTGCCTGCAACCCTGAACTGAATAAGCAGGTATAGTAAAACACAGGATAAAACATAGGAATATTTCAAAGAGATAAGCATGTTTTTAAATCAGATCAGGTCTTTTGTTCGAGTGAGATCCACTTTAGAAGATCAAGTAAAGATGGGGGGACCTCCCAGCTTGATCCCTGGAACTCTGAAAAATCTTCCTTGGCCATGATTGTGCCAGTCACCTGGATTGGTAACAGCTTGTCATCGCATACATCATATAAAGGGAGTAACCCTACCAACTTTAGTTCAGCTTAGTCTGGCTCTCTTTGGGTTTCCTGGCTTCACTGAGCCTGAATAACCAAGCTGGTTATCAACTGGCTCAGTTAACTCCAGCTATGAGCACGTTCATGTGGAAGAGTTGGAGTTGTAAATTACAAGCAACAGCATAACAACCATGAATGGAGTACTTAATGAAACCAACATCTGCACGGAAGTTAGGTTTCAAGCGACAGCAAAAAGTGATGTTCAACAAGGTGACGTGTGTACAATATAATCGCATAACTAGAATAGAATAGGAAACTGTAGAAACTAGAAAATATGTCCAATTATTAAAAGTAACGCTAAGCCTACATATGTGGCAATTATTAAATGATATAAAAAGTCATTTTTTGCTTTTTTGTCAGGTGATGAACAAACTACTATGAGTGTGATGCACATCTGTCGGTCAGTTTTTTTTCATTTTGTAAATGTGATGTAAAACTAAAATGTATAATTGACTGACTGCATATGTGGTTATTACACTCAATACTTGAGGTGTACTTACCCGGG
Organism: Gymnocephalus cernua; assembly: GCA_023631565.1. Taxonomy (NCBI): domain Eukaryota; kingdom Metazoa; phylum Chordata; class Actinopteri; order Perciformes; family Percidae; genus Gymnocephalus; species Gymnocephalus cernua. Next base: position 7,978,377 of record CM042441.1, read on the forward strand.
AATGGGTGACATAGATGAAGGTCTGCTGGTGTGCCTGGGCTGTTGGTCAGGCACAGTTTGATATTATGCTGTGCATGAAGAAGTGGGAGTGCAACTGTAAAGGGAGTCATTAGACCCACATTGAATGCCTGCTCCCAGCATCAGCAATAGTCTGTGTGTGTCTCCTCAACCAGCAGTATCCAGTGGGGAAGCACAGCAGAGTGATGATCCTCATAAGACCACTTTAAAAAAAAAAAACACAATCACACCGACACACACATACAGGCACACACAGTGCCCTAATTAGAGCTGACAGCAGAGGAGGGAGAGCTTATCAAATGAGGGCGAGTATAAAAAAAAAAAAAAAAAGATGTGCAGAGAAGCCTGATAAAAAAAAAGCAGAGGTGGAGCAGAGACAGTGTTTAGGGAGCAAATGAGGTCTTTAAAGTTTGAAAGTGAAGTGTTGGCAGAATGGTGACCTGCTTCCTCAGACCCTTCCCTCCTGTACAGTTGAGAGCCGCAGTCTGGAAAAACTCAAGTAGCCTGTCTGTCTACTCACTTATTATTATTATAACAAGATGAATTTGCAGCATTCTTTATTTGTTTGATTTGAAGTGTGTTAGGGAAAAATAACTAAAACAATTCTTCTTTTTCCTCTCAGTTAAATTAAACTGTTTGCATAGTAAGAAACCAAACCACTGCTTGCTCCCTTGGTAACATGGAGTCATCGGCTATCTTGTCTGGAGCCTGAGGGGAGAGCATGCCGTCCCTGACCAGATAGGGGAGACGTCATCGGCTCTGTATTATGTCTTCATATTAATCATAAATAAGCCAATGTAGAGAGCTTCCAGTTAGTCAGTGTGTGGTGGAAATCTGAACAGAAACATGTTTAAATGAAGAGGTTTTAAGACAAAGTTTCCTTTGGTATGGTTTTGAAGCCTTAGTGCATAACTTTTAATGAACGGCCGTTACATTCAAGCCTTTGCCAAATGAGTTGATACAAAGCTTATTAAGACTATGAGCTCCACACAACTCTCTCTGTATTTCTCAGTATGGCTATGTTCAGAAGATTGTGTCTTCCGGTGTCTTTCGCACGCAGAAAATCAAGCAAAGATAATAACCTCTTCTGAAGAGTCCATCATGTTTTTTTAATCCTCCGTGTCCTCCTTGGCTACTAGCAACTGCGTGGAGGAGGGGTGGGGGTGGTGCGCGATCACCGAAGGCTTGTATCATGTGGACGTGCCGACAGATTTGTTGTCATTACTTAGAATTCCTCATGGGGGCGACAGAAACTACGCACTATAGCTTTAATAGATACATGCAAGTATGGAGCGAAAGTCCAGCGCAGTGAACACAGCACAGCAACAGGAGTTTCAACTGACATTCAGTATACAAACCCAGTTTATATATCATTGTAAAATTGTCTGTATGGTTCAATTCTCACAAATTCAAAAGTTATATATCTGCACATAAGTTTCATTGAGTAAATGCATTAGTTATTTTTACGATTTATGATGTTGTCCCTCTATTTCCCATCAGTGTGGACCAAAATGAAGAATGCTGGTTTGACCTGAAGCTACTGACACAGTGTAAAAATTTAATTATTTTTAATGAAATGCTAAAGCTGTGATGTCGACAAAACATGCATTTTTTATGCTTTTTTGGTGTATCAAGACCCGTGGCGAGTCTGTGTCCGTGGTGAATAACAATTGGTGTTCCATTGTGCTTTGCACAGCAGGCCCACTAAATAAAGTCAATCTGGGAAATAAATCATAACATTTACCAATTGAAACAACCGGAGCCAGAAGGCACATCAAGCAGACTACATTTCACACTGGTACGGTGTCTATTGAATTCTTCCCACACTGTATGACTCAACCTTCATAAAAAAGAGATCCGGTCTGCATTTCTTCTTAAAGTTGTCTCCTTCATAACTTTTCTGTTTTTTTAAAAAAAACTTTTTTTAACTGACAAGCCAGAATTTGTTCATCTGCAAGTTTCCTGCTTGAATGTGACTTTTATCATTTTTATCATTTGTTTAACAGAAAAATAATTATAACATATTACAGTGGCACATTCAGGCCATATATGAATTCAATGTTGATCTCCTAAAATCAATTTTGATATTTGGTTGAAATGTTAAGTAAAAGCACTGACGCAGAACAAAGACTCCTCTTTCCTCTTGAATATCAGGCCTTTTTTAATCTGTTTGTATAGGAACATCTGTGTGTGTGTGGGAGGGGGGGGTGTGTGTGTGTGTGTGTCTGTGTGTATTGTATGTGTGTGTGTGTGTGTGTCTGTGTGTATTGTGTGTGTGTGTGTGTGTGTGTGTGTGTGTGTGTGTGTGTGTGTGTGTGTGTGTGTGTGTGTGTGTGTGTGTGTGTGGATGTGTGTGGTGTGTGTGTCTGTGTGTATTGTATGGGTCTGTGTGTGTCTGTGTGTGGATATGTGTGTGTGTGTGTGTGTGTGTGTGTGTGTGTGTGTGTGTGTGTGTGTGTGTGTGTGTGTGTGTGTATGTGTGTGTGTGTGTGTGTGTGTGTGTGTGCGTGTGTGTGCGTGCCTGTTCTGTACCGAACTTGACTGAATGTCAAAGATAAAAGATAAAGAGGAACGGTTACTTATGTTTGAAAGTGGCTATAGACATACAGATAAGCATAGAAAAAAAATCTATTACCTATTACCTATTATCTATTAAAGAAATATACCACTGATGGTCACAGGAGAAAGAATTTGACAATTTGAGGACTATGGACAATAACAGTTTGCTACCTGAACAGCAAGCATGTGATTTGAAAGTTTGAAATTGTTAGAATAATTATATTATCAAGAATAGACAGAATGACTGAAAATGTCAAAGGTTAGTTTTTACTTGCAAGTAGAGTCAGTTTACAGCACTCACAGCATAAGTACACGAAACACTCCCTTACAACAGCTTTTGTAATACAACGTGGAATGTGATACAAAGTCTATGGTCATAACAAAGTCAAAGTCACCAGTTTATCTCATTCGGGGAAGACATGTTCTTTCCTCAGCGTCGCATCGTGCTCAGACAAGGCCATTCAATGGCTCCATGGTATCTTGTTAGGGTAATCTGTATAATAAGGTATTGTATGCAAACAGAAAAATATTTAACAAGAGAAAAAGTATGTAAATCATAATTTTTCCCTAACAGAAATCCACAAGTCTTTAGTGTAATATTGATGGAGGGAATTAACCTAAACACTGTAAAAAAGAAAAGAAAAAAACAATCATACAGGATAAAAAAGATCCTAGATCAGCGTCAATAACCAGAAATACATGTTAAGGTGTTCGGTAATATTTTCAGATACACTGAAATTTGCAGGAGGACTTTTTCAACTGAAAGCTGATCCATGCAGCTATGGTACAGTAATGTGCTAGCTCTTACTAGTAATATTTACTGTAAATAAGATTGTATTTTTATTTCAATGTCTTGGTGCTTGAGCTTAGGTGGGGCAAATGTGCATGTGTGTGTGTGTGTGTGTGTGTGTGTGTGTGTGTGTGTGTGTGTGTGTGGGTGGGTGGGTGAGTTTGACCACATTAAAGCAGTTTGTCCTCTCTGCTTCTGTTTCCCCCCTAGCTCCTTTCAGTTGTCAGCAGAGTAGGAGCCGTGTTAGTGTTACTCACTCTGGGTAGCACTGACACACACACACACACACACACACACACACACACACACACACACACACACACACACACACACACACACACACACACACACACACACACACACACACACACACATTTATATCAACACTCAGAGAGATAACCGTACATGTGCACACACAGATATGAGCACACAAACACGTTTGCCATATTTGGAAAGACTTAAACACACACTCATTTACCCGCTATTACAGCCACACTGACTTTGACATATAGAGATACACACTTCATCACATCCAAATATATTAATGTGCACACATTGAAGCAAAGAATAGTTTGACATAGTCTTTGTGCTAAGCTAAGCTAACCAGCTGCTGGCACCAGCTTTATACTGTATACTTTGAATTGTTCTTTTAAGTTTAAGTAAGTATTACACTTACTTGATGCCTTTTAGTGATTCCTCTATTAACTTTTCCAATGGAGTCAAGGACCATTATGGAGAACTTTGTCCCTGGGAATTTTAGGTTGCTTGAGTTACTTGCATTGAGTTGAATTTGAGTATGGCATTTTACACATTTCTACTTACAAGAGCATGGATGGAATTGCAAATGGATGACTCAGAACATATTGTTTTACATTGTCAAACAAATAACAAAGATATTAATCTTGTTTTCAAGACAATAGAATGTGAAAAGTTGTCCTGGAATGAACCATATTTTTAATCAATTTGCAATTTACCGTTTATTACAAATGAATCTAGTGTTTTGCACAATCATCCAATATAATTTTGTCTGGCTGTAAGATTGCATCCTTTATGCCCAGATCCTTATCTAAATAAATATTAAAGCTTGTGTTTTATTGTTACACAATCTGACTTTGATATACCAGTTTTTATACTTTTTTCACAATATAGATGCTTTGCACTTTTACCTGGCAACTCAGAGGCATCAGCCTATGTAAGACTGATGCCATGTCATATATCTTGTTTGATGGACAAATGGACAGACAAAAGAGAGGATACAGTCTTACCTCACATGGCCCTTCAACACTTTAAACTGCATCACCACCACTGCATTCTAATGATGTAACACTAGAGGGGGATGCTTAACAGGATATGGCATGCCAGGCCAGCTAATGGTGCAGGCACGTTGGTTTATTGTGTGTGAGTGTGTGTTTGTACAAACGACATTTCAAAGCATATCCTCTGCGTATTTGTACCTTGATTAGAAGAAAACACGTGGACTCACAATACTTCCATTCCATTCCCATGGAATTTCAGGGTTGCGTCTGTAAAAGCAGTGTGCAGTTTTCAGTTTTTCTGAAAGAATCCAGCTTATTTAAAATTATATTAAAAATGACATCCCCCCACGTCATATATAACAATACCTGTAGGACACAAGGACCTTGGAACAGGTGTAAACAGATGGACACATACACACTCACTGTAGAAACCGAAGCTAGAAGTGGAGCTAAGCAGCCTTTTAGAAAAGACTGCACAAAATCCTTCACGCATGAGTCACCTTATGTTTGAAATTATTTATGCGTATTATTTATTCATATTCTCATCTTGATTTACCCATATGTTGTAAAGGTCACGGCGCATCAACAGTTTTAGAAGCTTAAAAAAAGCGAGGGGATCACTAAAATGATTACGATGATCTGGGAGCCGTGTATGTCCCTAGAGGTTGTGATTGTCCAATCATACCCTTAGCAACTGTAACAGGGCACAGTATTTGGATTTTTTCACATGCCGAACAGATGGTTATGATGGGGCTCAAGTAACCAAAAACACTAGGGAAAACGTGTAAGGATTGGATTAAACTGTGTGCTTGTCTGCTCAACCGTAAACTGCAAACGATATGCCAGGCTAACTAGCTTACAGTAACAACCAAGTGTTACTTCCCAAGAGGAGCACACATTTAACTAACTAACTAACACACTACATTTAAAAAAAAAAAAAAAGGAAAAAAAAGAACTGCCCATTCACTATTGGTAGTATTTCCCCACTATGTGGTAGCCGATTTTGACAGCTGGAAACAAAGCCGGAGTCTGTGTTTTTTACATGTTTGTTCTCATGGAGCTAATGTTAGCTTACAGTAATAAGCTAGCTACAAACACCTCATAAAATCTGCCAGTGAAAGTTAAAATAAATAGCAAAGATGCTGCGAGCCGGCAATGCAGTAAAAATGAGTTAGTATAGGCGAATAAGCCTGGAGCTAACAAGATATGCATTAAGTGATGAGCACTGCAATTAGTTAATTGAGTCAATTTGACTGTTGTAGTAGGCCGACTAATAAAGCTGTGGTTCTGCCAATTCAAATGATAGTAGTGTTGAATGTAGCGTAATTCATTCACTATTCTCTATAGTTGTTAAAAGAACAGATAATAAATATTATATGTATATAATTGTATTATCGTTTTAAAATACAAAGTTTTTTTTGTCTCTGGTGTGGTCATTAAATATTGCAAACTTTTCTACGACTGGTATCTTCTGAAACTGGTCAAGTGCAATAATTATCACTATCACAGCTTTTAATGGTAATTTACTGTATCACGTCCTCTACCAGTAATATTAGTACACATTACATTACCAAAACACACCAGTGTGTCATTTCAGCGGTGTACGAAGTGAAAGGAGTAGGGGCGGGACAAAATGACTCCCACATGTGCATCCTCTTCACTAAGGTGGCAGGCGGGAGGGGGAGGAAGGTCAAGAGAACAAGTTAGCCTCTACATTTTTTTTTGTGATTGCTCATTTGACAAAAAGGTTGTTTAAGCCAATCCCATGACACAGGTCTACTAACCTGTATTTATGTTTTGTCAGATGGCTTTGCAATCGTAGAATTGTGATTTGATCAAAGTTTCAGCGCTGCAGCATGGGAATAATATGCATTTATGAGCCACAATTAAATGTATGCTTCTTAGACAATGAAAATACGTAAATGAGAACAACTAAATGGTTCTCTGAAGACATATTTTATGTTATGTGTTTTACTGTATTGTCATTCATGTTGCCATGCATTGTCTACTAGCCTCCACCTACGGGTGTCCACAGGCGGCGTTATAGTTGTAATTAAATACATTAACACTTATATCTGCTTACCCTTACATTATAATGTGTAATAAAGCATATATTAAATGTTTATAGAAAGCTTAGAACTGCTAAATTGGGGGACTAACAAAGTTTTCTGATATAGGCTAATGGGTTAATTAGTGAACTTTAAAAGTGCGGGTAGAAAGATGTTCTTACCTTTGGACAGAACCAGGCTAGGGTCAGGGTTCCCCGATGTTCCCTTTCTCCCTCTGTCATCATCTCTTCCTCTCCTCCAAGTGCTCTGGCTTCGATGTAAAAAGAGACATGCTTTAATCTAATTTAAAATAGCCACTACACTCCTTTCCATGTCTGGTGTAGAATGGGGGCTGTATAAGTGTGTACTGTAGGCCTATTTTGTGTATGTGGCTGTTTATAAATGGAAGTACGTTAAAGTTGGCTCTCATGTATTTTTAATGGGTCATGAATTGTATTTGTGTCTCATTCTTGTGTTGATGACTTAATCATGTTGTGTACACTGTGGGGACAGGTGAGGGGCTGTGTGAGCGTGTTTGCTTCTTTACATGTGCCTGTGTGTTTTAGAGCATGCCATTTGAAGCGACAGGCTGGCCATCGACAACGGAGCATTTAAAGTAACCGCATCAACAATGGCGCACATCTGAATGTCTCTTTTTCACACGCACATATGCTGACATGCATACACACTGCTGCTTTTGCTCACAGACAAGCTTTGGTGTTTTTTCACAAACACATTTTTCTATCCTCGTATTTCATTCTTTTTTTTTAATTTGAAGTTACATAAATATATTATTAACACATTTTGCCGACACATCTTTTCACACGTCATGCATAATTTAGAGTAATTCCCGTCCAACTAATTTTCATTTAAATTAATTTTTGTTCTGTTAGTCTTGCACCCGCTCCATTCAGCCTCTGAGAGAATTTATAGTAACATGGACAAATGTAATTATTTAGAAACATCTAGTGTGTTAAAAAGCATTGGTCGTTTGGGGGGAAATATGTGTGTGTTTTGAGGTTTTGTACATGTGTGGTAGTGTACAGAAGTGTGTGTGTGTGTGTGTGTGTGTGTGTGTGTGTGTGTGTGTGTGTGTGTGTGTGTGTGTGTGTGTGTGTGTGTGTGTGTGTGTGTGTGTGTGTGTGTGAGAGAGAGAGAGAGTGTGTGTGAGAGAGTGTGTGTGAACTTTGAAGAAAACTTTATTTGTATACCACTTGAGGTGAAATGCTTTCTGAATCTCTACATATTTGATGCTGAAAGTATGGGCACTGAATTTTACCTTTGTTTTATTTTTTATTATTATTCATTAATATTGTTTTATTTTCCATAAATTGTAGCATTCTATCCCGTTTTTTATGTTCATTCTGTCTATTTATGTCATTCAATTTACTTATTGCAAAACACTTTGTGCTGCATTTCTTGTACAAAAGGTGCTATACTGGTAAAGATCACATTCTTCAATGCTCCCTTTATCATCTCTTCATTCGTAAAAAAACCCAATGTGGCATTATGTTGGCGAAAATGTGGAAATATCGGAGACACCGCACACATTTTCTGGGATTGTCCGGCAATACGAGGATTTTGGGATAATGTTAAACAGGAAATTTATGTTATTTTGGAGGTAGATGTCACTCCGGAACCAATGTTGTTTTTGTTGGGAGCCATACCCAAAGACCTATATAATGCAGATCAGCGATATATACTGAGGATTCTTTTGTTAGTAGCAAAGAAAATGATTACAGCGAACTGGAGGGAGGTAAGACCGCCAACAATAGGTCAATGGGCCCAGAGACTGAAAAATGTATACAGGATGGAGCGAATTACGGCATGTCTACAGCTGACTATGGACACTTTTGTCCAAAGATGGACTTGTATTTCAAGGTACCTTGGGGACTGATGGATGGGATGACGTGATAGAGTACTGTGGGGAAGGGATGCCTATCTAAATTCCTCTTTGGAAAATTTTGCCCAGCCATTATTCACAGATATTTACTCCTCTGCCTGTTGTTGTTATTATTAACATTATAACTATTCTACTTTAATTTTACTTCATTTATTTTATCTTATTTTATTACTTCATTTATTTATTTATTTTTTAATGTAACATATGCCTGTCATTTGTTTATTACATGTATATATCTGTCAGGAAATGTTATGTATATTGATTGAAATGTTTAAATAAAAAGTTCCAAAGGTGCGATACTAACACATTTTATTATTAAAAACAAAATATTATTTTTTATATTAATATTTGTTAAGGTATATATCCCCTCTTCTGAGTTATTTCTGTATCTTACTTTTAAAATGGAGCTCTTCAGATGCCTACAGGCAATAAGTTGGTGGTCTATTTTAATCCTGCCGTACCCTGTACCTGCTTTGAAAAAAAAAAAAAAAACATGGGAATAAAAGAGGCAGCAGAAGGCTGCGAAGATGACTCTGATAAGAGTGTTAATGCAACATCCTTGTTTGACAAGATTTTGCATGAATATTTTAAGAAGCAAGCTTTTAGAAGTAAAACGGTAAATGTAAAAGCCTCATCTTTTCAGGCTCTCTGAGCAAAGAGACATGGACATAGGAATCAAAATGTCAAGCTGTGTTTCTTGACAGATAATACACAGTGGAGAAACTAGTGATTGAGTTTTGTAGTTTTGCTAAACACACACAGTGAACACAATTAATAATTCATCAGTATTATTCCAGTTTATCACGTGTGAAAGCAACCCAAATGTTTAATTTCTTAAAGGTACACTGTGTAGTGTTTTACGTATTTTATTAGCTAAAATCAATGTCTTCATTCATAAATATGTCCTCATTGGTGTAAAATTACCTCTGCCAATGATCTGACTTATCCTCGTAAACAAAGAATTTCTTATCTGTATTTACATTGGACGGGCAAGTCCAAGGAGGCTTCCATGTTGTTCCGCCATCTTGAAAAATCGCTGAGAGGGACATAAAGCACTAGCCTACCTGTCTAGCTAATCCACAACGCGTTTTCATTCACAGCCAGCGTCACATGACTGAGACCAGCTGAAACGGAGAAGGAGATCAGTGAGAGGCGCTTGTCACTGCCCCGGCACATTTGAAAGCCTGCACTGCACTTTAGTTCATAATGGAGGATCATCCTTCTGCCGAGCCACAGGAGAAGGAATCCTCGTCGCAAAAACAGCGAAAATTGGAGGACATGTTGTCATAGCTTCTTGGTACATAATGGCTACCTTAGTTGCAACACATATTTAAAAAAGCGAGGTGCTAGAGAGCACTATTCAGCCAAAATACAATTTCACAGCTAGATGGGAGAAATTCCTAGAGTGTACCTTTAAGGTAAAACCAAAAACCCTTTTAAGATTTAGAAAATACAGTCACAGAATGCTTATACTATATAAAGGATTTTATGTCTCCCGTTCTCACACAGTAAGTGTGTGTGTGTGTGTGTGTGTGTGTATAACTGCGGGGCTGAAAGAATGCCCATATAGAGTTTGATGTTTCCTTTCTTTGCTATCATGAATATTTGATTTAGCCCACCATCCCCAGAAGGTTCCATCCAAATGCAAGCTAAAATAATAGCTTTTACAACAACTATAAGTCACTGTGAGAACATGCAGCCAATCTCTATAGTCTGACAGGTGTGTGTGTTGTTAGGTATCTCTTTTGCTTCCCCTTTCACTGATCCTGTCTAGCATTAGAGAGAGAGGTGTGTGTGGGTGTGTGTGTGTGGGGTGGGGGGTGGGGGGGAATGAAGGAAAACATTTGCAGAATAGTTATTGGTCTTAGAGGAACACAAATATCAAGTAACATGAAGAAATTACAGATTGATCCAGAGGAGTATCTGCTGTCATGTAGAAATATTCACTCAGAAAATTAATTAGGTAAGAAAAGCAGTGGAGCACAAACTGTAATAATGACATAAATGATGCGACGCCTGCAAGCTAGTTCAGGCAGTCAACTTGAGCTGCACTGCTGTACACACACGTGACATGCCTCACTCTCCGTATCGTTTACCAAACACAGCCCCTCAATTTGGCGGTCTTTTTAAGCTGCACAATTTCCCCATCTCAGCCTTGCCAATGCTGCTGCCGCCCTGCACCTGTATCGCTGCCTGCTTTCAGCCCCACCACCACCCCAGCATCCTCCTGCAGACTCCAGCCAGGGGGAAGCTACTTTATCATCACTTCTCAATATCTCATGTAAACCCAAACTGCGGGGAGTGATGAGGTCGGAGTCTGACCGCCAAACACATTGTTCTGCTGTTATAATAAACATTTTAAATGGTAGTTGTCTGACTGAAATGCAGAATAGTGAAGAGATCAAGACAGTAATTAGGAGACAGTACTGTACCTCCTACTGTCGTGCATGCATGCAAGTGCATGCATACATGCACGGCATGTGCTTGATGTTTAGTGTGCATATTTGTGTGTGCTAGGTATATTTATGGTGCTATTTATGGTGGTGATATTTTGGTTTGAAAACCTGCATTTGTAATTTAACCAAGTATCCTGTATCATGAATACATACATAAATACAATGCATTTGTAGCAAAGTAAACTGCTTGAAAATATCAAAATTCAGTGTGTATGGGGAAATTCAGCGAGAAATAATGATTTTAGTTGTGGATAGACCTCCTGCCTCGATAGACATAGGACGGGTGGAATGGCCGTCCTAAAATGGCGGCCACGTTGACGTATCGTTGCAATGAACAGCAGCTGCCAATGCTGTATCTACGTATATACTGTATGAAAGAAGATAAGCCCCAAAAGCTCCATGCAGAGCGTACATCAAAGGGGTGTGTATGAGACTGAATTCTTGACTTTAGAAGAAGAGGCCCCCATCATGTTCACCTGCTGAAACCACAACTAGTCCTGATATTATTTGCTGTACTACAAAATCAAATCCTTTACACTGTTTACGCTTAGCCAAAGCATCGCTCCATCACCTACACACATCATTCAGTGGCCAAACTGATCAGGGATCAAATAAATGCGTTACACCCTGACGGTTGTTTTGAAATTGCAGAAGCTGCTTTTGTCCTGTACTTTCAGTGTTACTTCAGCTGGCCTTATCCCAGGGGTTGGTATTGTTACACAATACACAGAGCTGTCACTCTGTGAAGCAAAATAATGTTAGCTGAAGCAGCAGCATGTGCATTAAAAAACAACACGAAATGGGTGAAATGATTATTGTTGGGTCCTAGTTATTACGTAATGTTAGGATACTGATTCTTACCTAACCAGAACTATTTGGTCCAGTTCCAGTTCAGAATTGTGGTGTTTCTACCTTCTCAGCCAACTACAGCTGGCTACAAATACTCTACTGTAGGATTCAAATTTATAAAATATGAGCTTAGTGTGGAATGTTTTTGGGATGAATGACATCTGAACATTTGTTAGTGTTGTCTGCTGCTGACTTCTTAGTTTCTCAGGATGACTGATTTGAAGCATAAAATAGTATCTCTTAGATTACATTTTAAACTTTAAATACAATATGTTTCTTAACCTGTTTACAAAAGCACTGTGAACCATAACAGAAAACATCACATTGCACTTATTTCACATTTGAACCACATCAAACATGTACATGTGCTTAAGCCAGGCTCTTATGAATCTGCTGAGTATGTATGCATGTGTGGGATTGTGTGTATGCTGTATGTTTTTGTGGTGTCCTAGTTTTTGCCTTGCAGTGTTTGAGGTCATATAAGGAGCAAACTTTCCACATCGTGTAAAGAAGAAGAATACCCACAGGCTTGCAAGCATACACACAGTCACGCTGTCAGGATATATTTGTCATAGACGCAATTAAAGCAGCATCATCGTCCACATAATCAATGACAACCACAAAACAAACTAGTTGCCACAGGTCCCGCAGGCTTGGGAACACACACACACAAACACACACACACACACACACACACACACACACACACACACACACACACACACACACACACACACACACACACACACACACACACACACACACACACACACACACACACTTACAAACTGATCTTGAACATAAGATTGTAAACATTTGCACAAAGTCACACATTTCTTTTGATCATGGAGATACATTACAATTTAATCAATGCATAAGAAGGCTAGAAAAGTGTTAATGTGACATAAAACAAAGAACACACTCAGGCAGAAGAGAGAGGGGTGTCACATACCATACCGGTCAGTATACAATGACACAGCCAAGGTGGACACCACAGCCAGCAGTTACCCAACACACACACACACACACACATACACACACACACACACACACACACACACACACACACACACACACACACACACACACACACACACACACACACACACACACACACACACACACACACACACACACACACACACACACACAATTTACGGCAAGTGAAGCGCAGACATCATGGGACCTGACGTGGGCCGTTTTCTTTTTTTTTTTATCTGATTGGCCTTCACATGCACTCTGGTTGTCGTGACAACGTCTGTCCCTGCAGGACACTGGAAGGCCGAGTTTGGCATGGACCCGAGCTGTGACACTGATGAGGGAGTCGGAAACATTTTAAGCCTCCACGTGAATTTCACTCCCTGAAAGGATGTCGTGTACGAGCTGTCGGCTCCTCAAACTTACTGTACATTGTGTGGGATGAGGATTCAGCATTTTCATTATTGAAAATAATAAAATATGAAAGACAACCTTGAAAGATTTTATTTAAAAAAATACTGTCCTCCAAGGAGCACATCGTGGAGGTATGGGGAAATTCTTCAGTAGACAGTATAAAAACTTGAAAATTCAGATATTCATGACAATCTATTTATGTCGTCAATGTATTGTTTGTTCCTTCTCTGTAAACCTTATGCAGATAAGTCATATGTTAAAGACCCTAAACATGCATATACATCCGAAATGAGGATCTTTTTCAAATGCGTCCCAGGAAAATCAGAAGTCACAACAGCACATATGGAGAAAAGTGTAAAGTGCAAGTGTTTGAAATAAGATTACTTTAATTTTGATTGACGCCGCCTTTGATTTTAATGTTTATAAATCATCCAAGTTGATTGCTATAGCTTGTTCTGCTCTGCCCATGCAGTTGAGAGCCTCGTTGGGTGCCTGAGAGGAAGGAAGAAAGAGTACGGCAAAAAAAAAAAAAAAGCTGGTTTGGCTGACTTCAATAGAAGCCACAACATATCTGACTATTTCTTTCAATAAGCCAAAGCCACCTTTATTACACCAACAACACCAGGGAGCAACATGGTGGCAGTTTCTGAAGCATTTGGGACAGTTATCCTAACTAACTATGTCACTATTAATTTACATGTACATGTATGCAGCTCCCTGAGTGGGCCTTCCTTTACTTTGTAATTTTTTAAGACAGTCCAGTTTCAACCAGTTGCTTTATAAGATCATGGTGACCTTCCACTGGGCTTTATTAGACAAATTCTGTTGTACTTTTGAGGCAAACGTGTCCACTGAATTAATGTGCACAAACCACTAGTTATACTAACAGCATAAGTAGCTGAAAAGTTGTCCTGATGTAAAGAATATGTTGCGATTTTGCTGGTTGTAATTGTCTTACAGTATATCACTTGAGTGCGAGTGTGTTTGTGTGCGTGTGTGTGTGTTGCCGTATTTCATTCTTTATCATTTTGCTGAGAATAGTCCCATTTAAAGGTGATTCTGCTGCCTCAGTGTGTGATTCTCCAGCTTGGCTAATGAAGCCGCAGGAGACACACATTCAGAGAACAGTTACATCATTTCACACACACACACACACACACACACACACACACACACACACACACACACACACACACACACACACACACACACACACACACACACACACACACACACACACACTCACAGCAGATACACAGTCTGCGATTGGAGTTAAATCACTTGACCTCTGACCTCTCTCTGGACCAATGAGACATCCTCGTCACCCGGGTGCAGCCCCAACGACAGCCTATAAATAGCAGGCAATTTAGAAGAAAAGAGGAAGGGGCATATCAACGATTAATGACTCCTCTCTACATGCAATTTACTACTTTTTGTTCTATCAGTGTTATCTCCTCTCTTTCCTCCCACCTGCTCCACTTTGCTATCTCGCTCGCTCTGTTTGTGTTCTTCCAGCACTCTCTTACTGCCTCTATCTCCTATTGTCTTTGTGTATATCTGTGTGTGATGGGCTCATGGTAAATGCAGTTACTGTGATAGACAATTTTCTCGTGATTCACAACCAATTCTCTGTACAGTCCCTTCTCCACCACTTTCCTCATAGGGTTGCAGTCATGGTGCTGCTGATGGCAAGGACAAATAAGAAGTTAATCTACTACTGTACCTTCCACAACACATTTCCCCACTGGAATTTGTATACAATTTGATTTACTTACGCTGGGTTTGCTGAATATGTAGCCTGTATTTTTCTCACTCATAGATAGCCATATTCACACCTGGGAGCTGCACCTCACTGTTAATAACAAGCAGCTCAGCTGGAGCAGTTTCAGAGCTAAGTGCACTCAAAGGCACCTAAACAACATGGGAGCAGGCGGGGAGGGAAATCAAACTAGAAATCCTCCAGCGATTTGTGTTTATATATTCGTTCTTCTTTTTTTTACACTCAGGGCTCACATTATGAAAACAAGCTTAGACCCTCAACTGCAGGCAAAGAAAAACTCCTTTGGGTATTACTTTTTTATCTTAATGGGGACTTTTTGAGCAGCTAGTTGTTGTTTTTCTTAAACCTGCAACAGTGCATTCAAATCGCAACCTAATTACTCTAACCATTTAATTCTACATGTTGTGGATGGATGAGCGATGCCCAGTGATGCACTCATTTCTGGTTCTATTCACATTGTGTGCAAATCATTCATTCAGAGTTCACCTGAGAATCTTGTGCTCATTTTCAGTATAGTTTTCTAAATGAGGGGAAATCTGAAATCTGCATCTGTGAGAATATGAATGGTATAAAACTTTTAACTACAACCCCAAATCAGAAAAAGTTGGGACAGTATGAAAAACACAAATAAAAAAAGAAAGTAGTGATTTCTAAATGTACTTGGACTTGTATTTTATTGCAGACAATGTGAACACAAGAATGGGACAAAATTACACCTGAAACACTTCATCACGTGGTGTCTTCAGTCCCTAAACGTCTTTTAAGTGTTGTGAAAAGGAATGGCAACATTACAAAGTGGTAAATGCTTTACTGTTCCAACTTTTTTTGAAACGTGTTGCAAGAACCAAAATAGGAATTTTGTTTTTTTTTAAACAAAAACAATACAAATCATGAGGAACACATTAAATGATGTGCTGTTGCAACGAAATACAAGTCAAAGTACATTTAGAAATCACTTCTTTCTTTTTTTCCACACTGTCCCAATTTTTTCTGATTTGGGGTAGTATGTATGACAACAAATGTAAAGAGACACAACTGGAAGCAGAGAGTGTAGGAAATGCAGCTGTGAAATACAGAAGTGTGTGAATATAAGGTGGGGCAACAAACTGTTACGTTGTTATATTCGGCAATATGAGGTTCCATCAACTGTAGTGTCTGTCTTGAGCGATTAGTTTTTAGGTTTCAGTGTTTTCCTTTTAGACACCAATGTGATTTGGTTGATTGTTCAGTTTTTTGTTTTGAGAACAGAACATCATTTGGAGCAAGCATTTGAGTTTTGCTAATTGGAATACCGTTTTGGATGTGTCAATTTCTTTATTTTTTATTTATCACAATGCATCTGAGCAGTGAAGAAAAACCTGTAATATTTTGATAGCTGACAAGTGATCAAGTATAAGCAGGCTGATCCTCTGGGGAAAATGTGCACTCAGCATAGAGATGCCATACATTATTATTTGATAACCACACTGCTTTTTTCCCCCTTTGAAGCCCCCAGTGCAAGTCCCAATCACCTTTAGTCATCAGACCTCATGGATAACTGTTTCTTAAATACAATACTATGGGTTCAGTGCATTGCTGTTTGTGAGGTGGCTAATTGCATTCACCTCTCATCCAGGCAGTCTAACCAATTCCTGATTAAACATCCAAAATAAAAACCCAGCAGCACTGTGGCCTTGTGGACCTGATTTGCAGACCGGTGGTCCAAACAAACCAAAGGTGCCGTGCCTGAGGAGCCCTGGCTGCTCTCCAGCTGCTCAGGTCTCTGCAAATCACAGAACTCTGACCCCTCAAGCCTAGACAGGGTGAAATGTTAAAACAGTGCTTAATATGTCTGCAAGCAAATGCAACATATTTAAATGGCAGAGGCTCAAGGTTATGAATTGGTCTCAAATGACTCAAAGCCTCAGTTTACTGAAAACACAAAAACAGCCCTTGCGTCTTGGACTAGCCGTGCTGATAGTTTTGTTTTCATGTGTGTGGGTTTTTACATATCAGCTTCTAAACTCCTACCAACACCACCATGTTAATGTGTAGCTATGTGTAGTTTTTTTTAAAAACTCAACAGGTCAGAAAACCCATAAACACAGTTCATTATAAGCTTTTAAACAAGCAACCAAAGCTTTTGTTTTTCTGGTGCTGCAGTCTCAGGGTGGAGGGATGGTGAAAGGGTTGGTAGAGACAGTGGTTTTCTGTCACCTTTGTTTAGTGTGACAGGGACCTCTAATAATGCCTTTGTGTGTGCATGCATGTGTGTGCAAAATGTATGTGCATGTGTAGCTGTGCTTGTGTAACTGTGTGAAATGCACATACCAATGTGCAGATGTGTGTGTGCACATACACCCCCATCTGTGTATTTGTGTGCATGCATGCACAGGTACGTGGCTAAGTGTGTGTGTGTGTGTGTGTGTGTGTGTGTGTGTGTGTGTGTGTGTGTGTGTGTGTGTGTGTGTGTGTGTGTGTGTGTGTGTGTGTGTGTGTTTTTATGTGCATGTAGCTCCCCACACCTGCCCTCTGGCCATGGCTTCATTAAACATTTCATGAACGTCAAACATCATTTGCATCGTCAGATTAAACTAGCCCACACACATACACACTCAGACAGAGACCCACCCACATGCAACAACAACGTCAGGAAAAACTGAGGTGACACGTTCACAATGGAATGACAAAATCAGAGCTATGCCCTGTAAATTACAGTATCACACACATCCGCACAGAGACACACACCCACATTGAGTGGGTGATGTGGATACACAGAGACGCGTGCCTAACACAATTTGCATCACGAGAAGGAAAGAGAGTAGAGACGAGTTCTCCATTTGGTGTCTGCATGTATGAATATTTCTGTAAATGTGTGTACTACTTTCTGTGTATACTGTGTATAAATCACTTCTGTGTGAATGTGAGATAGAGTGTGAGAGAGAGAGAGAGAGAGAGAGAGAGAGAGAGAGAGAGGGAGAAGAAAAAGAACAAGAAAGAGGAATAGAAAACAGTGGCGGATGGTTGGGGCAGAGGTTAAGTACACTCCAAGATAGCGTCTTCAACATTAGCAGTGATTCATATCCCAACAGGGAAAAAATACCAGGCAACACAGGCGGACAGAGTTTAAAGTAAAATGCAGAGAGAAGGTAAAAAGTCAGAAAAGCAACAGGGAGAAGAAGATTAATGATTAGGTGAACATGACTCGTTCGGGTGTTTGTTTGGTATTTAGTAATGCAATGACTGTGCCCTTTTGTCTTTTAAAACATGGAATATGTCAATGTTTTGTTCACAGACGGCTTCCAGAACCCTGCAGTGGCAAAATAATCAGGTATTGCACGTTTAAAGAGTAACTTAACACCAGGCTGAAAAGCAGTGTTTTGCTGCCTTCTCTGGTTGAAAGGTTAATACCTGGTTGCTTCACCTCTGACAACACCCGTGGTGTAGTGATGTGAAACGCAGGTATACGCAGTATAGCCACTAAGAAAGCACCAGGATTTCCATATACCCACTTAAAAATGCCCAATGACCCACAACAACATACTTTCCATTATATTTTTTATATATTTTGAATAGTCATCTGTGTTTTTCTTCTTCACATAGGCTAAATAAAGGTATTTCCACCGTAAATCGGGGCATAAAAGTGTATCTGAATGGAGGAAATTAAGTCGTTGATGCTCTAAACGTCCCTGGGGGAGGACACCCACACGCCCCACTATGATATGCTCCCCTCACCCCCAAAGGCAGATTATGGTCAATATACAGTACAGTATACCCACTACAATACATTAGACTGCACCACTAGAGAACACCTAGCATCACTGGTGGGTAGAGCTGCCTAGGTATAGATTTTTCTTTACCGTAGAAAATAGTGAAGCCATGCAAACTCAACCGTTAACTGTGCTAACCGCGTGAAAGAATTTTTTTTTTTTACACTCAAGACGTTTAGTGAAACATAATCAGCATAGACAGCTGAATTCTTTTTTGGGCTTTTCCACACCTTTAAAGCGTAACTCTCGCCAAAATGCAACCTAGGGTCTTTTTGTGAATGTGAGTCAAACGTTTGTTTAAAAGCATATTTAGGACAGGAGCACCACTTTTAAGATTTACCGTATTCTCGTTTTTCAGTCAAATGGCCTTTTGAATGGGAGAGCTATGGGCACTTTCATGCTAGCCTCAAAATAGCTATTTTTGACACATTAAGAAGGCTTGACACAACATGAAACTTTGCTCCAAGTATCTCCAGGAGCTCTACACCTTAACTACACTGGTGCACAGGGAATATACTAAATCTTTTGCTACTTGTTTTGATATTGACTCGTTTTGACTGCCGAGATGGCAGCGACCGGAAACAACAAGAGCTACGGTGAGTTGTTCACAACCTTTCTTTTTAGTAAACTCTGTGTACACAAACACTGTTCTCAATGCTTTCGTTAAGGTGTAGAACCCCTGGAGATACTTCAAGCAAAGTTTCATGTTGTGTCAAGCCTTCTTAGTGTTTAAAAATAGCTATTTTGAAGCTAGCATAGTAGTGGCCCTAGCTCTTCCATTCCAAAGGCCATTTGACCGAAAAACGAGAATACGGTAAATCTTTAAAGTGGCGATTCTGTCCTAAATATGCTTTTAAAGTTTAAAGTTTAAAGTTTGACTCACGTACATTCACAAAAATACTCCTAGTTTGTATTTAAACAAGAGTTACGCTTTAATCACTAGTTCAGACATGAAAGGGGAAGACATGCAGGAAACCTGCCGCAGGTCAGATTTCAACCCTTGGCCTCTGCATCGAGAAATAAACCTCTTCATATGGGCTCACGCTCTAACAACTGAGCTACCCGGGCGCCCTAGACAGCTACATTTTAATGACAGAACGCAAGCGCACCGCTGATGTCTCGCTCACGTCTCGTTCATGTCTCACTCATGTCTCGTTCACGTCTCACTCACATCTCACTCTGCGGTGGACGTGACCTGATTTCGTCACCGCAGCAGGCCTACTGGTGGGTACCTGTAACACACCCAGCAGTGATGTCACAGTGGACTGACACTTCCTGGACTACACTCCTACGTCACTGCAGCAAAGTCAAAAGTTAAACTGCTGGAGATCAGCCAAAATCAGATTTTTAGGAGCTTTAAGTTGCTCTGGAATCTGCAATCATAGACTTATCAAAAAAGGAAAGCAAAGTCAGAGAAAAAAACTTTTTCAATCCTCCAGTCCTCCTATGATGTGTTGATTATTTAATGAGCGCAATGGCTCAACTCGATCCATGGATGAACTTTTCACATGTCACACAATGTTCACAGTGTTATCAGGGACATAGAGATGAAAAGCCTGACTATAGTTAAACCTGAAAATCTAAATCGTGAACGCTGAGATACAGCATCTTCTAACATGAGTTACACCTCTATTGCTGATGTGATGCAGAGACATCAGTTAAGGAGGATTACGCAGTAAATCCAGTCAGACACACATCTTATGTGCAGACAAGAATAAAAGCATTTTATCAGCGTGTACATGTATTGAGATACATGAAGAATCCTGGAATGGCTGAAAAATGTCAAATTTCACCCATAAATGATTCAAATCTACAAGCAAGACATTTAAATTGGCTCTGCTAAAACCAGCCAGGATACCAAGTGCTGAAGTGGCAGGAAGCCCTAATGAGGACGCTGGTAGCAAGTGTGTGAGTGTGTGTGTGTGTGTGTGTGTGTGTGTGTGAGAGAGTGTGTAAGAGAAGGAGAGAGAGAGAGAGAGAGAGAGAGAGAGAGAGAGAGAGAGAGAGAGAGGAAGAGAGATAGAGAGGAAGACATTTTTGCTAAGAAGAGCAAATTGCCAGAGCTTTCATCATTGAGATGAAGTAAAGCCATACAGGTTCCTGAAGTCTTAAAACGGATCATTTTTTTGCAGAGATCCGATCTCACTTTCAAAATTCTTAGAAAGAGGAGACCATGTAGTGATAGAAACAAAATGCATACCGACAGAACAAGATTTCAGCTAATCAACAAATGTGGTTTATTTGTCATTCTTAGCACTGGTGAAAGAGAGAGGAGTAAGATTTGGGTGTTAGTAAAACAGGCTTACTGAGCATACACAAAATGCACAAATACGTGATTTTTAACTTGGACAGGATGTACTGTCAGTGCTCGATGGACCTACAGTACATCTCTACCTCGCTCCAGCTCTGCGTCAGGTGAATGAAGAGGTTAATTTCCCACTTCAGTAACACGCTCAACTGATGACAGACCATCTCGTGGGGATTTTCTCGCCCCCTCGGCCCCTCGTGCCCTCCAGGCTTTATTTAGTATTTAGCATTAGAGAAAATTGCTGTGATTAAAGGGAAGTTGGGCTGGATTTGATTAAAAGGGACGCTGAGTGGACCTGACTCAAGGGTTTATTTCTCTTTCTCTACCAAGCCCCCTCCCCCCCCTTACTGATTAATTGGGATATTTCACATCCCTCTCCTGAGGCCATGGCAGAATGCAGCATCAGACTTTTTTTCTCTTAAAAACCATATCCCACAGAAGTGCGCTTTCTGAACCATTTAGTGTGGCTTAAATGCAATGTTGAGCAGATGAAGGACAATCAATAGTGGAAAGGAGGTGGTGGGGGTGGAACTGGGAGAGATCCAGATTCACTAAGTGAAGGGAAAGTTCTTAAAAGTACCACAATATTATTATAGTGACCGCTTTTTTCAACTTTTTTCAGAACACCAACATAGGAACAAATACCGTCACAAGGTAATAGGTCAGAAGTTACAGCATCAAATGCCCAGGTGATCTGCCTCCTTTTTATTATGTTGCCTCTTCCGCTTTCATAATAACGTTGATGTAATATATAGATATTGGATTAATCCTCAAAAACATAATGTAATTCAATTGTTTTAATCAATATTATATGCTCAGGCATTGATCAGTAGTTTAATGAACACTACATCGTTCTGCTCTTTGTGACATCTGTACAAACAAGGCTGCACACACACACACACACACACACACACACACACACACACACACACACACACACACACACACACACACACACACACACACACACACACACACACACACACACACACACACACACACACACACACACACACACACGTGACAGTGATACCAAGAAAAAAGAAGAGAAAAGTTAAGTTCTAATTCTGGATCAGTGTTATGTCTTGATGAATGCTTAATACATGAAAAAAACATAATTTTCAGCATTTTTGTAACGAAATCCTTCTTTTTTCTTCCTGAAAATGTTAATGATTCTACGTGAACTCAGGCGTGATAAATAAATAAATGTGTCCAATCCAATGGGATTTAGGTTGACCAGCTAACCTTGTCAATAATATAAAACTGCATTTGATGAATAGCTTATGGGTCGCAGCTTGCACAAGCGAAATCATGGGTCAGTTTGAATGTCAGTTAGCAAAAACTTTGATTTAAATTACGTCCCTCCAAAAACTATACACCTCTCACATATTTTATCAGAAATAAAGGCACTATAATTGCCATTTTACTGTGACTTTAACTATCCCTGTTACTTTTTGTTTTTTATTTGATCGATTGATATGCATTTATATTTCAATATATTGAGATTATACATGAGTAAGACAATATATATATATATATATATATATATATATATATATAACATCTTAAAGATCAGCACTGAGAGTGGTTTAGTGATGGTCTTGACAGCAGATTCAGCTTTGTTAGTTGAACTTGGCACTGGATGTAAATCGTGAGGTTTATCTTTCAATAAAAATTGAATTCCTAGGGATTCTGGGCTGTAGATCAATTAACTCTATAGCTCTTCTCCAGTATAACTGCTAGTTGGAATAAAAGATCATTAACAAAGAAGGTGCTTAGTGAATCAACACCCACCTGCTTGCTTGTATCTTTAATGTTTGGCTAAATAAATGCATAAACAAAGACAATATTATAAACATGTGGTTATTTGAAGGTACTCCACAAGGGTGTCCTGTTCTTGTGTATTATTTTATGTCCTAGCTATATATATATATATATATATATATATATATATATATATATATATATATATATATATATATATATATATATATATATATATTCCCCTCTCTGCATGTATCTCTAATAATATTTCTAATAATTGTGAAAAGGGGACTTAAAAGGTCAAGCACAGCAGACTACCAACGCTCATCGTGACAATGTCTGAGTCAAACAGTCCATTAGAGCCTTAAATATCAGAGGGCTAAGCTAACATTTAAAGTGCCGAATATATGCATGAGTATGAAAGAAATGACCTTCAACAGTCGGAACAAAACGGTGAGTCAATACCCGTCAAAGTGGACACGACACAAAAACTAGCTTTTGAAATGGACAAATGTTAACTCTGTTAAGGCTTTACAGTATATTGATGTTTGCATGACATTTTGACTGTTTTTTATGTAATGTGTATTGACTGTATGTATTTCAGTCATCTAGAATCCAGATTGAGTCACAGGCAGTGGCATTTTGTGATAAAACAAGAAGAATAAGAGTGATTCCTTCCTGTTGTGTGGTGACCCTACTACTGATTTAAATAGAGACAATATGAATGTGCATCCACACTCGGTCTAACTGACGTTGCACCAAGACTTCGGCCACAACTTGCCATCAATTCATTAGGACCTGACCCATTGGCCCAAACAGCAAACAGCTGACCTTGCTGACTTGAACCAGCCACATTGGATTAGAGAACAAACTTTTCTAGACTTCCAAGGATGTAAAATAAAAAGCCAACACATACTGGGTGAGTTATGAATGTCAGACGCTGCTTTACATTAGAGCCTGCAGGGTGTCACGAGACACTAAGTAAACAAGTGATAAAGCTAAACAAAAAAATGGAACATTCGAAACCAAAGCAAATAGTCAGTTTTTACAGAACGACACAGAACCCAAGACGACCAATTAAAAGAAAAACACTAGAGAGGAAGAGAGAGCCGGACGTAAGTGAGTCAGAGAGATACAGCAGAAATAGGGGCAAAATGTTGAATCTTTAATTGGTCTGAAGTAGAGAGATGTGTGGTTGCATGTGTGTGTGTGTGTGTGCACCAACTTGTATGTGCAACAGGAAAGCCGAGTAATTAGGTCTGAAAGAGGCACTCATTATAAAAGGCTCTTGCAGCTGTTGGTAATTAAAACCAGCAGACTTCCAGAAAGTGCCACACAACTGTAATGTCACCAAACACTGGCTCTCACTACGTATCATGTTCAGATGCAGTGCAGTGAGGGTACAGCATCCCTGATCTTTCAAAGAATGCCATCTAAAATTACTGTCACCGAAGACCACACACAGACAGTACCACAAGCACTTTTATCACCATAAAAAGGACACATTTTGAATGGCAAAATGAGCTTGGCAAAATCTTTGGTATTAATTGCAAGGGCGTGTCTGCTTCTGCAAGAGATCATTTATCATTCAAGCAGGGTGGGCGGTACCGTAGCATGGATTTTCCGAGAAAACATGTTGACATGGAGAGCGCAGGTGTAAATAATAAAATTGATGAGGAAAAATGATGACTGAATTCCATTGAGCTGCTTCAGTTTCAGGCTCCTGGTATTGTTTCGTGCTGGCTCACTGTCACGGCTTGCTGGGAGCCATCGTTAATGTTGTTAGTGTTAAGGAAAAACTCAGCACAACTCATTTCAGATGTATGACTTACACAGTAGGATTTAATGAACACTCAATTGAGGAGACAATTAGGCAGGGAGGACAGTTTAACCACAGTGTCGTCCCAACACTCTGAAGTTCCTGTCTTCCTGACGGTGTTTACTCATGCTGGAGTCGTGTTGTTTTAACCTGTTAAAATCCACCTCTTTTGCTTGATTTTCGTCTATTTCCCTTTCCCAAAGGGAAAAGCTTATAACGGAAGACCTGCAAGGCCAAAATGCATACGAGGCTTCATTTGAAACCTAACTTCTTCTAGTTTATGGAAATGTGCTTGATTAGCATGTGATTAAAACACAACATACACTACAGCGGTTCAAAATAGTTATTTTTCCAGTCTAGACCAGTCAAGGATAGATTGTCCTCACAGACATTTATTAATATGAATTGTTACTTTCTTTACATCACATTCATTTGTCTAAAGCCTATTCCAGCCCGTAATTCTTTTTTTTTTTTTTTTTTTTTAAATCTCCATTGGACAAAAGGCTATATGTCATCAAAATGGAACATATTTCTCTGTATACCTGTCTTCTACCTAAAGAACATTAGGGTCTGCTACAGCTGCCACCTTTGCCACACTGTATGAATGCACATATTGACGGCATATTAAGTATAAAAATGTATAGTGTGATATTTATAGTCTGTCCCAATCCACTGGACACTAAGTGCTGTTGTTTCTGTAAAATGTGTCAGAAATGTCACTGTGACTTGTCATGTTTTTCCTGCAGCAATGTCCCCAACACACACCCCTGTGTCTTTATTGTACTTGGCAGATAGTGAGGTCCTGGTCTCTAAATTGCTACAGCAGCTCTTACCATATATAGACATACAGTATTTTGGCCCAAATATCCTGAAGCAATGCAAAAACCCGGAGCATGTAGGATTCTGCTGAAATCACACTGCTGGTAGGAAGATGTTGATGCTACATTTTTCTTACAAATATTGAACAAAAGATCCTGCCGCTAACGGTAACAAGATTGACTGGTGGACATTTTGTAAACATAAAATAACAGTGAATGTGAATAATATAATTTTAATAATTTTTTGAGATTCACTTTTACTGTCCTGGCTGTGTTTCTCTCTCATCCCCTCTTGTTTCCTCTGGTTCCCCTCCCTGCTGTTTCTGTCTGTCATTGTTTGTCATGTTCTGTCTGGTCTGTGTGTGTTTCGGGGCGGGACTCACCTGATCCCCGGCAGCGTCTCACACCTGAAGCTCAGGGGCGTAGCACAAAATTCTGGGCCCTGTAGAAAGGCATTTTCTATGGGCCCCTCCCCGCATCCCACAGCTCTCCCACGCCCCTGCTGAAGCTCATCCCACAATCAACCTGCTCTGTGATAAAAACCCGGCTCAACAACCAATCTTCGGCAGTTGTCTAAGTTTTTTTTATATGTCTTCTCCTCGCTATATCTCCCCCCTTGTGAGGACGCTGCCAGTCCGCCTGTGTGGCGTTCAGACACACTTGTCCACCTGTCTGACCGCTCTCCACCGCAGCCCTGTAGCTCATCATTATTGCACTGTTCCTTTTTGTAAATAAACCCTCCTTCGTTGATTCACCTCTGAACTGTGTCAGCTTTTGAATCCTTGTGTAAAACATAACATTTTCATATTTATTATGTTTCTCGTTGTTTGTGCAACTTGATAGGGG
>CM042441.1:8009731-8219731 GCA_023631565.1 Gymnocephalus cernua
TTAGTTTTGTGTATGTCTATGTCTTAAATACACCTTCACTTTTTAAGCATAATCGAGTATTGAAACACACACACACACACACACACACACACACACACACACACACACACACACACATATCATGGCTCTGACAGTGACAGCTCTTGTCTGTGTAGCATGGCAGCTGATGGCTCATTATGGTAGAGGTATATAGGAGCCTACACGTCGGAGAGATTAACCTTGAAAGGGTAGACAGTTATCATGTTTTATTCTGAAATATTTGGTGCAGTAGTGCATGTCCACTCAATAATGCAAACCACACATGCACACACAAGTAGATACAGAAACTAGGGAAGGGCATTTGGTAACACATTGAAGCACAAAGAAAAAAACATGGACAAATAAGCAGATGCATGGCCACATATATGTCTGTTAAGAGCATAGACTGTGTAATATTAATGGACAGAGTATGTGTGACGTCACCCATTGGTTTGTGGATATGTGCTATGAGTTGTTGAGTTTTCCGTTACGGCCGCAGCCATCCTGGTTGTGGATGTGACGATTTTAGACGAGAGGGAGGAGTGAGGGGGAGCCCTTACACTCTACGTTACGTTACACACTCACTGGCAATCACATCATAGCCACGCCCTAAAACACCCCCTGCTTTATCGCCGATTATAAAATCAATTAAAAAAATTAACATCATTCTGTGTTGCAGAAGACTTAAAACTAGCGATTGAGACCATTATGAAGATGTTTAGGTAATAAATCAAGTGAGAAGCAGTTCACTTTCTCATAGACTTCTACAGAAACCGACCTCCTTTTGCAACCGCATGAGTCGCCCCCTGCTGGAATTCAGATAGAACACACGTTTAACCTCTTTGCCTACTTGTCAGACGGCTGAAATTTCATGCAACGACATACCCAAATTAAAAGTGGTACAGCTCCCGTATACTTTGACACTCTGGGATGTGCCTGATATCATTGGAAAGGAAACACTCTCAAGTTTTTGTTCCAAGTGTCAGGGTGATTCTAGGCCTCACTGACACAGAGCTACAGAGGCTAGAATAGAGTTTTTTATTTCCGTCCAAGTCATACATCTGTAATATGATTAAAATATACTGCTGTGAACAAATATGAGAGGTAGCAGACAATCCAGGACATTAGCCACATGTGTCTGCTTACTACAGAAAAAATCCAGAAGCCAAAAGACTCAAAAATTGATTTTATATGATTTTTTTTCTACAAATATGGCTGTGCGTTTATCTTGAAAGGTGCAAAGAAAAAAGCCCAAAAAGTGCAAAATTCAAAACTTCTCAAATACAAAAACACACCCACATCAATCACACATATACTTGACATAACTATATACATAAATATATAGAAATAAGTCATTATAAATTGGTCAGGTATGGCTTTGCATTGTAACAGTCACTGTCTGTGCTGAAACACAGAGCCAGCCATCACAGGGTTAAACTTTCAATGGGTTTCATGGTGTCAATGGAATCGTCTTTTTATTGGCTACAAGGCTAGGGGCGTTTCATAGCATGGAATCTTAACTGGCTGAAGCAAATGTCGATCAATCCCACCTGACCCCACATCTCCTCCGAGCCGTGGTTGGCCGTCAAACCAGTCTATCTCCGGCTCTGAGTGACGGATTGACTTATGAGAGGTCTCGTTAGATTCCTAAGGCTTCAGAGAATAACATGGACGCGGTCATTGGCCGTTAGACGACCGGGAGGAAGCGGAAGAGCCGCTGGAAGAGCGAAGCTGTTGAGTCTCGCGTAGCTGTTTTTGTAACTCTGGGCTTGTAAACTTTACGATTTTGAGGCGAATAACTCGTTTTGGATAAAACGGCTTAGATATTTCATTTCCTTGGACTCTTGTGGATTTATGAAAACAAAGTTTTTTGGGATTATATCACCTCTGTGGATAAAGGGACACTCAAAAAGGTATGAATGCACACACACCAGCTGCGCAGTGTAATTCTTAATTAATTTATTGTCTTTAACAGTGTTATAACTTCTATAAATCACCTTATGCTTTGTGTGTGGGCTTAAATTAATCTTGAGAGGCTAAGCTTTCAAGTGGTGTATCGCATGGCCGTATATTGTGAAGATTTAATGTGTAAAAAGTTATAACAAAGTGTATAGAGCGTCCATTTTGAGCGGAAGTTGGTCGTATGCGGGACAGTGACATTAGAGAGTTAAGGCACTTCCGCATTTGCAGCACTTCGCCGAACCAAATGCTTTGTCCATTAATATTATACAGTCTATGGTTAAGAGAGATTGGTTGTTGGGTAACACTTTGCAATAAGGTACACAAAAATGTAGGCAGTTGCTGAGGAATGAATGAAGAATGTATGAGGAATGAATGAGTAACTAATCATTAGTGCTTGAATCAGTCAATCAGTAACTAATTATTAACTAATCATTCGTTACTCATTCATTTAACAGTAGCTAACCGTCTGTTTAACCGTAAATAATTATTAGTGCTTGAATCAGTCAGTCATTAATTAATCATTAACTAACCATTTGTTACTCATTCATTTAACAGTAGCTAACCATCTGTTTAACCGTAACTAATTATTAGTGCTTGAATCAGTCAGTCATTAACTAATCATTAACTAACCATTTGTTACTCATTCATTTAACAGTAGCAACCAGTCTGTTTACCAGTAACTAATAATTAGTGCTTGAATCACAGTCAATCATTAACTAACCATTCGTTACTCATTCGTTCCTCATTCATTTCTCAGTAACTACCTACATTTTTATGGACCTTATTGTAAAGTGTTACCGATTGTTGTGTAAAAACCTGTTGTCGGGTGATCCATTTTGAATACTATTAATTAATAGAATATTAATACTAGTAGAGTAATACTGGGCACTAGTCATTGTAGTACAATTTCCACTTGGTCGTTTCCTGGCCTTTCAGAGTGAACAATTTATTTCCAAGCCATCGGTAAAAATGTACAAGCTCCTTACAGGAATACTTTATTGAAAATGTATTTTTTGAGTATCAAATACTCACCCCTTTAAGCTTGAAAGCTGGCTCTGAAAAGTTTGGATCATTCTCCTTCATGAAGGACAAGCAGCTGTAGTTGCCCTAAATTCACAACAGTTAAAGTGGATTCCAATTGTCACTGCAGTCATGGAAAAAACAATCTGTCAAAACGTCCATAGAAACTTATCTGCAGTTGATCCGTATGTTCAGTATGTATCAAACACTTATTTACTTATAGTTTTTCAACAACATAACAGCTAAATACACTACTTCCGTGTTCTGCTACTTGCTCCTCAAAACTCTGAAGCTCCACCAGAAGTAGCAGATTTTCATAACATGTCAAACATATGTCTCAATGCCAGAAAAGTGGATTATACTGCATGAGTGCTGCTGAAAAATAATAATCTATTTAATTCACACATTTCTGAGGTCATTGTTTAAGTCTACCCTATTAGTAACTACAAAGAGGCTTTTTGAGTGTTAAATCTTAACTTGATAAAACTTTTAAGAACAGAGAATACATTGGTTACTACCCCAGAACTGTAGAATCGATTTTGTTGTTTTTTTCCCTCAGGATTACATTATATCACCATCAGCTTTTTTTTTAATTGTATTTTTTAACTTTTGGTAATTTTAATCTTTCATCACCTGAAGCAGACTACTCCTCCTCAAAAAGCAATTAAAAGTTCTCTGTCTGATTAAAAAATATATACATATATTTTTAATTCTTTGTAATGATGACAAATGTTTATGAGTGCATATCATTGGTGTCAAGTGAAAACCTTTTAAAATTCAGTAGCTGATTTCAATATTTCAATGTCAGGCTCAAAAGTTGATGGTTTGGAGATTTAACCTTAGACCTTTCTGCCATCTGTGTCACGGTTTACAGGCCGGAGTACAAAACACTGTGGTCTGACCCAGAAATCGTGGTCCAAAGAGTTCCTGTATAATTTATAACCGTGACACTGACCCCCTCAGTGTGGCTGCTGTCAATGCTCGATTGACGACTAAGCCTCTCTGTTTATCTGACAAGACATATGGCCGAGTCCATGTTCAGGTCACCTCTGTCTGCCTTGTTGGTTTGTGTGTGTGTGTGTGTGACAGGTGCAATCTCCTCTAATCACAGCTTTTGGGCCCCACTGTGGACTTAAGGTCTCCATTAATCATCATGATGACCAAGGGAGACATGGGTGGGACGAGGCCAGAGAGACAGACAGAGAAGCTGGCTTTGTGTTCCTCTGTCTGTACCTTTGATTGCCATGGTCAAAGTTCTGTTGGCCTATCTATCTGTCTTTCACAGACAACACCTTTAGGTCTCTTTCTATGAATGAATTGCCTACTGAGGGCTAATTATAAAATGGCAGGACACTCAGCCGGTGCTTTATGGATGTTTTTGTAACCTTACAAGCTACTTAATTAACAGTTTTCCGAGTAATTTACATTTGATCTAATGGGCTAATGCCAGATCTGGGGAACAAGAGAGAGAAAGCAGATTCAAAAAAAGACGGAGGAGGAAAGAAGGCAGGTATGCAGACAGAGTTGTAAAGAGAGACAGAGTGGCAGTGAGAGGTGAAAGGGTGGGTGTAAATAACATGATGATGAAGTGTAATACGCCCGCCGATGTCGAAGGCCTTTGTTGAAATCTCATATTTTAGAAGCAGCAATTGAATTCTTCCCGACAATTACATCTATCAGCAATGTGTGAATCACTCCTCCTCTGTCTGTATGAGTGGTTTCATTAACTCTCTATTTTGCAAGATGTGTCACTATACTACGAACCGAGTGCTTATTGAGTAGACCTGCCAGGCTCTCTGTCTCTGCTGAAATTACTCATAGTGAACTATTTCCAGACCATTATGCAGAATAAGCCCAAATGTCGACCGCTACTGTAAATTGATTTAATTTTCAAACCAAACTGTCATTCCCTCTATTCTACCTCAGGCAGAGAGATACATGCAGTAAATGGATAGAGACACACACACACACACACACACACACACACACACACACACACACACACACACACACACACACACACACACACACACACACACACACACACACACACACACACACATACACATACACATTCATGAGATGATTAAGTATCCCAAAATGTACACATGGTTAAAAATGCAGGCCCCGGTGTACAGCTGAGCTGAGCATTGTGGAGGCACTCTCATCTAGATAGGACTAGGACTACCTTGTGTCAAGACAAAGCTTCAGTGTTAATAGTTTGGATGGGATAGTTCACTATCACCAGTCCAAACAGTAAACGAGACTAACAGTGAAAAGAACGCTGTTTTTATATAGTATTTATTACTGCCTCCGTTTTTTCCACGAAGTCACTAAATTATTTACGGCAGGTAGACGGCACTACAGAGCACACATTCTGAGGGGTCACAGATTTTGGCTGAACACCAGAAAAGCCTGTGTTAGTGTATCCAGCCAGGTAAAAACAGGACATTTATTTATATAGGCATAATTTTATTGCAACTTTATTTGAGAAGTAATCTGTTGTAGTCATGGCTGATACTGGGGCAGGACCATCAAAGGAAAAAAAGGAAATTAAACAAAGAACTAAAAGCTAAAAGGGAAAGTGACAGACGACGGTCGGGCTTTCAATAGATAGAGACAATTATTGGATTGTAAATGATTCAACATCGTACCTGAATTGGCCCTCAGCTATCTTTTTCATTCATAAAATAACTCTACAATGTGCGATGTGGTTGTAGTCAGTAGCCTACATTAAATCACGTCCCCCTTCCATATAGCTGTGTTTGTGTTGGCCCACTATTTTCTTTTCCCTTGTCCCCCTGTACTTGTGTAGTGTGTGACAAAGTGGCAGTGATAACGTTAACGTTTCTTGGTTTAGCTCACGATACATCCAAAGTAGGCTACGTTACCGAATGCAACACTGCAAAAAACAATGCTTCTGTAACTTATTATTTCTGTCTGAGCAAAACAAAGTCTGAAAAAAAGAGGTAATTTAATGAACTACACTCAGTGGCCACTTTATTAGGCACAGTCTAATGCAATCTAATACGACATTTCAATTGAATTTTCTGTTTCAATCTTGCAAACCTTTACATTTAAAGTACTTACAAAAGTAAGTAGTAATGTGATTAATACGTGGCATTTACAGTTCATTGCTGGAGTAAATTATTTTTTACATTTGTAGTCCTGGCTAAATTTCATTTAGACATTGAGATGTAAATAGTCAAAACAACAAGTTATTGAAATGTTTAAATGCGGTAAAAAGGTATAATGGTGAAGAAAATATAAGTAAATGCTATATAAATATATGTTAAAGTGGTTTAAATTGGATAAAACGTTTAAAATGTAAGAGTTATAATATTCAGTTTAAAAGGTCAAAGGTTGAAGTTCATGCAATTGATTGTAGTTTGAGTGAAGTGTAGATGATTCAGCCTCACGTTCAGCCAAGGGGGCAGGCTTCTTTCCTCAGAGCGAAGCCGCGATGGCGCCATTTTGCTAACACTTATCCATCACCTCCGTTAGCATCCCATTGACTGCCATTCATTTTAGCGTCACTTTGACAGCCAATAACTTTACATCTGAAGCGTTTAAAGACTTGATTTGTCCATCGTGTATTTCTAAAGAAACACGACAATGTATAAAAGGCTCCGTTACCTTGTACCTCACGTTATGGTTTTTATAAAAATAGGCTAACGATTGTGTCATAACCACGTGACTTACTGGTAGAGGAATTACCGTATAGTACAGGAGAAGCTAGCAGGTAGTTTCGACGTACATTAGCTGTTTAGTTTAATTACTAATGTTAACTAGCATTTAAGTTAGCAATAATTAGCCTGTACCTATGTTATCTCCTTACATATACCTACGCTCTCCGTCTCTGATAGATTGGGAATGATTGAGATTTCTCTTGGCACAGCTACCAGAAGACTTACAACGTTCAGACACGTTGTTCACGTTACATCTACGGCGGGAAGCTCACTTTGCAGCTGCGCAGTAACGCTCAGTAACACTTTCCCATCACCGGAAAAGTGCTGGTAAGAGACTTCACTTGTCTCCGTCAAAAACAGCGGAGTAGCTGGGTCCATTTTATATACTGTCATTGCGTTCAGCCCATGGATGTATTAGGTTCAGCGGTTCAGCCCAGTTCAGCCCATCCATGATTCAGCCACACAGCTTAAATTGATAGCAGCCTAATATGTCAATCTTCGTCTTACTTTACTTTTATTGGAGGGTCATGACCTATCAGCCAATGTAATTACAATCCCCAGGTAGAGGGGTGGGGCTTAGTTGTAACATAGCCAAGCGAACCATCAACATGAGGATTAGCTAGCTAGTATGTTATAGAAGAATTGTGACCGTGGTTATTCATTACTGAGTCTGACGACCAGTGTTGTTGTGTTTTGGACTATTGTAATCTACAAGAGGTAAATATGTTCTCTTAATACATCCATGGTAAATATACATTTGTGTGTGTGATTGTGTGTGCTGTAAACTAGCCAAGTGTTGTAGTGTGAAATAACCTAGCTACTGTGTTACTAACTGGGAATAGCCGTTAGCGTTAGCACAATCATCATTAGCATTGCTTTCTTACTGTTAGCTTTGCATGTGAAATAATTGGTTGAGACCAAGCTACCGCTAATTCGCCATGAACTCGCTAGTGTATTGACTTGCTTGCTCCGTTTATTTATCTGATTCAGGAGACGGACATTTGTGACTGTAAAAAAGAGACATATGCTCCTTTGGACCACACTGAGAGCGGTTTTCCATCCTGCTGGTGTGATAGACTGCCGCTGCTGTTTTCTCTTATGGCGCTCTGCTTGCTGCCATTGCCAAGTTTGTATCCCCTTGACTATCACCGGGATTCGTGAGTACTGATTACTTTTCATGTGCATTTTATTGTATTGCTTGTGTAAACAAGTGAAATGGCTTTCACAGTTTAAGGCCTCCACTCTCCCAAGTTTTGACTCACTAACCCACAGATAATTATTGAGGTTTACATGTCAAAAGTTTTCTGTATTTATTGTATTGAAACCTAAGCAGAGGTAACACATGAAATTTAAAGTAGACTGAACGTCGTAGTGTTTCATAAAAGTGAAGGAGTGCTCCTTTTTTAATTCATATTGGGTCAACATTTGCCTCATTTATGTTTGTTTTTCTATAACCCCATATGTGTTGCTATTATTTTAGTACTTTCAATACATTCCCTTATGTGGATTTATTGTATTTAAAGTATACTTGTTGGGTCATCTCAGACCGGTCTCGTAAATAAGAGGCTTTTATTTCGCAGTTGATGGATCCTTTGTTTAAATATCACAACACATGTCCATCATAAGATTAACGGGAACTTGTTGTTAGCTGCCTTTTTGGCGTTAAACTCCACAAGCGCCTGCGAGCTTGACAACCTCACTGGTCCGCCGAACAAACACACACACACACACACACACACACACACACACGGCCACAGGCAGAGAGAGAGAGAGAGAGATACCCGTTTCTCTTTGGGAGACTTGTTTAAATTATGACATATATACATTAGATTTAGTATAGCCTATAGTTCATACTTTTTTTGGCATATTTCTTTTGATGACCGTTGCAGTGTTTGCGTCACTCCCTTACCCCTCCTACCAGTCCCTGTGCTTTTGGAACCGAAATTTGGCACCGAAAGATAAATCATTTTTTGATATTCATAGAATCCGGGTATTTTTTCCGGTGCCATGAAAGTATCGACGTTCGGTGCCCAGCCCTAAGTATACCAGGCCATTTGTGATCCCACCATTCAATTATCTAAACATGCAGAAAAGCTTTAATGTTAGTGTGCAATCTCGGTTATCAATCCATCTCAGCTACGTGTGTTACTTGATGTGAGCACTGATTTTACGTAGTTGATTACCACATTAGTGCATAGACTGAGGGAACATATTGGTCTGTCTAGAACTGTTTTAAAGGTCCCATGGCATGAAAATGTCACTTTATGAGGTTTTTTAACATTAATATGAGTTCCCCCAGCCTGCCTATGGTCCCCAATTGGCTTGAAATGGTGATAGGTGTAAACTGAGCCCTGGGTATCCTGCTCTGCCTTTGAGAAAAAGTAAGCTCAGATGAGCCGTTCTGGAATCTCCTCTTTATGAGGTCATAACAAGCAAGGTTACCTCCCCTTTCTCTGCTTGGCCCGCCAAGAGAATTTGGCCAACCCATGAGAGAGAGACATCATGGCTTTCAAACAAGCAAAGTGGCAGTTCCACCTTGCCCCCCCCCCCCTCTCCTCCTCAATAGCTACAGACACAGAAATGGGTTGTCCTAAGGAAAGCTCATTGTGGAACTGGCTCTAGTGACTGTAATTCTTCACCAAGGCTGAATTTCGGGAAAGCAACTTCCGATATAGTATTAGGGGACCATCAAGCCCTATATAAAAGACATCAGATATAGTATTAGGGGACCACTAAGGTCTATATAAAAGATACATCAGATATAGTATTAGAGGACCACTAAGCCCTATATAAAAGATACATCAGATATAGTATTTGGGGACCACTAAGCCCTATATAAAAGATACATCAGATATAGTATTAGGGGACCACTAAGGTCTATATAAAAGATACATCAGATATAGTATTAGGGGACCACTAAGGTCTATATAAAAGATACATCAGATATAGTATTAGGGGACCACTAAGGTCTATATAAAAGATACATCAGATATACTATTAGGGGACCACTAAGGTCTATATAAAAGATACATCAGATATAGTATTAGGGGACCACTAAGGTCTATATAAAAGAGACATCAGATATAGTATTAGGGGACCACTAAGGTCTATATAAAAGCATCCAAAGAGCACCATGTCATGGGACCTTTAAATAGGGTTTCCTCCTATCTTTCTGAGAGATCTTTGTCTCAATTGATGGTAATTTCTCAAAATACTATAGACTATACCTTGAGGGGTCCCTCAAGGATCAATTTTAGGGATACTTTTTAACATGTTATGTTAAAAATCTTTGGTGCCCTTTTTTAAATGCTACCTGTCTGGCATGTTTTAGGATTTGCTTATTATGTATAAACAAAACAAAAAGAGAGCATAGAACCTAATAGCAAGTGTTCTATGTCACCAGTCAAATGTATTATAGGTCACTTTCAAGTTTCTGGCTTTGTGAGTCCTAGAGCCTCTCATGTGTAGCCGCAGCTTGACATGGTGAGGCCTTTTATACATTTGAGATTAAAGGACCTTATTATCACTTAAAATGCTTAACCAAATTCAAGAAAAAAGCGTATTCATATCAACAATTGGTATACAGAAATTCCTGAGTCACCCCTACACACTCAGTGCCCTAGTAACCTATAATCAGCAATTGAAATAAAGAAAAAATACATAAACAAACAAAAACAAAGTCTTAGTGTAAGTCTTAGTGTAAAACAAAAAATACAGATTATGATATAAGATGAGTTGGGGCATTTGAAATGAGAAGATTCGGTATATATATATATGCTGGCATTTCTTTTAACCTTTTAAGGGGTTCTGTGTTGTCTGTCACTTCTCAAGGCTTTAATAAATGATTGATGATTCCTCCATCAATATTTATTGATCATCAAGAGGCTGCGATGAGGCTCCCATGCAAAGTTGATAAAAGTTTAATCCTCCAATCAAAAACTGTTCTGTGACTTATCTTCTCTTTGATGGAAAAAATGGATGGGGCGAAGTGTCCCATTATCTTCTCCTGAAACACACATAACCTCCCTCCAACACACATCAGGATATTCTTTCTAAAACACATTTACATAAAATGTTTCATTTTTCTTGATTACAAACTAAATAATTTGACAAACTGCACATTTGTTTAACTATCAGTTACATTTTTTGGCAAGTAAAGCAGCTTTTGGTTAAGGTTGGGTTCAAGTTCTTGTATGTAATGGGTAAATAAGAATGAACATTGACAGACTGACTCCAGGTTGTCAGAGTTGAAGGTAAATGTATTATCTGAATACTGCTCAGATGTGTTTCATAATGTACACCAGGGGTCTTAATTAATCATTTCTCAGACAAGAATCTAAATGAGAAAGTCAGCTTCTTGTTCCGGGAACGAAGCCATGAAAACATTTAGCAAATTAGGAAATTAGGAGGGGGAGCTTTGTGCTGAAGTGAGCTGTGGGCTGCATGGCAAACCTATGTACCTTCCATTTGACTGTTTATCAAGCGGATAGGGAAATCAACTCCAAATAGCTAGAAAAAGACAGACACAGTCCACATACCTCTATTACCGTTCACTAAAATACTGTTACCTTCATTATTGTAAGTCCCAAACATAGTTTAAGAGATCTACATTGTATCTGTCTTTGCCCAAGTAACGTTTTTTGCATACCTTTCACATTAACAATGGCCTTAATGCTTTCTTGTATTATTATTTAATTGACTTGTTATGAAAAGTCATCAGACTGTAAAATGAAATAGCCTACAAAGTGTTCTAAAGGTGATGCATTATTCCCTGGCTGAGCATGCACAGTAATGTGCATCATGCTTAACTCAGTTGCTAAGGGAGCTTGACTCTTTACACATAAACACAGGCCCACAGAACACCTCTCGCCACCTACAGTTGCATTTTGGATTGAATTTGCACATGCCCTTGAGACTGCCTCCACACCATGTTAATATTCTCTTCGCCATTAAGAGCGTTATTACATTCACAAAATCTTTCTCTCCCTCTGTCCCTCTCTTCATCCCACCATTCCCCTCCTCCTTGTTTAAATACGTTTCTGGTAATAACTCTCTGTTCTGCATGGACTGGCTCTTTTTGTCCTCAGAGAGTGTGTGTGTGTGTGTGTGTGTGTGTGTGTGTGTGTGTGTGTGTGTGTGTGTGTGTGTGTGTGTGTGTGTGTGTGTGTGTGTGTGTGTGTGTGTGTTGTCTCATATTGTGTACATTTGAACATGTAGTATTCCCATCTGCAATTACTTGTTTCTGCTGTAGTTGTGGCCTTGTTGGTGATAGTTTCCAACCAGATTAGCTTGAACACGGTCATCTATACTTAAACCTCAGGCTGACGTCAACTCCCACACTTATTAGTCCAGCAGGGTTAAAAGTGTCTGACAGACGCAGCAAGCCAGACAGAGGAAGTAATAACGAGGGCAGGGCGGAGGAGGTGATCATAATTGACCGACCCTTGCTTCTCTGAGCGAAGTCGTTCTCTGCCCTCTTGCTCCTTCTGCACCTCATCACTCTTTCCTTCCTTTAGAACAGCTATGCCAGCACTTTCAGACTGCAACTCTAAAATGAGGGCACACTTTTACCACACAAACAAGCACTCTCTCTACAGTATCTATCTATCTCTCTTTTTCTTTACCCACTAAGTCTGACCTCTGGGAATAAGCGGAACAAGACTT
Source organism: Gymnocephalus cernua (assembly GCA_023631565.1). Lineage (NCBI taxonomy): Eukaryota > Metazoa > Chordata > Actinopteri > Perciformes > Percidae > Gymnocephalus > Gymnocephalus cernua. The sequence continues at coordinate 8,022,085 of CM042441.1, forward strand.
AAGTCAAATCCTTACTTAGGGGAAATTGCACTTCAGCAATATTCTCTAATAGCCTAAACAAAGGTGCAAAGAGATGTAATTGAGCAGACTGAGAGGAGTGTAGGCCTGAAAGCTTGCTGCATAGGAATTGCTTAAAGATTAGGTGATGTTGGTGAGCCACATCACTCATCAGCAGATAAACAATATTCCTGACAACTTGTAATGAATATCTTAAAGCAGGAATAAGAGAATATTTAAAAATGCCGTCTTTTAGACAAGTTGACACAAAGCCCAAGAAAATAATATCTTGTATTCAGTTTATCTCCTCTGCCAAAGAGCTCATGTTTTCGGCTCTGTTTGTCTGTCTGTGTGTCATTTAGCAGTATTACGGAAAAACTACTGGCCTGATTTTAATGAAACTTGGTGGAAGGTTGAAGCATGGACCAAGGAAGAACCCATTTCATTTTTGAGTGGATCCAAATCATGGGGCAGATACACAAATTATTATTTTATAACATTTTGAGATGGGGCATCTGTGCATCTATAAGGTGTCGGAATAATCAGAAAAATTAGTTTCTAACTGGGAACATTTACACTGCCTTAACATTGTAAGATAGGTTATGCGTTGGCGGAGGTCTGAGCTCTCTGAGTGCCCTTCCAGTTAACAATGTTTCAGTCTGAAGAGCTTATATGAAGTAAAATACATCTGGATCTCAGTCTAAAGTTTATTAATTCTACGCGTATGTACCTGTCAACAACACTTAATGGTGTGCAAACATTTTGTTGAAGTTCTCGAAGGTTGACTCATGTGTGAGGAGCCATAGACTGAACTCATATAAAAAATGACGCAACCCTAAACATCTGGTCTGATTATCATTCAGTGTATTTTGGGTTTTCTCCAAACGGCAAACCTGTGGTGCTGAAAAATGAAACTAATGTGGAAGTGACAAAAACTGCAATTCATCGAGTGACCACTTAAGGCTGGCTCTAAAAGGAAGTCAATCCCCATAGGCTCTCATGTTAAAATGCCTAACTTTACAGCAGAATTACATCTTTACAGCCTGGTACAAAAAATGGTTTGGTCTGTATAGCATAAGTTCCCCCTTCATGACAACTGTGGGGGAGGGGGGGGCAGAAGTTAGGTGATGTTAGGCACAGTAAAGATAGCAATGGCTGGAGCTGCCCACTTTGAGCATATCTAAATACATAAGTAGATTCTGGACAAAATGAGCTTTCCTGTTTTTTTTTCTTCCTGGTGTGCTTTCCCCATTATTAAAGTGGCCATAATGTGATAAAAAACTAGCTGGCCCAGATTCTCTCTTTGTCTTTGTCTTTATGGGGATGGTGAATGGTGATGTGACGTGTGAACTTGTATGTGAAGAAAAAACACTTACTTGTGCTGTTGACTTTCATCATTTCAGCTTAAATTTGAAATCCTCCTAAATTGTCGTATTCGTCGCTGTCTGTCTCTTATGATGGATGGTTTGAGACAGACAGACAGACGAGCAATGAGATTAAAGTCAGTTGTGATAAAAGCCGATGGAGCCAACAGCAAACTCATGTACCGACCAGTCCCTGGACTTCTGGGAACACCTTCTTTTATCATATTTCAAGTGTGATGTTAATGGTATTTCATCATTACTTTAGTGCTTTAAATGTTTTTTTGGTGGTCTAAAATAGAGATTAGAAAATATTTGTGCACAGATAATCAACCAACCTTTACTATGAAGAATCAAAAGGACCTGAGGCCTACATGTATGTGTCAAAGCTATCGTCTTAGATTTTGGATATCGTAATATAGGGATATGGAATAAGGGTTGTCTTTTTCTGGGTTTAAAGGCTGCATTACAGTAAATTAATGTTGTTTTCTTCACTTACCAGACTGTTCTAGCTGTTTTATTATTTGCCTCTATCCACTTTGTCATTATATCGACATTATTGATGATTGGTAAATTTGAGAAAACATTTTGTTAAAGCAACAATTGTCAAGCCTACAATATCATCGCAATATCGACATTGAGGTATGTAACGGAAAATCATATATTTGTCTTTTAATTAACATATCTTACTACTGACTTGTTTTTTTAGTTTTTGGCTCTGTGAACTTTTTACCCCTATTTGATGCATGGACCTAACTTTATAGCCTAACTTTATTCTTCTGTTTATCTAAAGTGCAGAGACTGGCTTTTCTCTGCCTCCCATTTCGGTCCCAGATTTGGAGGTCAGAGGTCAGAGGTCAGATGGACTGATAGTCAGAAGGGCAGTTAATTACTCTTTGTTCATTCTCTCAGACTCTCATAATGAACTGAACCTTCTTTGCGCAAAGAATAAATACTTAAAAGACTTGGTTGAATGAAGCCTTATTTCAGATCTTACCTAGGTATTAGAATTTCTACCACAGGTATTTGATCAGAAATATCGTTATATCTCTCAACGCAATTGACACCATCTTCTCGATGAGAAGCTTGGGTTTGGAGGAACCTGCTTGCCCTGCCGGAACGTTTGCAGCTGGCTACACGATGGACGCGTGAGAGAAATGACGGGTCGTGTGTCTAGCGGCTCTTTCCGTGGAGGACGTTGAGGATATCTACCTATTCGGAACCATGATAACAGGCCTTTTGCTGACCGGATTAGGCATTGCCCTGGTTTATCGACAAATTGACAAGACTATGACAGCTGTTCAAAGCCCCAAAAAGATGCCTGGAATGATTGAAGCGGTGGGCAGAGCGGTCAGCATTCAAGCTGGGACTATTAACCGCATTATGGATAACATGGAGATGAGCCGTAAATTGGATCTTATCTTGGATAAGATCACCGCTTTGTAAGTAGTAAGTAAGTAAGATTGACCAGAATGGACTAACAGAGTGGTTGTGTAAAGGAATGCAGCTACTCGCGCCGAGACAAAATAACTCCAATCTTATCAACTTTCGGGCCCCTTATCCAGCACTGGCCTCGGCCGCTGCTGGAACAACAAGTCCCCCAGAAGAGCACTGCAGAGAGACGCTCTTGCGTTCCTCCCCCAACTTCCCTCAGACACCTGCTGATTGTTGACTCTGCTTGGGACCTTTTCAAGGTTGTCTCCATGGCAATCTGCTGTGTTAACGCTATGACATCCTGCGGACTGAGACGCCAAGATTTGGATGCCAGGCAAAGCGATTCTCTCCAGGCCCCCCTCCCCCTAATACCCCCGTCCCACTCCTTCGCTGCTTTTTACCTCCCAGTCTGACAAGCGGGTCTGTGACCAGCGCCATTTGTCGGCTGCAGGACCGGATGGCTGCTAGCCTGCGCTGGGTTACCTCCACCCCCCATTCCCCTCCCCCATTGAAAGTCATGTTGTTGAATTGTGTGGTTATGTGCTTATTTGCTGAGGTTTTTTTTTTCTTCCTGTTCCCACACTGTACTCTGTACTGTACTGAGCATAGTTTGGGAGTTGCTTTTTTCTTCTCCCCTTTTCTCATGTTATGCTGTATTTTTCTCACTTGTTGCATCTTCCAGCCCTGTCTACCCCCCTTGTATGTATGTTGTTTGTGTACGGGCAGGTTGATGGTTCTTTTGTGAAGCACTTTGGAAAACCTTGTGTTTGTTAAAATGTGCTATATAAATAAAGTTGGATTGGATTGGATTCTGTGATGGCACCATTCAATCGAAACGGGTGAAACATAGGTAAGGCCGCGTCTGAGTGTGTGTTGTAGTAGTGCTTTGCCATTGAGAACGAGCTAGCATGCTAGCGCTAGCATGCTAACGGTTGTGTTTAGCCCGTCGTTTCGGCTAGTTACGTAACAAGCCGTGCAGATTTTGAACAGCTCACCCAGAGACTGAAGGCAGGACACATTCAGAAACCCGTATCTCACTCAGAACAGCATGGATAGATTTTTTTCCAAGTGTGTATGCGTGTGGAAGCACCAGGGATACGAAATAACTCCCCAAATCCCAGAAAAGGTGATTTCCTTTTCATAATATGGGCACTTTAACATTGAAAGAAATTAAAATGATTATAGTGTGATTTTTTTGCGAGGATCTGTACTATCTTTAAGCTTCAGCTATACTAGCGCTTCCAAAAGTGCATGCGGAAATCGTGACGCCATGGGACTGCCGTGAGTATTTATACTCGCGCGTGGTGTTCGCGACACTCTTCGGCAGTCTTCTCCTGAACAGCGGTGGCGCTAAGGAGCAAAGGCTAACAATGTTTTTCTTTCTAAGGACTAGAAGAAGAAGAAAAAGATAAACAACGGCAGAACAGGCAGCAGCAGTGCCAACAATGCTTCGATTTGATTCAATGAGTTACTTGATGTGATCAAGCCTTTCAACTCATCTTAACCCAGTAAGTTTACAAGAGAGACTTGCAGTCAGTCGGCGAGTCCTGGCCTCCGGTTTCCCAGGAGCTTGTTCAGGCTTCCTGTTTCCGGTTTGTCGGGCGCCGCTGAAAAAAATAGACTGGTGCGCGCCCTCTGCTCGCGCGCTAATAAATGGACGCGCCGGCCGGAAATTACGTCATTATGATGTTACGAATGCGCGCGCCACCTCCAACACGTCAGGCATAAATGAGCCATTAGTCTATAGGATACGATTTGTAGGCCGGGACATCTCTGCAGCACCACAATACTTTATTCAGAATGGTCCAATTAACAAATATTGTGCCCCCCCTGCGATTTGGATATTGTACTAGTCCATATTGTGATTTCGATACAATTGCAATTAATTGTGCAGCCCTATACTAGTTAAATAAAGGTTGAATGAAAAAAAACAAAAAGCAAGTCTTGAATAAAGTGGCATACAGTAGGTTTAAGGAGTGTGTGTGGAAGCAAATCCATTACTATAGCTGGCTAACATGTAGCTTTGTGGCAAATGCCAAATGCCACTGATAAAATACATATTTGCCAACATTTCAAATAGCAAATTACTTAAAACCCAACACAAAGAACTCAAAATGAATCACCAAAAATGACTTAAGGTGGTTGAGGCTTTTTGCTGTTTTTCATTTGATACATTTCATAACTTCACACAATCATCAGGTGCCCAGTATCAACTAATGTAATGGTGGCAGTGCAGTAAGATGTAAAGATAATACAAAAATAACTCCTCCCTGCCTTGGTACCTCCTTCATTGTTTTCTTCATTAGTCCCCTTCATCCCATTTGGTTTCCTTGCTTACTTCACTTGCTACTTCTTCCCCCTTTTCAATTGATCCTTTTCTTTCTCTCTTTTAGTTTCATTTGCCATCTATAAAAAACAGGCGAACCAAATAGCTTTGCACTCTTGTGTTTATGTGTGTTCTATTTGAGTATCTGCTTGGGTCCAAGCTATCAGTGAAAACCTGGTATGGAATTTCATTGATTTGGGCATTCCTCAATAAGCAAGCGGAATGAATTTCATAATTACTCACTGATACAGCTATGCCAAATGCCCATGTTATAGATGAATGACGATTCTTGATGCAGTGCCGCCTGTGGGATCGGAGATCACGGTTGTTCAGCTTAGGCTTGCGCCCTTGTCCTTTACGCACTGAAATTCCTCCTCATTCCTTGATTCTTTTAATTGTTATGCACTGTTGAAGGTGAAATAAGCAAATGTCTTCCTATTCTTCTTTGAGGAACATTGTTTTTAAACATTTCAATAATTTTCACACGTATTTATTGGCAAACTGGCGATCCTCGGCCCATCTTTGCTCCTAAAGGACTAGACCTTTCTTGGATGCTGCTTTTGTACCAAATCATAATTACAATCACCTGTTGACATCACCTGTTTCAAATCACATCATTATTTAACCAATTTACCTGATTACTAGCCCTAAATTGCTCCTGTCCCAACCTTTTTTGGAATGTGTTGCAGGTCTGAATGACAGGAAAGGATGTATATTTACAAATGAAATTAAGTTGACCAGACAAAACATGAAATATTTTGTGTTCACATTGTCTGCAATGAAATACAAGTCAAAGTACATTTAGAAATCACTACTTTCTTTTTTCATTTGTGTTTTTCATACTGTCCCAACTTTTTCTGATTTGGGATTGTAGATATGCTGAATGCTTTTTAATGTAATCATAATTTCTGTCTTTTCAAATAAGTTGAGCTACAATCTTGACACACTACCCCCTGACAGCTGGCAAATGCTGTATGCTTGGTTGGGAATCACTATTCTACAGTGTCTTCAGCATTGATCTTTACAGCAGTGCATGATAACTGGATCAATACTTGTTAATTAGTATTTCAACCAACAAAGACAAAAGTAGACACATTAATCAGCTGCGTTTTAGATTGTTTGCTCTTAACTCTTCTCTCTTGTGAACAGTTTAACATCCAAACCTTTCTCGGTTGCTGTACTGTTTTTCTAGAACCAAGAAGAGCAGGTTGTTTTTGGCATCAACATCAGTTCAAGGTACAAACTGCCCCATCATCTTTGCAGTGAAGTTGATCAAGCATTTCACATTGTTCGTGAGGCCATTATTGCTCCTTATTTTCTTATGTGCTTCTTCAGCCTTTTTAGTGTGTGCTGGAGTGTTTCACTGCAGCAGGGAAGATGGGAAACAGTCTTGTTGTCTATTTCTGCCAGATGGAAAGACGCACGCACGCACGCACGCACGCACACACAGAGTCAGAGCAAGGGCTTCTGCACCAGTGAGTGGTTTCAGTGAGCAGAGACATGATGTGTGTGTAACATGTTTGTTCTGTAAAGCAGAAATAAATTTGGGACAGTGTGTAAATGTGTGTTACGTATGTGTCTCTCAGAAAGTGAGAGAGAGTCTGAGATTGACAGAGTTCGAGCGAGTTTTCACATGCTGAAATTTTAACACCCGTTTCTTTTTCTGTCCTCTGGGGTCCAATCCTTTTGTATAGCCTTCCTTTTGTGTGTTTACTGTGCTCTTTGCCTGTATGTCATGTCAAAGCTCAGGCAGATCTTGAGGCAGATACCCCCAGACATTCTAAAGTCCAGCCGAAAATCCAGAGGTGATGGGGCCTTTGCTGTCTTTGCCTAAAAGGCCTTTCAGTGTCCTGTCTGAGAAGAGGAAGTGTTGTTTACAGTATTTCAATCAGGAGAGACTTCATTGCAGAAATGCAACATTGATTGTACATATGCGATATGACATGTACAGTTTGTTATAAAATATTTATTATTTAAAGGGGGTAGAAAGCCGAAGATATCCCCCCCGATAGAGTCTAGACACTGGCGGTGGTGTGAGGGAGACCCGAATACTAGACCGAGGAGCCAACGGGAGCAGTCAGCCGGAGGGAAGCCCAGGGAGCCGTGTGCAATGGAGACCAGACCGGAGGTGGAAGGGGAGGAGGAGGGTCACACTCTTTGCCTGAAATGACAACTGCGCAGCAGAGAGAGAAGACAGCTTTAAAACAAGGAAGTCATGCTGTGATTTGCTCGTTAAATTTGTGGTCGCTTCTGATTGGTTAAAAGAAAGTGAGCACCTCTACAGCTGCTTAGTTTAAGAAGAGAGAGACAAAAAAATAATTAAGAAGTCTTCCTGAAAGAATTTACGCTAAGCTTTGTAATGGCAAAATTATTTTTTACCTAATTAACTTTGACTTTCTGTATGTACTCTTCTTATTTATTCCACAAGGAGAGTTATCTACATTTGTCTGTGAGAAAGCTTATATTGTTCTACTGAAATACACAGGAGTCACAAAGTCTACAGCTAAAAGACACGGCCTGGGTGAACGGATAGAGGTCAGATCAAACTGTTAAACTATCTGACAGACTTTTAGGTACCTCAGCTTGTCTTTATGATTTGCATTGTACGTCAAAGGCCAAGATAGGCTGGAGACTTTGTGAAGAAACAGATGTCATTATGCATGTGTTGATGTCACTACTCTATGCCTTGTCTGTGTATATAAGCCTGTGATTTTCATGTTTACGTTGAAGACTCTTCCACACATTGCTGCGTGCGGTCTGTGAACCAGTCCTCCTATTCTGCAGAATATTTACTTTAATAAATTACAAAAACCTACATTGGCTCAGTCTACGACTATTTCTTGGTATTCATTTCATTCTCAATTATTTTAATTCTTAACTAATCTACACCTGCTGCACTCTGAAATAATTTCCACCACAGCTTCATTAAATTATTCCATCAAAGTATAACAGACAGGCTGTGTTTGCACTTCTATAATCCCTGTTATAATTGCCTGTTTTTATCCTTAAATTCATTCTTACTGTAATTCATGTCATCAGATTCATCATCTACAGTGTTTCACTGAGTACGTTTACATGCCGAATATGACAATATTCCGTTTTTACATACAGGTCATGTAAACAGCTGGTCATAAAGACTTATTGGGAATTTAGCTTATTCACCGTATCCCCCAGAGTTAGATAAGTCCATACATACCCTTCTCAACTGCGTGCGTGTTGCCCCCACTGCTAGCCTCGCTTAGCCCAGAAAGCGAAGCACTGCAACTTCAGCTACTTGGGCGGAGTTATTTGCTTGCAGCACCTGAGATGTCCCGTGTTGAGGAGCAGAGAGTAGCACTGCTTTGCCTTCTGAGAATATAGTTCCCAGTATGTATACGGTTAGAAGATGGCTGTGTCTCATGTGACGTCGTTATTTGTACACGCTCTGACTATACAAATCACAACATGTAAATAAGAAAATGTTGGCGTTATTTTGTCACTTATTGGGAACAGTAGGCTAGTTGGAACCGGTTACCTCCAGGATCTGGGCTTCAGTGCGTCAGACGGATTTACAACACGCACAGAGATGAGAAGGGTATGTATGGACTTATCTAACTCTGGGGGATACGGTGAATAAGCTAAAGTCTATGTCTAAAGTCTATGGTTGTTGTACACAAACCAACCAGCGAACAGTTTGCTAAAAGGCTGCAGTGTCATGAACCCACCTCCTTGAGCTTGTTTTCCTGTCTGACTTTCATGAATCTCTACACCATATAAGCTGTGACCTGACATCCACTCCCTGCCGGATCGTTAGCCTAACCGGTATGTTGTGCTTGCGTGTCAGCTCAATCGTTTGATAGTTAGCGTTTGCTGCTTTGTTGCTTTTGCTTGTTGCTAAACTGATTTCTGTTCCTTTGTCTGCAGTTTCACCCTGAAATTCTCTTCACCTCTGCCTGGCAACCTCAACCTTATACCACGTCCAACCTCCAAGACTCCTGTTCACCCGCACTCACCTTCCAACCCACTCGTCTCCACCGTCAGTACCCCCATCACCCGGACTCACCTGTCTCCACGTTTGGCATTACCTTGTTATCTACAATAAATACTCACCTTTTTTTCACCACCTACCTTGTCCTGGTCTGCATTTGGGTTCAGTATCTGAGAAACTGTGACATGCAGACCCGATAAGAAGGAGAAGCACAGCTACTTTTAAACATTATCAAAGAAAACAGTTTTTTGGAAACGCGCAAGCATCGCTACCCCGACCTTTTCAAGAAGCTGGTTGAAGAAATGAAAGGGGGACGCTTTGTTTGCACGGTCCAACAAGTCCGCCACCACTGGTAATCTTTAAAAAAAGATTACGGCTACATGAAAACAGGGATATTAGTGGAATATTCACTTTCATTAGCCATGTAAACAGCTTAGTCGGAATATCGTCTTTTTCGGAATAAGGGCAAAAACCGGAATATTATGTGCATGTAAACATAGTCATTGTCTATAAAGCATGTTATATCTCTGCTTGAACAAGTTTTTTTGTTGCAAGTAAAACACCATATTTGGAAAGGAGTTGAAGCATATTAGAACATTAGGCTGTCATTTTGTGTCCCTTCAAACTATAAGCATTTATTTTATTAACCTCTCTCCCCTGAATTATCCCCCCTAGAATGTCTCATCTTTTGTGTCCTTAGCTTATAGTTCAATCCAATTCAACTCAATTCAAATATTCTGTATTGTCCCCTTGGGGAAACTTGGGCTTTGGCGCTGAAACCTTTAGCTGCATTTACAATAACAATAAAGATCAATATATATAGATACAATAAAAACTGATTAATAAATAAATACATAAAAACAGAGTCAATAATACCATTCAAGAATCCAACAATAACAATCCACATGTAAACAACGTGCAATTCAATGAGACCCACAGGCGACATAAATTGCACACTACATAAACAGAACATTGTGATTCCATTGCACACCCATATGTCCTCAAGAAGCATTATTATTTAACATTTTGATTGATGTAGGCACACATGATTTTTTGAAACGGTTCAGTCTGCATTTGGGGACTCTGTATCGTCTGCCAGAGGGTAAGAGCTCATACTCGGGGTAGAGGATGTGCGAGGGATCGGATACAACTCGGTGCTTGTCTGAGTACAGACTGCTCATAGATTTCCTAAAGGGAGAGGTTTTCAGTCCTCCCCTTCACCTTCATGGCAGAATGTAGACGAGCAAGTTTAGATTTTAGAGAGAGAGATTTCCTAACCACGGCGATAAGCTGTACCTGAGAATGCTCTCCAACATAGCCTGATAAAATTAAAAAGCACTACTAAATTATTTCTCACATTATGACATTGAAATAATGACGGCAACGACCCAGGGTGCACAAACACGTTAGCAAACAGCAGTTTTACTTTGCATGTCTTACTCCAGCTTGAAGTGTCAGTGTCAAGATGGAAAGCAGGAAAAAAGGGAACTTCTATTTTACTTCCCAAATTTGACTAATGTGGATGTTTTCCTCTGCTGCTTAAGTGTACTATTACATCACTAACAAGCACAGTGTTTTTCATCCACAATGCCCTTTACAAAACTCAGTTTAGGTTTGCCTCTGTTGAAGACAAAAATAGATGTGAAAAGGCATTTTGTCTATTTGTTTCAGTGGCTGCACAGATATCCTGTTTGGATGTCACAACATCTTTCTACAGATCTAATATAACGTCTTTATCATACAATAAAAACAGCAGGTCTTGATGTAAAATTGAAGTAACTGTAGACATCCAAGTAACAGAACACTCATCTTAGCATTCAGCCATGCACAGTTCTCCTAGTTGTAAAGTAGTTTTGGCAAATGAACACGAATTATGAATAATTTTTCTATGTCTGCAATTTTGTTGACATATTTGAGTGGGTTACAGTACCTTTGCTCACATTTCATGGTTGATGTATATCATTGAAAATCCAGATATTGCACAGAATGTGTTTTACCCTTTTGACAATTTTCAGTTCTATTATATGCACTGCTGTCTATTCTGGTCTTCCCAATCAATTCATGTAACCCAGTTGATTCATGACAAGTATCCCTGCTGGGACGGGGTTAGCATTCCAGGATGCATTCGCTAATGGAAATCCAAAACCTTTTTAGTTCAGGTCTTTGAATACAGTAAATGATCTGCATGAATGTATTTACCCCATCACAGGATTCAGTGTTCCAGTCTTTGTGCTAAAATCCAATGCGAGTATTCACAAGGGCACAATATTTATCCCCTTCCTAATCTCATCTCAGTGTTATATGGTTGAGATTGTAAGTGTTGTTGTAATGTACTCTATGGTACTGGGGTTATCCTTTCATCACAGATGTTTCATTTAATTAGGCTCACAACATCTGTGGAAAGCTCAACAGTAATTTCTACTGTCCCAGAGCCGGCCCCATGCACACACCCACTATAAGCAAAAAATGCAGCTACAGTCACCTCCACTGCTCTGTACAGTAGGCCTATTCCTGTAGTAGTCTATGGGCTTTTCCCATTTCCTAAATTTGTACCTCTTTGACGGTTGTTTGAAAAAGTGCTCTTAAGCCCATTTAGAGAGGATTTGAATTGCTAATTTTATTCCCCATTCTTGTCATTTTGGTGCTGCTGATTTTCCTTTGGGGCTGGCTAAAATATCTTTTGGGGGTGCCAAAAATTCCTCTATGCAGGAAAAACCCTGGATTCCAGATTGTAGGCTACTAGCATGAAAAGTATACTTAATTTGACTGCTTATTTGTTCCTAAATCATTACGCTTATATAGGCATGCATATCATTTAACATGATTCTGTGCCAAAAATCAGCAAACAACTTCCACAAAAATGACATTACCTGTTATGACATTACCCCCTCCAGTCAAATTATCGTGTTCCGACAGGGCTAATGGCAGCACTTTCAGTTGCACTCATCCACCAGCGGGCTCATGAATTAGAAAAAGGATAGACGTGTCTGAAAGAAGAGTTTGGCAGAATATTGCACTCTTGAACCTTTGAAGTCAACTGAATCTCAAACGGAACAGCTGTATCTTTCCTCTTTTGCTGCAGGCGGCAATCCACCCTTCTTCATCAGGCAGCAGGGTGGAATGTTTTCATCCGATGGGTTTTTGGTTCAAGTCAGTCCCGTGAGAGCAAACATCTGCTATGCTGAAGTGTCCTTGAGCAAGACACTTCTCTCCTACCAGTTTCATGGATGGATGCTGTTGTGCAGCTGAGCCACTCTTACCTATCTGTGCAGAGATATCAATATTGTATCATAATAATTATCACTACTCATGAGGGTTTATTGAGGTTTATGTCCCTGCTGTGTCAGAAAATGACAAAGGACATCCATTTGTTACCATAGGTCATGCACTTTCTAGTGGCCATCAAATGCAACTGTTCTCTGTAGACAGTGGCTCTGTAGGCTTCGTCTGCAAATCACATTTATGCGACTGTGTGTTCCTAATTTCCTTCTCCTGCTAAATGCCCAAAGTATGTTAACATCACTTGAAAACATTTGCTTAATACTGACGCCATAAAAGACCAGACATTTTTGCTATGTGGCAACGTGTGGTTTGATTTCAAGCAAGATTGTTGCAATAAACTGCTCTTTTTAGTGAATTTTAAAACCAAGTCTTGCACAAAAAAAAGAAGTAAATCAATACTTAGTACTTGCACTTGAGTGAATAGATAACAAGGTGTGTCTGATTTCCCTGTACATTACGTTTCTGGCAGTGTAATCTGTTTTGAATGGAAGCGTCAACTAAATGGTCCAGCAGGTTTCCGTCCAGGCTTCGTTATCAATGAGAATACAGCTGCATGAAGCAGAATGAAACGCAACTACCATTAAGCATTTTAAATAGACTGCACCCTTATTTATTTTATTTTTTTTTAAACGTGAACTGTTTACTGGTTTGAGGAGCGGAGGGGTTAGAGAGAGCAGGGATGCAGTACTGCATTTTGAGCAGTAGATGGCAGTTTGTATCACTGTTCCTTTGAGGAGGAGGGGGGAAGCACTGCAGTGAGGGAGGAAAGAGTGATACAGTGCATCAGACGGGGGCACAAAAAAAGCCCTCTGAATCTAAGTCCCCAGCGGAGCAGAAATACTGGCATGGTCAAAATGAAAGGACTTCTTCAAGGTCGGCTGTCCAACCAGACTGATTGATACAACAAAAAAAGCTAGTGTGTGTGTGTGCATGTGTGTGTGTGTGTGTGTGTGTGTGTGAGAGAGAGAGAGAGAGAGAGAGAGAGAGAGTTTTTCAGGAAGAGAGTATCAGTAAAAGACAAACATTGCGATCTAGACAGCCAAACTGGCTCAAATGCACAGCTAGACTGACATGTCAACAGCAGGCCATCCGATGAGACAGGGGACCGGGGAGTCGACCTGACAGCCAGGTAGACAGAGACAAGGACCAGAGAAAGGTAAAGACTGCAGGAGGAGGGGAAGCATGAAGCTTTTTCCACAGGCACTCTTTTTTTTTACAACACATTAAAATTAAACAAAACAAAGTTAAAGCTGAACCAATTAATCATTTTCCAAATAACCATTGGGTCAAGTGAATGTGTAATTTGAAAGTAGTAGCTAGTAGTTAACAACTAAAACAATATTTTGAGCAGATGTTCACTCACTTTCAGCTCATTGTTTGGGATTTACAGTCCACAGCAGACAGAGAACATTAGCGACAAGCTGGTAAATTTAGTGGAGTATTTAGCAGCTAAAGAGCTCACACAAGTTGGTGGAGACCGAAAATGAGCAAAGGACAGTGAATGTTGGACTTGGTCCAGAAAGAAAGATGACTTTGCTCTATGCCTGCTCAATGTCCAAATAGGCAACTATTCGCTAGCACATTCACCACAACTTCATAAGGTGATCATCCAATGCAACTGGATAGCATCTTTCATTAGGGTCCCTCTTCCTCCTGAATACTCACTTCTTTTAAACCCCTCACCTGCAGGTAAGGGTAAGAAAAGGGTAAGATTTATAACCCTCAAGCTCAAGCAGTGACAACTCTGATGGCATCAAGGTAATTAATATCAGGGTTATTTTTTCACACTTTTGGGCTGCAGATACTAGAAGTAACCCTTGTTCTTCTGCTTAACCTTTTAGATGTAGATGTTCCACATGATGCTCACATGATGGGAAGAACACACCAACCTGCATCTTGTCAGGCCACGGACCAACTGCTTTAATATGTGTGTGTGTGTGTGTGTGTGTGCGCGTGTGTGTGTGTGTGTGTTTTCTCTCTCTTCTTTATAGCCTAGTTTCCACCAACTAGGTCACATCATGTACAGTGCCTTACCCATAACCTCTCTCTGTGTGTGTGTGTGTGTGTGTGTGTGTGTGTGTGTGTGTGTAAGAATAGTATTTAGGCGGGTGCATGGTACAAGCTGCGTTCACAGTGACCACCTATTTATACTCACTGTCCTGTCCCAAAAAAAGACATGACACTGGCTCTATTATAGCCTCCCTGTTTCCTGGTTTCCTCCTTTCCATTTGCCCTGACTTTTCTCTGTGCCGTATTTCTTTCTCTGGCCGTTGTTCCATCACTCATTGTGTAGTGTGTTTGACAGAGAGTTGGAAAAAGACATGGACCAGGAAGGACGCAAAGAAATAAAAAGCAGAAATTGGAGGTGATGGAGACAGTTTTAAATGCACTAAACATGAAATTAAACATGACCCCATCCAGTTTCCCACAGAGAAAATCAATCTCTCTCTGTATGAATGTTTTTGGTTGTCTTTTTGTTTGCGTCAAGTTCTACTCCTCTCTCCTTGTCTCCCTTTTTTGTACTGCCAAGCATGTTAATCCATCTCTATCTTTTCACATTATCTCTGTATCTCAGTAGTATGACTCTCTTTCTCTCAGCTGTTTATGATAAATTCATCGCGCTCCTTCAATTTCAGATGTGGTGAGGTGAGCCGAAACCCTGCATCTCATGCATTAAACGCACCAATCAGTGCTCCTGCAGGGCTTGGGGATGATCTTCCATTGGGCCATGGAGAAAATAATGTTTAAAAATTAGGTAGTGGCTGTCAATCAGGCATGTGATTGAATGTACCAAGCCAAATAGCTTGTGTAGTAGAAAGTGAGGGGCAAGGTTTTGTGTATGTCTGGCAAATCTAGATGCCGAAAACAGTGTTTTTATGTTTGCAGACTTCTTTACTCCTCCTGGTTGAATGCAAAACTGAAGCAATAAGCTGTTTTATTTATAAGGATATGCACTCTACACAATAGTGTTGCAAAAGCTAGACTTATATAAATGGATTTTGATCCTAGCAGCTGCACACAATCCCCAGGTGGCAGAAGAAAACTGCATAAAATGCATCTCTTGGGACAGCTCAAAAAGGTCCCCTGTGGATCACTGATTGTTTGCTGTTTGAGTAAAAGTAGACCACACGCGTTTTGGGACATTTGGTTCCTAGTATTTGCCATTAAAATGCATGGATTTTTTGTCTTCCTCTGTTGTAGCTCGGGCCTGTCAAAATACACTCAAAAATGAAACCAAATATTCTGTGTATTGGATCATCCGAGCATGACAGAAACGCACCCCACGTCAAAGCCTTTGGCTCAATAATGCACGCCCTGCTTCTAATCTGTAAATGGACTGCATTTAAGTAGTGCTTTTCTAGTCTTAGCGGCCACTTAAAGTGCTCTACACTACAGGCACCATTCATTTCATTCACACACTCAGGGGCGTAGCACAAAAATCTGGGCCCTGTAGAAAGCCATTTTCTATGGGCCGCTCCCCGCATCCACAGCTATTCATTCTAGCATCTTTTTGTGCCCTCCTCACATGAGGGCCCTAGGTACTCTGTCCCCCCTATTTTTGACAGGACAGCTGAAGACATGAAAGGGGAGAGAGAGGGAGAATGACATGCAGCAAAGTGCCGCAGGTCGAAGTCGAACCCCGGCCTGCTAGCTCTATATACGGGCACCCGCTCTACCAACTGAGCTATCCGGGCGCCCGACGCACCAACCTTTTGATTGGTAGATGACCACTCTACCTCCTCCTGAGCCACAGCCGCCCACCATATGTCCCTTATGACTTAAAGACAAAATGGACTAAGCAGCTGCTGGCTGTAGTTTAATTATAATTTAACTCACAGATATATCAGTGCAAGTGGGGTCATCTCCAAAAATCAGGAAATACTTTTCTCCGAAATGTCAAACTATTGCTTTAACAGGGAAATAAATGTGACTGCAGCATTGCATTTTATTGCAGATTACATGGGTAACAAAAGAAAACAGTTTGTCCTGAGCAGCACCAAGTTCAGAATGTGTGCAACTGTGTTAAGGAGGTGGCTGATGTTCAGTCTATCCACTTTGATTCAAAAAGTCAGAAAAATGACATGCAGTGTGGAATGTTGCGCCAGAACTATATCTCAATGGATTTGCATGTTTCACTGAAAGCGATGGTTGATTCTGATGGGAATTTTTATTCGTCTGAAAATGACTTTGACAGAACATTTTGCACTCGCAGCTCCACAGGAGATGAAGCGCAGTTTACCTCTAAGCTCAGCTGCCCTGGGGATACAATGTCACCGCCCATATTGAGACTGTTTTTCTCGCCTGCTGTGGATAGCATCTACCACATCGAAAAAACAACTTGAAAAGTCAGACCTTGGGAGCAGAGGCAAACACCTGGGACTGCTCTACTGGGATTCTGTCAGAGGAATATGATTTTTACTCTAGGTTTTAGAGGAAAGACAGAAAAAAATGTTTTCTATCTTCTATTGTACAAATTATACTCCACTTTTCTGTTCACCTTCGCTGCTCAAATGCTATTTTGTCGTGTGTGTGTGTGTGTGTACCTATGTGACCAGAGAGTAGTGAGTCTGTGGCTGTTGCTTTACCTGAGCCACAGTGACCTGAGAAAGTGTGTGTTTGTGTTTTCTGTGCCCAAGGTGAACTGAGCTGATGGCAGGCGGAGTGCTGACAAGACAAATGTTTCACCTTTCCCTTCTTTACTTTGCCCACTGTTACTCTCGCTCCTGTTGCACCAGTGCCCTTCCTTTATCCCTTACACATATACAACGTTACACAGAGTGTATGCACAGTGTATAACCCTGAGATTCATTTATATCATGCTACTTAATAACACTGTAGCGGTAAGCACAAGCTCATGGACAAGCTGGTGGAATGAGTTACAATTTTTTAAAAAAAAGTATTGTTAAAAAAAAAGATTGTCAGCACTCATGGAATTGGCAACAGTTTATTTTTAACGCGTTACTGCTGAGGTGTCAGCATGTGTTTAAACAGTAAACCATGTATAGTATGTATACTATACATGGTGTGTGTGGATTCCTTAGTAGTGTGATAGGCAATCCAAGTTTCTCTAATTGGAGAGAAAGGCAAACCTCATGACAGTCATCCATAGTCTCTTTTTTTCTAATCTTACAGTCTCTTGATCCTGCCATTTCCCCCCCCCTTTCTTGCTGTCTTTCTCTCTCTCTTTCTGTCTGACAAGATGACATGATTTCCTGCTTGATTGTTGGAAGATATTCTCGCTGTTACTGCTGTAAGAAATTAAGTCTAACAGGTTCCTCTTCTTTCCCTTCCTCTCTCATTCTGCTGGTCACACACAAAATTAATTAAACGGACTAAGATGGCGATTAATTGGTTGTTAAACAGTGTTTCATGCATAAACAGCAGGTGAGCGGTAGACTGATAACTTACGGTTTATTATAAATTTAATCTTTTTCTCGACTTACTAAATAGCTGACGTCTGGGAGTGCAATGACTAAATGCTAAAATATGTCTGACAATGCAGATTTTAAACTTTAAAATGATTTGGCTAACTTGATTGCCAACTTCCAGGTTGAATTTTGACCTGTCATACTTAACATAGCACATAAATATTGTATGCAATGAGGGATTATTACCGACATTTCATGTATGCTCACTTTCACTTGCCTCCGAACCAAAGTGGTTTAGATGATCTGGAAAACCTTTTGGCTTGTTCAAAGCTTAGCTTGTTCATGTCCTAGCATCTGACCTATTGTGTTTCATGTCCCTTTAAGATCTCAGCAATTATTTGGGTAAACATAAGATGAAAGAAATGACCAGTCAAATCTATAAGGCCAAGACCCAAGTACAGTAATAACCATTTAACTTCACATTTTTCTGTCACTTTCTTCGTCACTTTCTCTGTTTTCTTCTCCCCCCCTCCACCCCTCCCTCTCTCAAACACATACACACTCCACACACACGCACTTTCTGCCTCTGCAACTTTCGCTCACTCATCTTCTACCTCTCTCCTTCTTTTTCCCTTGGCCACTCCATTAACCAGAGGGTCACTTTTCCAGCTGGTTAGCCCAGACCAGATTTTCATCAGGTTAGTGTGTGTGTGTGTGTGTGTGTGTGTGTGTGTGTGTGTGTGTGTGTGTGTGTGTGTGTGTGTGTGTGTGTATGTGCATGCGTGCGTGCGTGCGTGTGTGTATGTGCATGCGTGCGTGCGTGCGTGCGTGTGTGGGCAGGTTCATTTGTCAGTTTTACTCAAGTCTTGTCCCCCGGTGTGATGTTGTAATGACCCGAGGCGGCCCAGACAGAAGAATGACATTTAACACTGCCCCCCTACCACACACACACTAACTCTCTCTCTCTCTCTCTCTCTCTCTGGCTCTGTCTCACACACACACACACACACACACACACACACATACATGCACAGACAGGTTTTATAGTGCTATACCGCGTTAATGTGCTGGTCTGCAAAACGATGTTGGCTGTGGTGTTTCTCCACTGCACTTTAAGTTTGATTTCCACTCTGATGATGTTTGAGTCTTCTTTTCTCGGTTTGGACATGGCCGCTTGCACTATGTTTATAGTCTAGATAAACTGCACAATGCAAAAGTTTTCTCACAAAAGATGTTTACGACAACAAATGGGAAAGCTTTCTTTAACGGGATATACAATGGATAACCATTGTTTTATATGGATATGTATTTACTAATTATTATTAGTATACTATATTGTAAGACCTTAAAGGTATAGTGGAGGATTTTCTTTTTCCGGGTGGATCATCAACACTATTGGTCCTCCATAGTGGAAAAAGTGCAAATCTTCTTTTGGAAAGTAGGCTTGTAGAGCCATGCCGACAGCAACTTGTAAACAGAGCGTGCACGAGGAGAACTAGGCTCGTGCATGCTCTCTCGTGCACACGTTTAATAGGCGTTCCCTCTTGGGAGCAGGTAGAGTGTTGCGCATGTGCATTTTTTCAAAAAGTGGAGAGGGCGGTTATTTTCTAACATTCGGGAAAATCCTCCATTATACCTTTTTAATGTTGTTTTAGTTGGTTTCCACCAATATCTACAGTGTGTCTACTATAGTCACTTTAATTATTGTATTTTATTTCATTTGTCTCAATCAAATTTAGATCATTAAAATCCACACTATATGAATGAGCTACTGTGGGTTTGTGAGCCCTTTACTTTAACTTGGCTTGTTTTTCTACAGCAACAGCAGGTATGTGTAAATAAATATTACAGTTTTTTATAAGGAAACCAAATCAATACTTTATAACCTCTCTGGAAATAATTGCTTTCGGGGCATCTAACCTGAGCTGCAGCTGAGGCTGATACTTTCATGTTATGCTGCAGAGTGTGGGGATTCACACACGTAGCTGGAATATTTACTATAGCACTACAACCAGTGGAGCAAACTGTCGAGTTAAATCCACAGCAGCAGCTTAGCTTTGGTCAAACATATTGTAGTTTGGTCTTCTCTGTATGGGTGTATTCAAATGAAATGAAAATAGAGAGTTTATCATTATACTGCCTGGATTCTAGTCGGGATTGCTCCAGTGCCAATGGAAATTCCGCCAGATGTCACTTTTTTCAGCCAGATGTCCAGTTACCTTCTGCTTTCTTTGTGTTGTAATTCTAAACTCTGGTGGATTTATGAGGACTATGGTTAGGACTAAGCTAGCTAGACTATCTGACCATCTACCAAAACAAGTCCACAGCACTGTGGAGGAAGGTGTGGCAATGCGAGACTACTCTGGCGATGTTTGTAGTCCAATGGCGTGTAGTTCTGTAAATGATTTGTCTTTCTATTGCTTTGTCTAATTTAGTTTGATTTAATTGAGTTCCTTATGCTCCTGAGATGAGGTGGAAAACTAGCACTAATATCAACTCTCTCTTTCACCCACTGCATTATCCACCTCTTTCTCTTTGTCCGTCTTTCTCTCACTCTATCCATCTTTTCCTCCCCTTTCTTTCATCCATCCTGTTCTAGATGAATATACGTTTACCCGCAAGCAGAACACGAATACTTATTGTTATTAATGACTGTGTGTGTGTGTGTGTGTGTGTGTGTGTGTGTGTGTGTGTGTGTGTGTGTGTGTGTGTGTGTGTGTGTGTGTGTGTGTGTGCACGTGCGTGTGTGTGTGCAGGAAGGTATGTGTTGGTGGAAGGAAACGGTTCAGTAAAAGACTCGCACAGAAAACAGACAAAACCTCCCTGAATTTGAAGGTCATTTCTATCATTTCATAACATAATTAGAATTCTAAAATCATAGATGCTGGATAAATCTATTCTTTTATAATGTTGGCATTTTGTTGATTTATTTTTTGTTGAATTACTTAAACTCATTTCTTGACTTTTTCCTTTTTCTAAGTGTGTTCAGGAGTGCCACAATTACCCATGACACACCAAACTCCACCAACTTCTCGCATTACTATTTTATTCAGAGATAATTTAAAATGTATCAGAAACCATGACTCAAACCAGCTTTGAAGATACAAAATTCTCTTGCAGCGTCGAAATAATCAAGTTTTTATGTTTTTGAGCATGAGATCTTTTGCCTCTCTCGTCCCTTCCTTGTCCTTCTGTATAAATCATAAGTGAGTGTGATGACTGCACCAAGATGTGAAGTGACCCAGTGCAGCTTTAATATGAAATGTATCAACAGTTATTATCTGACTCTGCAAAGCATGAGGTACAGCAGTAGCTGAGAGGCTCTATAAAGAAAGCAATCTAGTGGCCAGAATGTTATCTCGCAGCAGCTGGGGGACTGTGGGTGTGGAAGGTGAATTAGGAAGGTGCCTGCTGAATAGCCCTTTAGGTAACGCAGTTCACCGTCCTCTCTCAAGTGTGAATGTGTGTAACTGGGATAAGGGCACTGCTGCAGAAGATAATAGGTATGCATGCTTGTAAGAAGTGAAAAGTACAGTATATTGTAAAGCTGCAGACTGCAGTGTCATCATTCAAACACACCAAATATTACAGTAGGTTTTAACTGACTGATTCATTTAGATTCTTTTAGCAACTTACCACAGAAAGAAAGAGACAGAAACTGGGATCAATAAATGTTGTTCTAGGAGTGAAGTCATCTGACATTTAAGAATTAGCCAGCCAGAGTGGTGTGTGTGTGTGTGTGTGTGTGTGTGTGTGTGTGTGTGTGTGTGTGTGTGTGTGTGTGTGTGTGTGTGTGTGTGTGTGTGTGTGTGTGTGAGTGTGTGTGTGTGTGTGTGTGTGTGTGTGTGTGTGTGTGTGTGTGTGTGTGTGTGTGTGTGTGTGTGTGAGTGAGTGAGTGTATTTGTGGACAGGCAGGAGAGCCCAGAGGGCACGCAGCTCAGACAGAGTCATTATTTAGTGACACACAGATGAAGTATGCACACACACACCGTTGCACACACACTTGTAGACACACACATTACATCTATAAGGCCTGAGGTGTCAGGATTTTAACGAGAAACGTCAGTAACATTACCTGCTGCTGCGCTTTCTCTTGTTCCTGCTCTGTGCTCGTGTATGAGCAAATGAACACAGCTAATTTGTAAGCTAATCATTAAATACATTTTCCTCAGATTCAGTATTTTAAAACGATCTACAGTGTTTTAATTTTTAGTGCAAGATATTAATTCTCTGCAGTCCCTTTGTCACCTAACTATATGAACATGAATAAACATACCACTTATGTTGCA
Source organism: Gymnocephalus cernua (assembly GCA_023631565.1). Taxonomy (NCBI): domain Eukaryota; kingdom Metazoa; phylum Chordata; class Actinopteri; order Perciformes; family Percidae; genus Gymnocephalus; species Gymnocephalus cernua. The sequence goes on from CM042441.1 coordinate 8,044,110, forward strand.
CACTTTTACCTACATACCTACTGCTATATTACATAGACAACTGGCCTTTGACCAAAACATCTGATGGACCTTTAAAATCCCAAGTTTGAGATTTACCTGTGGCACATAAATAATATGATTTAATTATCTATAGTGTACAAACACACAACAACTCTACAGACTTACAAAAATCATGTCTCCTCACAGAGCTCCTGGGCCACATGTTTTATTAACAGACCATTCAAATCAAGAATAAACCTCTCTAAGATGTCTTTCTTTAGGGCAAACCCTCCATCTGAATAAAACAATGTCATACCTTATTAGAAGAACACGGCTTTAGATGAAAGACAACACCTTTACACCTTTTCACAAAATCATATTGCAAGTCCTCCAATGCCCTTAACATGTGCCCTATGGTAATTTATCTGATGTTTTAAAGGGGATGTTTTCAGGGCTTCACATGCTCCTCTAATTAAAACAGGATGTTTGCAGTTTATTAACATAACAATGACATTATCCATGAGCTCTCCTATTGGCTGGCTGCTTTCCCTGTCCGCTCCGTGAGCATGCCATAATTATTAACCATATTTAAGAGGATATGCATTTTATTCAGTCCTAAACTGGATTAGCTAATGATCATCATACCATGAAAAGAATAGTAAACAAGAAAGAATGAAGACTAAGATTATGTGTACAACATTGATATAATTGATCATCTTGAGATTCAATGGACAAGAACAAGTTGTTTCCCCACAAGTGAAATAAAATCAAAGTCAGATTTTATGTAGGCTATTATGTATAGCATTTTAATGCCAACTAATTATGAACATTCATTGTGAAGACTTAGAACATCATACTAATGCTAAACAAACCATATAATCACCAAGTATGACACAACTTCTTCAATGCATTTTAGATTGGTTTTGTATGTAACGCAGGCATCTTTTTGCAGTAGGAAGACTGAAAATTGGATGAAAATCTTAATCAAAATAAAACAAATGGTAAAAAATGTATGTCAAGCATATCTAGAGAGTGCAGCTGTGTAATTAGAGATTTGAATGTGCTGTACTCAACATTCAAATATCTGCAGCACACTGGGGCAATGTTCAGGCCCCTGTGTGGAAAAAATAATTAATCTGTCACTTAGATCTGGCTCAGTTCCCAGCTACTTCAAACATGCTGTGGTAAACCCGATCCTTAAAAAGCCCAATCTTGACCCTTCAGAACCTAAAAACTACAGGCCCATATCAAAACTCCCATTTATCTCCAAAATTTTGGAAAAAGTTGTTGCATGCCAGCTGACCTCCTTTATGGAGCAGCATGACTTGTTTGATACTTTTCAGTCTGGTTTCCGAAAATTACACTCCACTGAAACAGCCCTTATCAAAGTCCCTAGTGATGTGATGATGGCAGCAGACTCTGGCCGCTACACTGTACTTGTACTACTTGATTTGACTTCTGCTTTTGACACTGTGGATCACAGTATACTGATCAATCGGCTTCATAATGAGATGGGACTATCAGGATCTGTCCTTCAGTGGTTCTCTTCCTATATACATGACAGAACCTTTAACGTTGCTGTAAACAATGTACAGTCTGATGTAACCAATTTGTCCTGCGGAGTGGCACAAGGGTCCGTTTTGGGTCCTATTTTGTTTTTACTGTACATTTTGCCACTTGGTCAAATTATTGGTTGTTTCAAGGATGTATCATATCACTTCTATGCCGACGATGTCCAGTTGTATTGTTCCTTTAATGATGCTGAGTTTCATCGTTTGTCCCTGTTCCTAAAGTGTGTGTCCTCCATCAAAGACTGGCTGGCCACTAACTGTCTACAGATAAATTCAAACAAGACTGAAACGCTGATCTTTGCTCCAGACCATAAGATCACGTTGATCAAACAGCACCTTGGCTCCCTGGGCCCCTCTGTCAAACCCAGCCTCAGAAACCTGGGGGTTATGTTTGACCAGGCCATGTCTTTGGAGACACACTCAAAACAGCTCGTCCGAAATTGCTTTTATCATCTTAGGAACATCTCTAAAATTCGCAAATTGTTGTCAAAGAATGACCTGGAAATAATAATTCACGCTTTCATATCAACAAGGCTTGACTACTGTAACTCTCTGTTTACTTGTCTGAATATGTCTGCTTTGAACAAACTGCAAATTGTTCAAAATTCTGCTGCTAGACTTTTAACAGGTGCCCCTCGAAGGTCTCATATCACTCCAGTCTTGTCAGCTCTCCATTGGCTCCCTGTAAAATTCAGGATCGACTTTAAGATTTTAGTGCTGACTTTCAGGGCCTTAAACGGCCAGGCCCCACAGTATATCCGAGACCTTTTGAAGCCGTATTTCCCTAGCCGGACTCTTCGGTCCTCTGACCAAAATTTGCTTGCAGTCCCTAAGACTCGTTATAAGACCCGCGGGGACCGGTCTTTCCAGTCTGTTGCTCCCAGACTGTGGAACGCCCTGCCCCTGTCCGTGCGTCTGGCTGACTCTGTTGTCTCTTTCAAAAAGGATCTGAAAACTTGCTTATTTAGGAAAGCTTTTGGTTGATGGGTTCTCACTAGCGTCCCTTTCTTTTGATATATGTATATGCATTTTATACTGTTTGTTCTATCTATTCTGTTGTACAGCACTTTGTGATTTTATCTGTGAAAAGCGCTTTATAAATAAATTTTACTTACTTACTTACTTACTTACTTACTCAGGTCTGTGTGTCTGTGCATGAAGACATTTTGCAATGTACTAGTGAAGGAGTCTTATCCTTAATGACCTAACACTAGGATAAACTGCATGGTAAAATGGCACACACACACACACACACACACACACACACACACATATGCACACACACAAACAGACACTGCTGGAGGCAGCGGTTGATGTACACCACTCTGTGATCATAAGCCAAAGGGGTAGGAGGGAGGAAGAGGGAGTGAGAGAGAAGCCCAGAGAGTCAGCACAGCTAAAATTACAGCCCTGTCACACCAAATCAGTGCCGATGACCGTGTGTGTGTGCGCACACATGTATGCAAGTGAGAGAGGAAGTGTTGTTTGGCTCTGCCTACAGACATTGGGAGGAAGTAAACAAAGCAAACATGCATATATACACACATGCGTACTCTACACACACTTGTATGCACAAGTGCGTGTGATGATGTTGTGCAGTCAATAGAGATTATGTGATGGGAGGATCAGAGCAGGGGCAGAGTCAGTCAGACTGTCTGGGCCTCTATTATCTACTAAACACACACACACACACACACACACACACACACACACACACACACACACACACTGTGGTTGATTCACTTGTAATCCAATCAGGTCCAAGTGTACATTTTGAAATGGCTGTTTATTTTATGACTCTCATGTATTTCTCAGAAGGAGTTATGGGGTAGCAAAAGTCTTCATAATAAGAGTACTATTCTTCAATTTCCTGATCTAACTGAACTAAATGCAAGAGGATGCCAGACCTCTTAATCTCCATCTCTGTCTGTGTGCGGAACACACACTTGAAACAAGAATGTATGTACACACATTGTGAGCTAACATGGCTATGGCGCTACCATATGCTAAAACAGGTGGTTGCTCTCACAGCGTATATATCTCACAGCATTACTTAGAATCAGAGAATGGTTCAAACCTAACTGGGAACCATTGGTCTGTTTTCTATTGGTGACATCATAAGACAGATCCCATGTCAGCCTGCTAATTTCATAAACCCAATGCCATTTCTAAATTAATACAAAGTCACACAACGCTTGCCTCCATTTTGAAACATTTGATAAAATACTTGCTGTCTCACAAACAGAACATTTTTAAAGTGGTTGTACTCAAAAATCAGTGTGGGCTGAGATTGCCTCCACATGGTTCTCACCAGGTTTTGATTGACATTCAGACTCTGGGACAGGAATGGCTGCACACGGCTCTGCTGACGTGACAAGCAAACATTGAGCTGGCTGAGCCGTAATGGTGGCAACCACTGCCATTATTAGTCAAGGCAAAGCGGCTCATTTAATTTACAATAATTATAATAAGTTATACTCTTCATTGATCCCTAATGGGGAAATTACAATTTACACTCTGCTGTTATTTGTGGTATGAGTATAGAAATCTGCCTTCATTCAGCATAAAACCTGTTCAAAGCCTTGTGTTGGCAAACAGCTATGCAGCTGAAGTGCCCTTTATCAAGAAATTAAGAACCCAAGTAGCTTTATTGGGTCAACATCTGACCCTGACCTCCCTGTGATGAAAGAAGAAGAGAAAGTGAAAATAGCTCAAGATGAATTAAAACTGTACTCTGTCTCGTGTATGTTTGTCTGAGTGAGTGTGGTTATGTTTGTATGTGTGTCTACTCTGTGTGTGAGTGTGTATGTTGACATTGATGAATGAGTCCTACATCAGAGCAATCTGCTACCACGGCTCTATAAAACAACCACAAATCACTTCAGGAAACAACAGTTTTGAAGAGGGCCTTAAATGTCAGATGTTGTCTTGTGTGAGTGCATCTGTGCATAAATCATCGAGGAATCAGAGGATAGGTTCATTTCTGCCTGTTTTTATGTGTGAACATCATGCAAAATGTGTGTATGCAGGTATTCCTTGTTTCCAAAATTTCTATATTGCATAGGTACGACCAGTGTTTGTGAAGGCAGTGACAGATTAGTCTCTCCGCACCAACAATTCTCTCTGTTCAGCTCTGCTGAATGCATTTGACCTTGCTTAAGCCTGTCATTGAGCTTCACAGTGAGATCACTGTTTTATTCAATGTTTGAAACTACAATATTTAGCATATTGCAGGATGCAGCCAGTGGGAGAAAGAATCAGCCACTGAACCATGATACTATTTTATTTTTTGGGGCATCTTAGGCCTTTATTTATGTAGTACAGCTTAGACTTGAAAGGTGAGAGAGAGAGGGAGAATTACATGCAGCAAAGGGCTGCAGGTCGGAGTCGAATCTGCGGCTGCTGTGTCGAGGAGTAAACCTCTATATATGGGTACCTGCTCTACCAGGTGAGCAAACCAGGCGCCCTGATAATATTTTTTTTGTGACAGTAAAACAAATAAGAAGGTAAACTTGCTCCTGACAAAATGCTTGTTTGTGTTGTATTTGAACTGCACAAAAATGCATAACAATAGCATAATAAGAATATTTATTTCACTTCTAATATATATAAATTTGATGATCAAATTGATGGTCAATTTAATGAACTATTTTGCATTATATCATAAAGGCGTTGTCACATTTGTAAAGCTAAAAGTTTTTAGTTTTTAATGATACTTTGCTTGGACTTATGAATTTGTACATTACATCGTTAGAATTCCTTAGAAAGTACATTAACAATAATTTTGATTTATCACTCAGCCCTTGACTGTGTGTGTGTGTGTGTGTGTGTGTGTGTGTGTGTGTGTGTGTGTGTGTGTGTGTGTGTGTGTGTGTGTGTGTGTGTGTGTGTGTGTGTGTGTGTGTGTGTGGTAACCTTCACTGTGTGATGCTGAAAGGCAAAAGCCCGGCATTGCTGGGCCCCTGTGGGAAATTTTCCTATTCTAAACCTGGAAACAGAGCGGACGTTGTTCCCTTCATCTCCTTCTCTCTCGATCCCTACTCCCAACTCTTCGTTCCCTCTTTGTACAGTCTCTCCCCTCCCCACTTTTCTCCACTCCAACTCTCTCTCATCTCGCTCATAGCACCTGCAGTTCCTGCTTCCTCCCCTAATCAGATCCTAATAGGAAAAAGCTTGCAGATGTCAGCACTAGTTAATTAACGCTCTCTTCCTCTTCCCTTTCGCTGTCTCCCTCAATCTCTCTCTCTTACACACGCACACGCACCTATTATTTCATAGCCAGAGTAAGCTCTCTTATGCAGTCATACAGTTGAATTTGAAGGGCAGAGATAACTATTGAGCAACAGTTGAGCTCTTCGTCGGTGTTTTGGACACAAAATCAAATTCTGGAGTCAATTGCTTTGCTTTGGGGACTGTTACATTAACCTTTTGTAATTTGTCAGCTACATTTTCTTACTAGAAAGAAAAATCATATACAAACTTTATGATATCCACCATTATTTTAAATTAGAACCCGAACGATATATTGGCTGGCGGATATTATCAGCGGGCGGATATTATCAGCGGACCAATATTATCGGCTGATATTAGGCATTTTCCAAACTATCGGTATCTGTATTTATAATGGCCGATAAATGAATCTTTACAAAATAAAATAAAATTGGACGAAACACCCTTCAACCATTTTATAAGTGCTGGTGTTGCATAGTTTGCTCTACAACGTCCCTGTTGGCAACACTCATGTTTAACCCTTTAAGTTTCATAACTTAAGTTTGTATTTTTGTATTTTATTTATCAGAACTTTAATATATTTCGATGTTCCTCTGTTCTGTTGTGACAATAAAACAAACAAGTTTATTTTTAAACTACATGATCATATTATTTTATTGAGGACTCATAAATAACAACAAATAACTTATGTTAGGGAAATCTGTTTATGTTTTGTTATGCGTTTCTGGATTTAAAAAAATATATATATATATCAGAATATTAGATTTTTAAATCACCAAATATTTGTATTGATATCGGCCTTAAAAATCCGTTATCGGTCTGGCTCTATTTTAAAAGGATGAATGGAATAGGCAAGGAGTGGACTAATGTAACAACACATTTTAAAAAGATAGACGCTTTTCCTTTTACACATTTCATATGTGTATTTCCACACACTGTACAATAATATAATTAGAAGTAAATCATGAACATTGTTGGGGCACAGTGCAGCAGCAGTTCTATTTGTTCTATCTGCTGTTAACTTACTTTTAAAGCTAGTTCATAATTAATCTTGAAATTCTGTGATTATGTAACCAGACAGTTTTAGGCTGTCATGCATTCAAACAGCTAATGCTTGGTACAGTATGAAATGTTAATGAGTGAGTGTGTGATGTTATTCTCTGTGACCCTTCCACAGTCTTGCTTTATAATTGCCCAGTGTTGCCCCCGCCCCTCCCCCCCACACACACACACACATATGTAACACATGTAATAAATCTACAACCACTGCACACTCATGGTGAAGCGTCAATGAATAGATCTGGAACAAAAGTTCCAGTGAGGACAAAAATATGTTTGTAAAATTGATAAGGAATCACATTTTCTCTTTGTGAACAATCATTTCACTTCCACAGCTGGAAATGTTTGCCTATGTCTTCTTAATGACAGCGTCTGCCAAAAGCTGGTATCACTTTCCATCTTGCTGCCTCCACAGCTTTCTGTCTTGTCTTGCTGTCCTCTCCTCCCATGTCATTGTCGGACTTTATTTCTATTATTCTCTGTCCTCTCCCTTAACTTTTTCATCTCCTGTTTTAAGCATTTCACACACACGCACACGCACGCACACACGCACACACACGACTACACATTGCAACGTCAGGAAATACAGAAAATCTAGTTATTGTGCTACATAACATAAACGTAAACGTTACAGCACTAGTATTATTACTTACCATCAGTGATTTCTGCACAGGAAAACAGGATGAGTGGGACCCATAACTGTGCAGCAAGTCAATGAGGCAGAAGTAAACAATTTTGCAATTTCAAAATGGAAGTCTCCAAACATAAAGAGAGAGACAGCGAGATTCTCCGAGGTGGCATCGGCACCTCAGTGGCAAGTGCGTGGCAGGTGTCGGAGAGGTGTGGGACCATTGTCAAAACAGTGGCAAGTCTGTGGCAAGCCTATGGTAGCTGCCAGGACAAAGTCAAGCGAGTGGCACTCGTTGGATACCCGTCGAGAAGCAGGCGAGCTGAGCAGCACCACAGTGGCAATCTGTCGGCAGGTCGTGGCACCTATAGACACCAGAGATACAACACAACTGATACAAATATTGTGAAATTCAACAGTTTAAGATTTACACCACTGGACTGTCAGTGCCAGTTGTCACTCAATTAGATGTCATGAAACAGTGGGAAAAAAAGAAACTAGTCTGGTCCACGCCAGTTGATGAAGAATCAACTTGTCACAGACTTTCCACTGTTCTGACAACTGTCCGACACCTGCCACGCGCTTGCCAATGAGGTGCCGTCACGCCATTTGGAAGATCTCGGCCCTACTGTATTAAGTTGTGAATTCATGATAATTAATAATCAGTGTCTAAGTATCGTATAATTTGCGTCTAACATGACATTACATGCAGTTTCCAAGTACAGCATCATTTTGGAATATGGTGTCTAAGGGTGTAGCTATGTTTCTGTACTGTCTAATAAAGACCACATTATATCTAGTTTTGGTCTAATTTGATACAAAGTACGTCAACATGTCATCACGTAATCTGAACACATATTGGAGACACCCAACCAACGTATTGTTGTAGTCAAAGTGAGCAATACAATAATCGACAAATTAAGAACTAGTATGAATAATTTGACATAATACCCAGTCCTTCCAGTAAAATGCTGAGTTTTTTTTGTGTGATTGTTGGGGGCAAAAATCCTTGATTATGCGGCACGTTTTCTTTAAAAAAGTGATGGAATATGCGGGATATTTATGCAATTTTATGCGATGAAATTGCGGGAACTTGCAAAAATTGCGGGAACTTGCAAAAATTGCGGGAACTTGTAAAAACTGCGGTTTGATGAAAAAGAGAAAAAAAAAGTGATTCCCCCAACACTGTGTTCTCACTAGGCGTAATTACGTCACTTCATAACGTTCCCATGGCAACAGGGGAAAATGGCTGCTCTTGTGTGAAGTAAACGCAACATTTTTCAACTTTCTGCTGAGATATATGTGACTTTTTTGCAACGAAAATGCAAAAAATCACGCATATTTGTGTGGCGTATTTGAAAAAATGCGCCCCCTGCATAAATATGCAGACTCTGGCTGATTATGCATTGAATTATGTGATCGCATAATCACACTTTTCTGGAGGAACTGAATACCTGAAACATTTTAGAACCAGCATTGTGGGAAATGTAAAGTCCAAATGGACTTTACATTTTGAAATTAAAGCCTTCATGTGAGACAATGTGTATAATTCAAATCTTAAAATCATCAAACTCTTATATGGGAGACTACATGGAAGAACATTTCAGTTACTGTGATCAGCTTGAAGCGCCTGGCAATTAATGAATTCATTTTACATTTACTGTAATGGTTTATTCAACTATAAAATTTGCGACCACATGTAGGTTAAATTTTTAACTTTTGTGCGAACTATCCCCTGTCTTGATTTTACTGTGACTCTTACTTAGTGTGTGTGTGTGTGTGTGTGTGTGTGTGTGTGTGTGTGTGTGTGTGTGTGTGTGTGTGTACGTGTGTAAAGAGACTCTCATGCCATCCATTAAACAGTGACAATACAACCACTAACAACTGATATAGAGGAAGAAGACTCAGGAAGGTCTTCATGTAGAGTGAAGCGTAGAATTGACATTTGCTCGTTATTACTTCACAAATCACCACCTGCACCAGTGAGTGTGTGTGTGTGTGTGTGTGTGTGTGTGTGTGTGTGTGTGTGTGTGTGTGTGTGTGTGTGTGTGTGTGTGTGTGTGTGTGTGTGTGTGTGTGTGTGTGTGTGTGTGTGTGTGCGCTGCTCACAATAGACTAATTTATGGAGTCTCATAATCACAGCTTATAGAAAATGACCCGCAATTTATCACCTCTGTGAGCCGTGGACGCACACACACACACACACACACACACACACACACACACACACACACACACACACACACACACACACACACACACACACACACACACACACACACACACGTCCTCATTGGTGGCTTTTGCTATCCACAAAGGGCCCCCAGTGTGTGTATGTGTCTTTGCAAGATGGGAAGCAGAACTGCTTCTAAGTCTAAGTGACAACTGTGTCCATGTCAAGCAAACTGTCGCAGGGACAAAACCTCAGGGTCACTCAGCCATCTGCTGTTATTCCTCATGTATATGTATGTACACGTACGTGTGTGTGTGTGTGTGTGTGTGTTGTGTGGATCCACAAAATTATCTGTTTGTGTTAGCATGTATATATGTGTGCAAGAATGTAACTGTTCTGTGTGTGTGTGTGTGTGCGTACACATAACAGCCATGCAGAAATGAATAATGCTGACAGTTTTATTCCTTTTTTCCCGTCACTGTGTAATCTGCTATTACAGCATAATAGCCAATCATTCTGAATAGGATCTTAATGTGTGTTACTGTGTGTGTGTGTGTGTGTGTGTGTGTGTGTATGTGTGTGTGCGTGCGTGCACGGGTGGGTGCTATTTGATAAGGAGCTGAATGGGAATGAAGACTCCAAATTGCCTTTTGGAGCTCAGCCATTTAGGCAGGTTATGATTATTAGATTGTTGTTTCTCATAAAATCATTTTCAACATGACACAGTACAATATACTGTACATTAGTATTATAGTTCAGTACAGTACATCTGCTGTGTTTATCTGTTCTTTTGGATATGCCCAATAGTATACAGAGACGAATCACTTGCTAATAATGTCACTGCAGATCTACATAGTCTGGCTGTGTAATTAGTACAGCATTTTGAATGCTTCTCTGGCTGTGATGTCTGAAGAGACTTTTGTCAAGATGAAATATCTGTTGCATCCTGCAATTGTAATCCCTATGATAAATTAAACGGAAGTACTAATGGAGCCATTAACAATGCTTAATGGTGAATTGAGGTAATATTGTAGCTTGTAAATGTATTACGGTTTTGATGCCAACACAAGATGTCCAACGCCACCCTAATTCGACCACCACAAACAAATCCTCAACCTGTGTGAACCGCTGACGTCCTTCATTTTAGTAATTAAAATAAAAACAAAACTAAAACGTACTATAAGTAAATTTGACGTATGTCATACTTAATTACCTGGTGCAGTCATTGTTTTCAATTGTTAGTTCTGTTCAATTACACACTGGAAGCTTACACTGGTGCGTCAAACCACCTGTCTGGGCAATGCTTTTTAATTTCTCATCCAGAAACTGACAGATATGACCAACTGTTCAGTCCAAACTAAAGTTTTGATTAGAGACCATAGATTCTAGGCTGTGCTGATACAGATTTATTGCTGCACATGGGCAAGTAGTTTTTCACACATCAGTTTTCCATTACTCCCTGCAATATTTACAACTGATCAGCTGACAAAAAATACATAACAATAATAATAATATAATAATAATATAAACACATTTTTGACGAAGAATTGCAGTCAGCGTTAACAAATACATTGCATTTCCTGTGACTGCTTCATAATAAAATTTGAATTTGAGATACTTTATTGATCCCCAGGGGAGAAATTACATTTTTACACTCTGTTGATATATTACATATTACACAGGCCGGAAATACACACATGCACAAACAGGACCTATACGTGCAGTAATGGAGAGATGTCAGAGTGAGGGGGCTACCCATTATAGGCGCCCCGAGCAGTTGGGGGTTTGATGCCTTGCTCAAGGGCACCTCAGCAGTGCCCAGTAGGTGAACTGGCACCTCTCCAGCTTCCAGTCCACAGTCCGTACTTGGTCCGTACGGGGACTTGAAAGAGTCCCTACAAACTGAGCTACTGCTGTCCAATTTTTAATTTAAATTTTATTTTGAAGCCACCCCTGGTGCAGCAGTAGTAAGGAATAGTCAGTTTACATTTACTGTAACTTATTACAGCTCTGGTATGGCTGAAGAAGAGTGAACAGTAAACATTGACATTGGTATCAATGAGATAAACAGTAACTCTGGATTGCATACTGCATTGTTTCCTTGAATCCCTTAAGCGTGTGAAGGCAATTTAAATCCAGTGTGGTTATGGCAGACTCCACCGCTAACACTGAAAGCTAGTATGTAGAGAGTTAGGGACTGTTCGTTATTCATTTCAGGAGCCACCAGAGGAGTTTTGGGATCTTTAGTCAAAATAGACCTGACCTGACCTTCCTGACCTGACCTTCACCAGCAATATATTTTGTATGACCCTCCAAAATGATTTGGAAAAAACGGATAACCCTCCCCATCCATTTATTGATGCCTTCTGTACTGGTTTGCGCTTGGCAAAGATGTACAGATGCCCATTGTTTTTTTACAGCCAAATAATCACCGGGACCGAAAGGATATTTGAGTCGGGTACGGCTGCAGCCTGGAGACCTCCCGCCTCATGCCCTCACAGCTGGTGCTGTCCATGAGCTTTGACTTTTCAAAATAAAAGCTTGCATCTGGTACGTTGGTGTTATAGATGTTTATGAACAAAACAGTACAGCAATCATGCTAATGAATAAAATATTTTTTTCAGCAGATTTCTTGGTTGCAACACGATGGAACTACCAAAGCAGTTGTGTGTTTATATGTGCGTGCAGGATTTATTCAGTTTGGGAAATCGCACAGTCTCTACAAAGCTACAGTTCTGGCTGACTGGGAGGGACCCATCTGCTAGCGATGGGGGGCCAAGAGAGAGCGACATGGAGCTATATGGAAAAATATGCACCAAACAAGCAACTTTGAAATGTTGCTGTTTTCATGAATACAAAAGTTGTGTGACCCTCCCCCCTAGACTAAAAAAAAATTGATGACCCTCCCCTCAACAAAAAATAAAAAACATGACCCTTCCCTATTTTCCTCTGGTGGGCCATTCCATAAATACCGAACGGTCCCTTAATTACAGAATGTAAATACACTGAATTGCTATTGCTGGAAAACATATATACAAACCATAAATAGTGTAAAAAATTGGGTTTAATTTCATGAAAATTGAAAGGATTATAACCAACCTATACACGTGGATTATACCATATGTATCATCTAAAATCTGCAATTATGGAATGGTGCCAGTTTAAAAATAATCTCATATTTCTACAAACTCTAGTATTATTACATTGATTTAAAAATGCTAGAATTATTTTAACATTCTACACATAAGTGGCTTTAAAATGTTTAATGTAGGTCTACATGTTACATAGGGGTGTGCAAAAAAATCGATTCATATTCGAATCGTGATTCAAGCTCGACCGATTCTATCTATCGATTCACAGAATTCCAGAAATTGATTCATATTTAAAGAAAATATATTTTCCTTTTTTTTTCTTTTTTAAATTTAAAAAATGTTTTATTGTATGTCTACTGCAATCACATGATAGATAGATAGATAGATAGATAGATAGATAGATAGATAGATAGATAGATAGATAGATAGATAGATAGATAGATAGATACACATACATCAAAACAGGATGTTAAAATAACAAATAAACAAATCCACATGAATAATATGAACAATAAAAGATACTAAAGGAACTAGATAAAAAATCCACATGTACTAAGGGATGTATAAGATACAGTAATATATATATATATACATACATACATACATACAGGGGAAAAGTAACTACATTTACATACTGTGAATCGTTTTTGAATCGAAAATATTGAAATTCAGAACTCCATTCAGTTTACATGTAAAATCTCTTCACTGCCTTGCCGTTTTTCATTTCCCTCGGCTGCATCTCTTTATCCACAGACCGCTTTGCTGCTTGCTTGCTTGCTTAATGTCCTTGCCAGACCAAGTCAAACTCTGAGTGTTTTCCTCTTCCCTGTCCTCATCTTTACTGCCACCCCCCAAGTGGCAGTTAGTGACCTTGCAGTCGAAAGGAGTGAAGACGCGCAAGAGTGAAATGGAGGGAGGAAGAAAGTGGGCAGAGGAGGAATGTCAGTGATGCCAGACTTTTCTTTATACTTTCAAGAGCTCTCTCTATGTCTATCTATGTTTCCGCTCTCTTCTTTATCCCTTACATTCGCTGATTTGCCTCTTCAAACAGCTCACTAACTATAGAAGATCAGCCAGTTCAAAGCCGTGCATTTATATGCTTGTCACATCGGCTCCCTGTGTGTGTTGTGTATTTGTGTGTACATGTACTGTACTGGGTGTAGTCATGCAGAGTTAAATGTCAAATAGGTGTTAAATCCTCAAAGAGTGTTTTTTATGGCAAAAGCCAGAATGAAAGAAAGAAAAGAAGGGAAGGAGGGCATGGAGAATGGAAAGAGGAGAATGTGAGAAACAAAGGAAGAGAAGACCACATATTTTTCCCTCCTCCTCCTCCTCCTCCTCCTCCTCCTCCTCCTCCTCCTCCTCCTCCTCCTCCTCCTCCTCCTCCTCCTCCTCCCATCTCTTTGAGATGCTCCAGAAGATAACAGGGTCAGGGATGATGGGATGCACAGTTGGAGGACAAGAGAGAAGGAGGAGAAGGAGGAGAAGAAAAGACAAAGGTTGACAACAGTGAGAGAGTGACAGTGTGTTTTCCTGCGTGAGAACGCTTGGTAGTGTGTGTACGTGTCAGTATGTGTGTGTATGGCGTTTTACATGTTTGCATGCATATATGTGTGTGTGTGTGTGTGTGTGTGTGTGTGTGTGTGTGTGTGTGTGTGTGTGTGTGTGTGTTTGTGTGTGAATGCAGTATCTGTATGTTCAAGCTTTATGTGAATGTAGGCCCTCGCTTATGTCCTTGTACGTGTGTATACAATATGATGGTGTGTGTGTGTGTGTGTGTGTGGTTCAGGATGTCATTGGTTGGTTTTCTGTGCTTGTGTGTGTGAGCGTACAGTAGGAGTGTGTGTTCATGTTTTACTCCGGCTTCCTGCGTCAACAAGCGTTTCACTCCAAGTAGGTCACAAGTGATGATCTCAAATAAGGATAAATAAAGCACAGTCACACAGTCATGTGTGTGTGGCACATGATCAGAAACAGCTGTATTCGCGAACATGCATGGAACACACAACACAATCACACATTCGCACATCCTGTACTGTTATCATGATCAAAAATCTGGCTGCTTCGCCACTCTTTCTTTTTTTGTCCATCTCCTGCAGGGAAGTTTTTCATGTTCTAACCGAACCTTAGTGTGCCTGTGGAGACAGCAGGGAGAGGGGAGGGGGGGATGGTGCAGAGGATAGCGCAGCTTAAGAAGCCTCAGCACACCAGACCTAGGTGAGCTGAGTTACTCTAATTAGTAACCTGCAAACAGAAGGCACAAGTTAGAACACACCTCTACAATGTAGACAGCAAAAAACACTCCTTCATTAGTGTCACAATGCTAACTGCTTACTGCCATCGGAAAACGTCAGTGACTACAGCTGATTGAGAACAGCTGACTGATGGATTTTAATTGGAGAATGTGACTACAGCTGATTGAGAACAGCTGTGTAAACAGAATCTTTGTGGATTGTTTTGTCAAAACTCTGAAAAAGCCATCATGTCCTGCAGAATGTTGCTATTATATAATACCGCATTTCCAGACCTTCCTCCACAGCGCTGCAGAGGAGGGTCTGGCGAGTCCACACAACATTCCATGATGAGAGAAAGACGTGCTCTGGGGATTAGTTTATTGTTTGCTTTGGTGGAACGTGTCGTTTAAAGGTTGTTTTAGTCGTTTGACAGAAAACTCAATTTTGACAGATAGACTAGCTAGCTGTCTGGATTTACCTTGCAGAGATCTGAGGAGCAAAATGGGTGTGGTCCAAGCAAAGGCACCGGAAGTAGGGCGGTAGGAAATAGGGAAGGGGCACCCCTCACTTTATGCCCCTGGCCGGATCTGTCTCCCTACTGTACCTCATGTGATTTGTCTCTCTCAGTTTGCCCATGTGTATTTCTCTGTTGTTCCTCCTCAACATCCACACACCAACAGCTTTTACAGTACACTTCAATAAGTTATCAAGGTGGCTAATCTATATTTCAGAGTGGAAACATAGATGACAGTGAGGCGTGAGATAGAAACAGACAGAACACATCCAAGTAACGTGTGCTATTTTCTGCTGTTGTCTGTACAGAAAGTCTTACATCATGCTCTTGTAAACAGTAGGGTTTGGGCTGGTTTGGATGACATCTCTTCTAGTGCATGAAAAATGTTCTATGTAACATCCTGTATCTGTCCAGCCTGCTCAACAAGATCTTGACCCACTATTTATCAAAAATCTTAGAATAACTTGCAAGTTAAACCTGCACTTAAAATACTCCTACCTCAGAGTACCTCTCTAAAATGAAAATGGCTGTATAAGTCCATTGTGCAAGACATAGTTAAGTCTTCTTGTCCAATCCCTGATGTTTTATTAACCCTATCTAAGTACTGTCTAAGTGTTGTCTAAACTTAACTAGTTCTGTTTCACAACGTTAACTACGTGTTTAAAACTGCGCCCGTTACGTTGAATAGAACAGTCACATGAATATAATTAGGATGCAGGGAAAAACAAAATTAAATACAGAAAAAGAATCATATGTAAGGTATAGTAAGGTAAAAGCTTGTCTAAAATATCCCAGGACTGACCCCCTTTTCAGCATACATGTAGTGCTAAAGCAGGATCAGCATTGTAAATAAAGTCAGTATGGCCAACATAAATGTCACACTGGAAGACTGTATGAGGATTTGTTTCAAAGTACCAAGACAAAACCGCTTTCACTGCTGAAAAAAAAGATTGACAAGTGGAAGTGGCGCAAAAGATGGTATTTATTATTATTATTATTATTATTATTATTATTATTATGTCGCTTTACAATCTGAAATAAGTCGCACATTTTTTGTCTTCCTGGGCACCACCAAAGAGGCCTTGCATGCCTTATCTTCCTCATTTGTAGGTTTCTAAAACAGCCACTGAATGTGCACCTGAAACTCCATTAATAAAACATGAATGTGGTTTGCCCTAGATTAATCTTGCATAGCCAAGTTTACAGAGGTTTGGAGAATTCAAGGACAAAAGTTAGAAAAGGGTGGAAACACTGTGAGCTGTCATTATACTTTAAACCCATAGAAGTACGCTTGGGAGAACTTGTTTGTACTCAAACAGAAAACTAACTTAAGGTGCTTTCCAGAGGAATGCATTTTACAACTCTAAAAGTGCTATTACAGTAAGATACAGCACAACATAACCAGCAAAATACTTTTCACATCAAATAAGAATAAAGTCTATTACATTATCAATCTGTGTATTTCTATGATGCTTGACTGCAATAGCCTCTTTTGGTTATGTTTGGACATTCGGGTGCAAAACACAGAGATAGCAAATAAAAGCAATGGAGGAATGCAGTAAGAGACATAAGAACAAAAGCCTTTTGAAAACATGATTAACATTGGCATTGTTTTTTGTTTGGTTTTTATTGCAGATTGGCTTTCTTGCCATCTTTCTCTGCTGCGAGTGGATGCTGGTTACATCAGTCCTGACTAGATGGCAACTCATCATCAGTGACAAGCGTGGGGCCATGAACTTGAGCAACTGATGGGGAGGAGGACAACAATATATCATGTCATAACAACATCAGTAAAATTGCATATAATCCCCAATACAAGGGTTGCAGTGGAGTATCAAAGCGGTCAAAAACAAAAGACTAGTTTTTTTAGCTTGGTGTGAGTGTGAAGCAGTATAGTCACCTTCAGCATTGACAATAATTGTTGCCATTGGATTTGAGGCACTACTGCTGACCAGCATTGTATGAACAGTTAACCTCTTAAATTGACTTTTCTTTTCTTATCTCTTTTTCAGATAAAAGACACTAGTTGAATACTATTTCTTATTGTGTGGAAGGTGTGAAAGAGAAAGTTCAGGCTTGGTTTTAGTGAATTATGTGTGTACTGTCTTCAAAACATATAGATAAAATATAGAAATTAAAAAATATTTTTAATCAGAGACTGACAGGTAATGCCGGCCATTTTTATCACCTTTGTCAGCCTTTCTGTCGTACGGTGACAGTGCAAGTTGACTGCTTAGAGTGTTTATCCTGAGAGGTTGTGCGTGTTTAAGATCAAAAGTGTGTGTTTGTACAAAGGTGTATCCACATGGGTGTCATTGATTGTTTATGTGAGTTTTAGCTCTGGCTTGTCTGTTATCTTGTGCCTGATCGTGGGTTTGCACATTTCTCTTTTGGTAGAAGGACATGCGTCCCCTCAGGGTTTGATTTCTACACACACACACACACACACACACACACACACACACACACACACACACACACACACACACACACACACACACACACACACACACACACACACACAGCATGTCAGAAAGTGCACCACATTGACAGCAGGACTGACAGTGGAAGAAAACCAGGATGACACAGAGAAAGACAGAGAGGGAAAACAAAGGAACAGAGTGAGAGATGAAGGGAATAAAACTGATGGATTAAAGACATAACAGAGCGGTATAGATGACACAAAAATAAAGACATACAGTATACAAAATGATTAAACATACATGAAGTCCTTATCACCCTACTTGAAATATTAATCATAGTTTTGGAGTGTGATATTTTTCTCTTTCATCTAGATCTAAGGAATAATGACTCTCAGTCTTCATCCTTAAACCCATATAGATGCAAATGTGGCAGCAGATCTGAAGAAGAAAACAACAAAATGCTAAACTTGAATCAATCTGAGAAAAAAATCTAATTAGATTTATACCAAAGCCTTGTGGTTAAATAATTAATTATTTTGAATCAGTGATCTTGAGAAATTAGGAGGGGAATCATGCTAAAGTCATAATAATTTATCTAAACAATAAGTGGAGATTTCAACCATAAAAATGTACACTGATGAATTGGCAACATTTTGTTTAGACTAATAAATCCAATGCTGCCTGTGTTCCAGGGATCTAGTGCTGCTTTGAGACTCTAAGGCCTTTCAGCAGCAACTGCATCATCAAAGATGCCAGGCCCGGGCCCTGACAAACAACATAAAAAGGTATTACTGAAAAGGTATTGATGTCATGGAAATATATTTAAATTTATGCTTGGCTCCAATTGAACATGTACATGCATGCAGTTATTTGTCACTGGAAGTAACATCTGTGAGAAATTCAAGGATAAGGAAGAATGTTGTTGGCCAACGTGACATCATGACTTTGTGTAAACATACACGCCACTTTCGTGTTTTCTGTACACATTTTGAGCTATCCACGTGTATGTCTATGCCATATACAGCGGATGGGTTGTGTTTAGGAAAAGAAGAACGGGACGGTTGGGTTTAGGAAAACAATAACGGGATGCCAGACAACAACGGCGCGGTTCGGTTCAGGAAAAGAAGAACGGGGAGGTTGGGTTTAGGAAACGTGACTCGCGGGACACGATCCCCGGTCTCCTGGGTGAAAGTCCTGTGTTGTTTGACCCATCCTCCCTATGCAGATTTTCGGGCTTTCATACTACTTGCTACGGCATAAGTTGACACGCAATTGCAAGGTAATGTAAGTCAATAGAGGCCAAACGGCGTTGATAAACACGCTAAAAGGCGATTATGCGTCTTGATAACACGCTAAAATGGCATACGAATTGGCGTGTCATACATACGCCACTTATTGAGATCAGTCTGTGTAGGCAAATCTGTCGAAACTGACAATTTGTAAATGAATTATAAGTCATGGCAGGCGTTTCAATCAGGAGAGACTTTGTTTGCAGATATGCAAAAAGAAATATTTATTATACAATTGCATAGTAAAATGTACAAGTCTTTTGGAGATTAGACTCCATCGAATAATATTTTTAAAGGGGTATAGATAGGAAAATAACCGATGGAGTCAAGACACTGGTGGCAGCGGAGAAGGAGACCGGAGACCAGACCAATGAGGCAACGCATCGGCCAGCCGGGAGAAACTTGAAAACTGGAGGCGTCAGGGGAGGTAGAGGGTTGAGCGCTTTGCCTGTAACGACAACTGACCAGCCAGAGAACAAGATATTTAAGCAGAGCTGTAATGCTGTGATTGGTCCTTGAATTTTCGTGGCCGTAACTGATTGGTTTAACTTAAAGTGTCACTTCTAACAGCTGATTTATTTAAGAGAGAGTAATGAAGTGTTAATGACGTCTTCCTGAAAGAATTTGCGCTGTGCTTCATTTAATGCTCATCAATTCAAAATTGCTATTCATTTATTGAGATGATAGTTCAAACACTACTTAATCTACGCTTGATACGACAGCAATGTTTTGCATACACTTCTTTAAACTTAATTCAGTCTACAAAAATATATTGAAAAAAAAAACAATCCTTTTAATATAAGTGTGAGTTGTATCTAACATTTCTGCACCATACACTGTATCTATGTGATCACCATTGGAATTAAAACAATTGTCTCTCCATGCTAATTCTTCGTGTTGTTCCACATGAAACTCACAAAAATCCAACATTTCCATATATATTCCATGCATCATAATAAACTCCCCACAGAGAAGCCCTGCCTGGACCAGGGATCGAACTCCGCAGTTCCTACTTGCTGTGAGGCAGCAGTGCTAACCACTGAGCCACCATGCCACACTGACAGCACCTGGGTTAACATGATATTGATTATAATATCGTCTTTATGTAATGACTTGCCAGATGATGGAACTGGTAATAAGATAGCAACTAAAAATTGAAAAAGAAAAACAGTGTTGTTATAACATAATCATCAAACAGGAAGTGGCATAAGACAGAAAAAAAGAAAAGATAGACAAACATGGACAAACGGGGAATAGCAGACAGACAGCAAACAAAGACGGAGACACAAGCAAAGAATGAATAATCAACTGATGATTGTCTCTTTTCTTGCTGTTTGCCTTTTCTGCCCACACTACCTTCAACTCCCCTCTCCTCCTTCAACCTTTGTTATCCTCAGATTCTTCCCATCCCCTAACCTCACGTTATCCTTACTTTATCATCTCTGTTTGCTCTTTCTCTGCCTCCACTTATTTCCCTTTCTCTACCCCTTAGCGCTCTTTCCACTGTTGCTCTCTCATGCCTCTATCCCCAGTTTTCTGTCTTATCATTTCATCTCTGTTGTTCTCCCACCTCATTCCCCATCCTGCCTCGCTATGGCCAACAGCTGCTTAAACCAAGTTTCTGTTGAAAGTTGAAAAGTTGAGCTGATTGGGTCACGCCATCACAGAGCTGCTTGCTTCGGCTTTCCAAAAACAAAAATTGTAGCCAAGGGGTAAGAAGCTGAGCCTTATGTTATTATAGTTTGATGGAGAACAAACATAAGACAATTACAATTTAGTTTTTTTTTTTTTTGTCAAGACCCACATACACTAAATGAACACAGTGGAATAGCTGAGGATCTGCATAACATTGTCAAATTGATCATGGTAGAAGAAGAAGCATAACGGGAAGCAAGACAGGGCTGAAAAAGAGGGAATGATTACATATTGTGTTCTTCTACTATAATGAAGTAGATGAGTGAGGAGATAGCTTTAGCATGCAAGCAAAAGAAACAGAAGTAATGGTGGGATGTTGGAAGCTAATTGGAAGGATGCTGTGCACTCCACCCTGTAATGCCTCCTTCAACTCCATTCCTCTGTTCTGTTTGGTTTTCTTTTCTTCCCTTCCTCCCTCCTCTTATTCCACCCCATGCCTGATGAGATGCTTTCTGACACTGCCACCGGCTGCCAGTTCCTCAAGCCATCTGCAAAACACACACACACACACACACACAATGATACATGCTCATAAACACACTGAAATGTTCCTTAACAACGCATACTTAAACAAATATCCCCACATTCAGCACAAGAAAACACAATACTGCAACATGGTAGCATTTTACATATAAGTGAACACGTTTTTCCATTACATTACAGAGCCACAACTTTATATATTTTAGCAAAAGAAGTCCCAGTGGGAACACCTGCAGCTTTACATTGTTGGATTTGAGCATATTGTTTTTTTTTCTTCTATCTATTAAAAATAAGTCAAACATGCTTCAAAAAGCATGTTTGCCAGGCGAGGGCTCGCACTGTACATTGGAGACACTACACACCCATGTTTTGTTACTACAGTATGCATGTTGCTATATCAACTTCAACATTGAGAGGGCAGGACATGTGAGAGCAGGATACAATAAGCGCTTTTTACAGGTTTAATAGACACCACCTGGATATCTGTCTTTTAAAAGAGAAGCTTATATCTTACAGCCAGGAGCTGCAGCTTAGCTTCTGCAGGACACAATTTTGGACCTGAGGGTGCAAAGCTCTGCTCCAACAGGCTCTGGTCCAATTAAACTCATAGCCCTAAATAATCTGATCGGAGTATGCCTAGAAGACTTTCTGTCTGTTCTCCAAACTCAACATGTCTTGTGGCTGTTTTGAATTCTGTTCTTTAAGAGTTCCCATCAGTGTCGAAATGGGTATTTTAGATAACTGAAAAATGTTCTCCTATCAAACTCCTTTGTAGCTGAGCTGGAAATGTCATAACGTGAGATCACTTTGCCAGTTTGAGGCCCTGTACACCCACATTAGTATTATCTGTTATTTTAGCAAATCAGACCTCTTTTGCAGCTTTGACACTTTGTCACCGTAAAGACTCACCTGATACAGCATAGCGTCATCTTGTGAATCCAAACGCATAGACTCTAGATATCTTCTATTGTTACTTCAACCGTTTATCCATGGAGATGATTCTTTTTTTTTTTCTTTCTTTTTTTAACATGGTATTTAAAAAATGTCTTCAAGGCACAGGTGAAACAAGGTACTGGGATCTGATATATATTATAGACATAGACATAGTATACACACACATACACAGTTGCAAACACAAACAGGCTCTATGCACCATGCATACCCACACATACGCCGTACCAAAAGAGAATCTTTATTGCATCTCCCAATAAAATCACCTTCACTTTGTTCAAATATATTTTCTTCAGTTTTACCTCCCGGGTTGTTATGACTCAACATTTCCAGTATTGTGTGTGTGTGTGTGTGTGTGTGTGTGTGTGTGTGTGTGTGTGTGTGTGTGTGTGCGTGCGTGCGTGCGTGCGTGCGTGCGTGCGTGCGTGCGTGCGTGCGTGCGTGGTATTTGGCTTAGTGACTCAACCCTCTTGTGTCCAAAGAGTGATTCTGCTGACTCTGTTGTTATGTTGTTAATCACTGTGTGTGTGTGTGTGTGTGTGTGTGTGTGTGTGTGTGTGTGTGTGTGTGTGTGTGTGTGTGTGTGTGTGTGTGTGTGTGTGTGTACTGTAGGCTTGTTTCATCCTGTATAGTGTATCCTTGTTTGTAAGTGTGCATGCTAGTTTGTGTAGATCCAGTATTTGTGTGTGTTCATGTTTTGGCTAATGGGTTTTGTCAGTGTGACTGAACTGAACTGAGGTCAACACAGTTGATTAAAGAAGGGAGCTGTGCCACTCTGCTTCTACCACTACACAGCCTACCTCTTCATTCTAAGCCTCCACTTTACTGGTTCTCAGATTAAAAATTACTACTGCTTGCAGTGACAGACAGTAAATCCACTGCTTCACATTATTAAAAGTTGGAATGTCTGCAGGCAAAATAAGCATCTGAACTGGTATTAGTGAATGGAGATGGATGGGAGAAGAGCAAATTCTCAGACTGAGGGAGGGATCATCTTACAATTCAGCTCTACAACTCACTTAAAACGGAACAGTTCCCTTTCAGCTCGATTTTGAAATGGGATTAGATTGTGGTTGTACTGATAGTCAATATTGGTTTCCTTTAAAGGGCTTGGATCTTCTGAAGTCTATCTGAATACAATACTCACAAGCAATGTGGGTTGATACCTTGAGCTAAATTAATTAGTCAGTTAGAAAAAATGATGGGAACTATTTTAAAGCAAACATGCCAAAATAAATCTCTCAAATGTAAATATTTTTTCTTAGTTTTTTTATATTTAAGTTATTATGTGTAACTTTTTAATGTTTCTGAAACTGCAAATTTTTTTATATGATCATAAATGACTGGGAACAGCAAACGAGACTGACAGTGAAAAGAACGCTATTTTTATATAGTTTTTATTAATGCCTTTGCCCAGTCCGGTTTTTCCCAAAGTCACAAAATGACTTACGACAGGCAGACCGGCTCTACAGCACACATTCTGACAGGTCACAGATATACACAAACAAAACAAGGGATCGTTGTCATCAGAAACTTAAATTCTGGCAGGACAAATGAGCACACTAAAAAACAGAAACATTTTGAGACTGTAATCACACATGAGCCTAGATAGGATTCAAATTACAGATTGGCAATGTTAAAATAACCCACGAACTGTCCCATATAAATCCTGCCAGAATGGGGCATTGGTTTCTATAGCAGCAAGAACACTGAATTGTTTAAATGAAATAAATAATAATTTGCATTACATACATAATCTCTACCCTACAACCATCAATATGTCAGCGCTTAGCCCTTTGTCTCCTCTAGGATCTTTCTATTCTCATCAGCGTGAGTAGATTTGGCACCTGACTGCTCACACAACGTACATTAGTCACTGTACCCTCACACACACACACACACACACACACACACAGACACACACACACACACACACACACACACACACATTTTATATAACTCTGTATTTATGCCTCAGAGCACTTCCTAACATCTTGCTCAAGCATTCAATTTCCTGTCTCATATGTATGTTTACTGTGTTTCCATGTTTTTATGCAGGGGTTTGAGTGTGTGTGTGTGTGTGTGTGTGTGTGTGTGTGTGTGTGTGTGTGTGTGTGTGTGTGTGTGTGTGTGAGTGTGTGTGTGTGTGTGTGTGTGTGTGTGCGTATGATTTTACTGTAATGTGTGTGTTGCTGTGTTTTGCTGTTTGTGCTTCCGTGTTGTCACCATACAGTGAGTGGTGTTGGCATTTTGCTGTTTTCTTTCCTTTCTTCTGTTGTTGCCATGTATTAAACATGGCTTACAGACTCCTGTGTCTGTGTACAGCAACTATAACCCATGACAGTGGATGAAAAAGTTGGAGAATGGATTTTCTGAATTCTTACCGTAATCAAAATGTGTTTATCATGAGTCATAATTGGAAGCTCATATGGTGAGTTTGATCAAAAAAGATTAAAATCATTCAGGATTTGTTGCAAAGAAAAATGTATAAAAAGGAGGTTGGAGAAAAAATAAATGAATCCGTTGAAAGGGTTGACAAGCCAATTTAAAACAAAAAAGTTCACACGTGTGAATAAAATGTTTGATTTAATGAGGCTCAGTGAGGCTTTCACAGGACTGTGGTAATTCTTTTTTTTATACTTGAGTCAAATGCATATGTCCCAGGATGCACTGGGCTCATCTCACAGAGCCGGCATCAACACAGCTGTACCATTGGAGTTTGAAATACATTCCATTTCTGTCTAAAAAGTTCACTTTAATGTGGCTAAATAAGGCTTTCATGCAGATCCCCGGTCAAGCCAGAAGCGGCGTCGTGTCTGGCGGCACCCGTCCTGACTACTCCTAGTCTCGCATTGCCAGGCCTTCCTCCACAGCGCTGCCGAGGAGGGTCTGGCTTGTCCACACAGCAATCCGGGATGGGAGAAAAACGTTCTCTCATTTATTAGCATTTATTTAAACCAATCACAATGGTCTTGGGCGGTGCTAAGCGCCGAGTGGAGCCATGGTGCCACTGCAAAATAGCCTCGGGAAGTAACTTGTTTTGGTGGAACGTGTACGTTCACAGGTTGTTTTAGTCGTGAAACAAAGACCTCAGATTGGACAGATAGTCTAGCTAGCTGTCATTTGCAGAGATCTGAAACTGGAGTTTGAAATTACAATTGTTGTAATTGTTGGTAGTCATGTTGGCCTGTGTGTCTCCTCTCTCCGTGTTAAACAACACATGTTAGTAATAGAGGACTCTATTACCCGAAAGGTTTAGCTAAATAAATTCAGGGCAGTCAGTGAGAGAGTGGTTGAGCTAGCTGCTCAGTCATGCCTGCTTTGGGAACTCATGTACATTGTGTATATTCTACACTACTAATTTTAAACACACATTACTTTCACATAATGGACACATGCCCTCAGCCTTGAAATCAGAATGTTTTTTTTGCCCTTTATTTTTAAACTTTCACTGATGGCTGAACTAAAACTTCTTCACACATTTTGTTAGATAAAGAACAACACACACTCAAACAGTGGGCTGGAGTGCTCAGGCATGCAATATAGGACACATCAGTGTGATTTGATGGAGGTACCGATGCAGGACAAACATTTTGGACTATGGATATCAACAGCAAAGACATTTCTAACGTGTGATAGTAGAGACACAGGAGATGGATTGAATCTATAGATTTCGTTGAAGAAATTAATTGAGAAACAAACAGACACCAATGTTTTAATTGTGGATATAAATCAGATAGACTTATAAAACCACAGTGTTAATTGATCCATTGTACAAATTAGTGCAGACAGTCAATATCACTGGCTGGCAAAGATTGATTCAAGATTCAAAATCCTTTATCAATCCCACAATGGGGAAATTCACATTGTTGCAGCATCAAGGAGAGACGGAAAAAAAGTATAAAAGACTCTAGAGATAAACAAACAATAAATAAATATAAGTAAAGTTAAATAGTTGTATAGTATTGCAACAATAGTCCGGCTTTTGGAGAAACAAACTCTAACCTTGGAGATTCAGTATAAGGTTACATTTTTGGGCTGATTAGGAAAATGTGCAGTGGCCCCAGTGTCTCTGCTTTTGATAGACAAAGGGACTGACCGCTCCATTGCCTTTGCTTTGAAACCTACAGGACAAAACTGTAACCAAACAGGGCCTCTCCCAGGTGGGACTGTGTGTACTATATGTAACACTCCCTCCCTGTGCAACTCGACCTCAGGCCACAGCTATAAATAATGAAAAAATGTTCTCATTCTTCACATGCATTGCAATGCTGTTTGCAGCTTTCTTTAATTTTATGTCACAAGGAACTATTAAGACAATCTGTTGTCTCCTTGATGAAGTAGCTTCTGCTTGTTGAACACCCAGGCATTACTTCAGCCAGACTGGAGTGATATGAGACAAGTGATGACGGACACCTGACGCACAATAATATCAAGTGCACTAGCATTAATGCACACATGCTCCCATGCACAACCATAGGTATGTACTGTACTAATACACAATTGTGCATGTACGAACACAGAACTAGACACACACTCGCATGGTAATGTACAGTAGACCGTGTCCTCGATGCAAGGGCCAAGGAGCTATTTTAGAGTGCCCCACTTAGGCGGTGAGGCAGCTAAAATCCATACATCCTTCTGTGGCACTGAGACACAAACACACATGCACAAAGTTCATAGGCTCTCACGCTCACATGCCTGTTTTGGATAAGCATTTTGTGTTCATTTCCGTTGTGTCAATTCATCAATTATCAGATGATGAAGTTATTGATAATGTTTGACCTGCAAAATGCTAAACCTTTAATTTCAATTGTGATTAATCAGTGTTCTTTCCTTCTATTTTATGTATGTATGTGTGTATGTATGTGTATGTATATCATCTGTTTATGCAAATTCACGAGTTTCAATTAGTTTCTTGTTTCTACTTGAATTGTGTTATATTTCCACAATATCTGTTTATATACAGTATGTTTGTTTTATGCTTGTATACATATGCTTTTGTCTTTGTGAAGCATTTTGGTGCAAACTTGTTTGCTTTTAAAGTGCTATATAAATGAAATAAACTTAAAATATTTATTGTAGCATTGATTTTTTTCAGCATGCATTACACTTCACCAAGAGGAAATATATCCACCCAATCAAGATCACAGGGGAAATTAAAGCACAAAAAATAGCTAATAAAGAGCATCATAAAAGTAAAAGGATATCGGGGAAAGTTAAAGGCTGAAGGCATGAATACTGAGCTACAATTAAGGTTGATAATTAGACAGATGAAAAGCTTTTTGAAGTTGCAATCTTTTGTTGGAGAAAACATTTTGATTTAGACTTATTTATAGTCAAATGTTTTGACAACTTTCAAACTTTAATTTGATATCATCATACAAAACACAATTCCACACACCACACACATATACACTTACTCCTGCAGAGTTTGAACTTGATTAGAACTTAACACACTACGGTGACCTTTACATAAGAGCAAAAAGAGACGGAGAGACAGGCAGGGAGGCGGAGGCGTAGAAGCAGACAAGCAAAATAGAGAAAAGCAGGGAAACAGAAACAGGGTGGAAATTTCATTCTTCAGAGTAATACAGAAAGGCAGGCAATTAGGTAAACTGACTTGGATAACCACTGGGCAGCAAGAGGAGAAGAGAAGGACTTGGAAAGGGAAGGAGGAGAACGTGTTGATCAAAAGAGGGAGGGTGAAGGAGATAAATGTTGCTTCCAGATGAAAACAAAAGAATAACAAGAGATTGGAGGAGGCAGCTTATGCAGGTAAATGACAAAAGGGAGGAAACAGAGTGGGTGCAGTGGATTGGTGGTGCAGGGGAGAGGAAAAAGTAAGAGAAGAAGAGATAGAGCGGTTGAGAGGGACAGAGAACACTTATCAAAGAAGAAAATATATTCTTCAACGAGTAGATCCGACCAGGCAATCTGGTTGGTCAATTAGGCATTTAGAACCTGCTCAAATCAGACCACATCATGCTCATCGCTAAAAATATTACTCTGCCATTTCCATGTCAACATTCCAGAGTTGAATCAGAAGCTGTTTTTTAAACATTTTTATTCATGAATAACTCGTAAAATACTGACGCTTGGTCCGTGGCTCTCAGCGTCGGGCACCTACGCAAAAATCACCCTCTAGCGTCTGTACAGGACGCACCGGGCAGAGCAGCCCCACCCATGATCTTTTCCTAAACCTAACTGTCCCGTTCTCGTGCCGCATGTCAGTTAAACGTACGTCCCAACCCATAGCGTAAAACAGTGTTGCCAAGAGTCCCGACCAAGCGTGTCTAAATATGACGCTAAAGGATATGTTGTTTGTGAATGTATAGTAGCTAAATCTGTTCTGATTTCTACAAAGCTAGTCTATAGCCTTGATGTTCCACTTCCAGGATTGCTCTGTTGCCACCAGAAAGTCCACCGGATTTCACTCATTTAGGCCGGATGCCCGTTGCCTTGGCCTTGTGTTGGCATTTTAAACTCAGGTCAATTTATGAGGACTGTGCTAAACCTTTTTCTCAGATCTCTGCAGGGTAAATCCAGACAGCTAGCTAGACTATCTGTCCAATCTGAGTTTTCTGCACGACTAAAACAACTTTTAAACATACACGTTCCACGAAGCAAGTTCCTTCCAAGCCTGTTTTGCAGCGGCACCGCGGCTTTTCTCTGGTGCTTAGCACCGCCCAAGACGATTGTGATTAGTTTAAAGAAATGCCAATAAACCAGAGCACGTTTCGCTCCCATCCCCAAATTCTATGTGGAGTTGCCAGACTCTCCTCCAGTCTGGCAGTCTGCCACAATTTGAATACAGTTTGATTATATCTTTTATTTTGTTGGTAACCATTGTGTGGATAGTCGCAATATTACACTAGAGGGTGTGCATGCACAGAAGTTAAAGCGCACCCTCTTGTGTAATATTGCTTATTGAAACACACAACCACAAAATAACAGACTGTGTGTGTTTCAGTGCACTATTTTCCTGCATATGTGTGTACACGATTCACGAAACACCTGCGTGCACTTGGACACCACTGTTGAACCCCTCCCTCCATGCCTTTATGTGTGTCTCATTGTGTGTGCATGTGTGTGTTTGTGTGTGTGATGACCTAGAACAGTAATGTAACCCTTCTCCTCAGCTGGGTTGATCTCATTGTGTCAAGCTCTGGGCTTTGACTAATCACTCTAAAAAAAAAAAAAGGACTCAGCGAACTAGACACACTTACATGAACACACGCACATATCCACAAAATAATGGAAACTGTTTCACTATTATTCCTCCCCATCTCCCCCCATCTCTTCATCCATTGCTGTCTCTGTCATTGCCATCTGTCTCTCAGTGCCAACATCTTCCCTTTGCCTCAGTTTCTTTCTCTCTTTCCGTGACTCTTATGCTGTCCCTTTGCATTCTTCTCTCTCTCTGGTAGATTTGGTTTCATTGCATGACATTTTTAGTTGGTAAACAGTCTCTGTGAATGACAGGAAAGTTATGAGGAAGACAAAGGTCACGGGGTTAGATTAACACCCGTAGTTGACATGTTTTTTTTTCAGTGTGTGTTCATTTTTATTTTTACATTGGGGCATATTCTTAATTCAAACCAGTGTGGAGCTTTATTGATCCTTATAGGGAAACTGACGTATTGGTTGTCCTCTTCCACAAGGTGAGAAGTCAGGTTCAACCACAGAACTCGTTCATTGTCTTGAACCAGAACACTTCAGCAAGGGCGTTGAACCATCTGCAGGATGCCCTAAAATGAATTAAGAACAGTAAAATCTGAAACCTCTAACATTAAAGGAATATCGTACAAACACATAAAGGCTGGCCCCTAATACAGGCCGAGCGAGAAAAATGGGGATAAACTCATGGTGCCTTAATAAATTCAACTATATAACAACTTAAATTTTAACACTTTTTCTGGATTAGTCATCTAAAGTGAACAGTGGTCGTTGGTTCAATCCCCAGACCCACAGGATCAAATCTGGGTGGGAAAGTGAAAGAGCAGCACTTGTCCCTCCCTCATTACCACCACTGAGGTGCCCTTGAGCAAGGCCCTTTACCCCAACCGCTCCAGTGGAGCTGCTCATTGGCCAGCAGATCAGACTGTGGTTGTACTGGGCAGCTTCCAGGTATGAATGTGGAACTGTGTGAATGTGACAGGTCGTCGTTGTAAATGAGAATATGTTCTCAATCGACTTACCTGGATAAATAAAGGTTAAATAAAAACAAAACAAAATTAAAATAAAATGTTATAGTCCTATTTCACTGCGGGTGTATCTGTGTTAATGTCCCAGCCAAACTGTATTTTGTAGAAATGTAGTAAGCAACACAAGATCTACCTACATTTGAAGTATGTGTGGGAACCTTGCAAATGCTTCACAGTTAAAGCCTTGGCATGAAAGAGATGGATTCTGTCCACTGAGACGCTACAGGACTTTTAATTTGTTGGATGTTTAGTTTACAAAAGTGTTGAGTTTGTATTAACATTATTAGGAAAAAATGAACAGACCAAACAGGAGCAGATCAGAAAAGAAGAACGCTTCTTAGTAAAATATGACCAAATATACTTATCAAACAGAGGGAATTAGAAATAATGAAGTGGCTCTAATACAAGCCTGCTTCAAATAGAGGCCCGGTAGCCTCTGCAGTTAAAGGTAAATAAAGGCCATGTTCAATATTTGAGAAGTTACGGCAGTCTGACATTTTGGGAAATAGGCATATTTGCTTTCTTTCTGAGAGTTAGACCACTCTCACTCTTGTTTGTTCAGTACACAGTTACAGATAGCATCCTCTTAGTTCAGCTTAGCATAAAGACTGGAAAAAGAGCGAAACAGCTAGCTAAATCTGTCTAAGAAACGCAGTGTAGCAACAACATGTGGTGTTATTGGAGGTTAAGCGGCTGGCTTTTTCTTGTCCAATAGTAGTGACTTCTTTAAGTCTTGTCATCACCACAAAATTGCTAGGCAACCAGTAGAAACATGTGGCTTTAGAAATGGGATCAGCTCACAGACTGTTCTCAGTTAAATTTGATGCCTTCCCTGAACTCCAGTAAAGTGGTTATCTTGAGGTTCCGAAGAGTTCACAGCAATATAAGCAGCAGTTTGATTGTACCGTACTCTGAATTCACCAGATTACATTTACACATTACAACCCCAAATCAGAAAAAGTTGGGGCAGTATGAAAAACACAAATAAAAAAAGAAAGTAGTGATTTCTAAATGTACTTTGACTTGTATTTCATTGCAGACAATGTGAACACAAAATGTTTCATGTTTTGTCTTGTCAACTTAATTTAATTTGTAAATATACATCCTTTCCTGTCATTCAGACCTGCAACACATTCCAAAAAAGGTTGTGACAGGAGCAATTTAGGGCTAGTAATCAGGTAAATTGGTTAAATAATGATGTGATTTGAAACAGGTGATGTCAACAGGTGATTGTAATTATGATTTGGTACAACAGCAGCATCCAAGAAAGGTCTAGTCCTTTAGGAGGAAATATGGGCCGAAGATCGCCAGTTTGTCAACAAATACGTGAGCAAATTATTGAAATGTTTAAAAACAATGTTCCTCAAAGAAAGATAGGAAGACATTTGCTTATTTCACCTTCAACAGTGCATAACATAATTAAAAGATTCAAGGAATGAGGAGGAATTTCAGTGCGTAAAGGACAAGGGCGCAAGCCTAAGCTGAACAACCGTGATCTCCGATCCCTCAGGTGGCACTGCATCAAGAATCGTCAATCATCTGTAAGCGATATCACCACATGGGCTCAGGACTACTTTGGCAAACCTTTGCCAAGTACCACAATACATAGTTACAGCCACAAATGCCAGTTAAAACTGTACTGTGCCAAGAGGAAGCCCTATGTTAACAGTGTCCAGAAGCGCCGTTGACTTCTCTGGGCTCAGAGGCATCTGGGATGGACCATCACACAGTGGAAACGTGTACTGTGGTCGGATTAATCAGTATTTCAGGTTTTTTTTGGGAGAAATGGACGCTGTGTGCTCCGGACCAAAGAAGAAAAGGATCATCCAGACTGTTACCAGCAACAAGTCCAAAAGCCAGGGTCTGTCATGGTATGGGGTTGTGTCAGTGCCCTTGGCAAAGGTAACTTGCACTTCTTTGAGGGCACCATTAATGCTGAAAAGTACATAGAGATTTTGGAGCACAATATGCTGCCTTCAATAAGACATCTTTTCCAAGGACATCCATGCATATTTCAATAAGATAATGCAAAACCACATTCTGCACACATTACAAAGTCCTGGCTGCGGAGGAAGAGGATACAGGTACTTGACTGGCCTGCCTGCAGTCCCGACCTGTCTCCAATAGAGAATGTGTGGCGCAATATGCGACAACGAAGACCCCGTACTGTTGCCCACCTTAAGACTTGTTTGCAGCAAGAACGGGACAAAATTACACCTGAAACACTTCATCACTTGGTGTCTTCAGTCCCTAAACGTCTTTTAAGTGTTGTGAAAAGGAATGGCAACATTACGGTAAATGCTTTACTGTTCCAACTTTTTTTGAAATGTGTTGTGTGAGACAAAAACAATAGAAATCATGAGGAACACATTACATGATGTGCTGTTGTATTGTCTGCAATGAAATACAAGTCCAAGTACATTTAGAAATCACTATTTTCTTTTTTTATTTGTGTTTTCCATTTTTGTCCCAACTTTTTCTGATTTGGGGTTGTATATGGATGCATGCCATCTAATCATAGGACCATTTGAACAGGATACAGGATTGGAATCTGATTTGTCTGTGTTTTGAATCTCAGCTCTGGTGTATATTTCGTGCAGCCCGGATTTACCTTTCTAATACATGCTGAGGAGCAGGTGCATGCCTGTGTAATTGTGTGTGCGTGTGCGTGTGCGTGTGCGTGTGCGTGTGCGTGTGCGTGTGCGTGTGCGTGTGCGTGTGCGTGTGTGTGTGTGTGTGTGTGTTTTGAGTGATTGCAGTTCGACCTTTCCTTCTGGCAACCTCTCCTGGATTGCGCTCAGATCAAGATGGCAAGTACTCTAAATGTGTGTAGAATGTGTGTATGTGTGTCCAGGTGCATGTGACTGTGGTGTGATGGATGCCACAGATCATGGCTGTTGGATCGCATTGTGGTGAGCCAGCGCAGCCAAGTCATATCACATTACTGCGGGCACACACACACACACACACACACACACACACACACACACACACACACACACACACACACACACACACACACACACACACACACACACACACTGTCTCATGAATGGATGAATGAACGAAGGCTGAGATGATAAAGAATAATTGGAAAGTGGTCTGGTGGGGGTAATTTCGTTCCTCTGTCACATTTTGTGTGTATGTATGTGTGTGTGTGTGTGTGTGTGTGTGTGTGTGTGTGTGTGTGTGTGTGTATTCTAGAGTGAAATGTTTATTCAATATTATTCATTTACAGAGATATCTATCATCCTGTATACTGTAGCTATGTAATACAGCCCACTGGAGCTATTTGAATACAGAATTCAATGCAAGTTTGAGATTATCTATCTATCTATCTATCTATCTATCTATCTATCTATCTATCTATCTATCTATCTATCTATCTATCTATCTATCTATCTATCTATCTATCTATCTATCTATCTATCTATCTAAAAAATTAAATCAATCATACTGTTTGTTTTGTATTATTGTGTATTATTAAAAGTAGAAATACAGAATAGCAGTTATTTTATAAATTCAATTTTAAATGATATACACTAACAACCCTTCATGATATAATCATATGTCGGTCTCTCATATCAAGTATATGTTGTGAGGAGTTGTTGTATACTCTATGCATATCTTTTGTCTAGCCTTACAGTGCGTCATCTCTCAGCAGGGAAAGTCACGAGTGCTGCTGCTGCTGCAGCAGCTGGCTGTCAGGTTGAAACACACTACTCGCTGCAGCCCACTGGGGGCAGTGTGAGCCATACATTACATGATGCTATCAAAGTAGAGCAGCAGAAGCAGCAGCAGCAACGTAACAGCTGGGTTTTCAGCGGGTCACATTGAGAGAGAGAGAGAGAGAGGGGGGGGGGGGGGATCCAAAATAATTAAAAAAGTGCAATTCCTTTCATCCTATAGCTGCTAATTATCCGCTTTACATACCACTGCTTGGAATCCTCACTGCCAAATATTTGTTTGTCATGTTTTATTAAAATCTCATTGTTGATACTACTAATTCTGGTAATAAACGATACACATCACACCCTAAAGACAATGTTTTGGTGTTTTTCCATTTCATAGTACCTGCTCAACTCCCCTCAACTCTACTCGCCTTTTTTGGTTTTCCATAATGAATAAAAGTCCCTGCTACCTGCCAACAGGTACTTTATTTATTATCACCTCCGTTGAGGTCCCAAGCGAGCTGAGGCGAGTAGAGCTGGTACTAGCAGTGGGTAAGCGCCATTTGAGACAATTGACATGACAACAGAAGCCATTTGCTTAGATGCCTTTGTTGTGAGCATATCAAAGTACCATGTATTGTTTTGTATTTTAGTAGAATCTTGGCAATGATAGCGCTATGCTACCTTTAAACTACTCAAGAGCACTTGCCAACTCCCCCCTCCAGCCTCACGAAGTGTAACATATCTGCTCTGCTTTCAGCTACTGCCCACATAGCATGGGTTTAATGTCACAATCAATCAATACATGAATGATCAATGTAGGCAATGTCAGATGTCAGAGAAGTCACACAAGACGCCCTGAGGTCAGGTTTATCAGTAATCATATATTTAAAGCTTCTGTTTCTGCCAATTTCTGTCATTTCCCTTCAACACGACTGCCAGGACAACGATGCACATGGTGGCAGCCCTAAAGCCAGAGAAGCTTTCTTTTGACTGTGAACATGACAGAATAAAATCTGATCTGATTAATTGAGACAATCTGAGAAAAGAAAGTGGATCGAGAGGTCGCTTTGTTCGGCTTCAAGGAGTGGCATTTGAGCATTTGATTTAGAAGTGGGGATTGCAACATATCCTCTTACAACGGTTCATATGATATTTTACAAAAAGTGATGCCCAATTTTTTGTGCTTTAAGGTCGAGCAACACCTCATATCAGTGTGTCTGCGCAAGCCCCTGCAGTGCAGAACTTGCTAAACTACTACGTGCAGCCAAACTACTTGGTTACGTTTGGAAAAGATAATGGCTTGGGTTAAAAAAAAAGTAACTTTGTTACATAACAAAAGTAAGTTAAAATAAGTTAACGTTGACTTTTGCTTTCACACGATGAACAGGGAAGTGCTGTGTTTGTTTGACTCATCTATCCTTCTTTCAAGACACTTATCAATCTTTGTCATTTTGCATCATTGCTGAGAGCTGTGGAATCCCATACTTATTCTTGCATCTTTTAAATGTGACTCGTTGCATTTTGAGACTGTTAGCAAAATGTTGTTTGCATGCCATGGACACTTTGTTTGTTCCATTGTAGGGGCACTATGCAGTGCGTAGAATTCACGCTGAAAATTGGCTACTCAAATAAAATGGCAGAGGGTAAATGTAGTGCACTGTGTGCACTGTGTAGGAAATAGGGGGTGATTTCAGACACATCCAAGGAATCTGGTTTACAAAACATAGAATAGAACAGAGGAGAATATGCCTGATTATTACTGAGACTAAAGACCTGCCAATTCAATAGGCTTGATATGGCCAAAAGTGTGCGAGTTCTTGGACATGTGTTTGTCTGAATATGGGTTAATGTGTGTAGCTGAATGTGCACCCTCCTCATCTTCATTTGCATGATTATCCGTGTGTGTGTGTGTGTGTGTGTGTGTGTGTGTGTGTGTGTGTGGTTGCACGTGTGTTGTTTGAACACAGAGGACTTGGATTCAGCATCAAAGGCCCATTCACAGTGAAGTGGCAGAGGCAGCCTCTCTGCCTGCTACCAGCTCTAATTAGTCATTCACACTGGTTATCGCCAATCAGCATCTTCTTTTAGCTCTTGAGAGCTAACGCCACACAGAGAGGTACGCACATAGGCACACAAATAAACATGCACAAACACTCACAGAAGCACACTTGCATCCTCCCTCCAGATAAAGCAAAGATGGTCAGAGGGTATATCTCAACATTTAACAGCAAAGCAAATATGGCCTGAAGCCTGTCCAAACACAAAGGCATTCAATAAAGGAGTATGACACAGAGTATACAAGTGTAAAGGAAATGGACTGGAGCACAAGAAGCAGAAGGAGGTGGCTGAAGCACATGATGTACACCTTGTGTGATAATCAGAACAACAAAATAAATAAATTAGGCTTGTTTTTTTTCCGAATTGAAAAAAGGGCAACTCTCTCAGAAAGTCATTTCATTTAACAAGAAACAAGATGACATATCTGCTAATAGATTTTTTCATTAAATGTGTTGTTAAACGTTACCTATGATGTCTGAAGGGCTCCTTCAATATCACTAAATAATTAAGTGTGAATGCCTTTTTGGATTGTGTTTACTTTCTCAAAACTTATTTTTATTTGGGTTTTGTCTTTCTACAAACTCTGAGCTGATCAATATTGATATTAAAAGTTATTCCTGATGGTAGCGCTTTTCAAACATATACAGTAGTTCTACTTCTTGGATTTGTACACATGCCTATTATTCTTTGTACAATTTATTTTATGTGATGGACACAACCAAAATAAAAACAGGGACTTCAAAGAATATGACATTTAAAAGTGCTCATATTGTGCTTTTTGGCGTTTTCACTTTCCTTTATCTTTTTTGTTCACGTTATAGGTTTACAAAGTGAAAAAGCCCAAAGTCCCCCCCAAAGGGACTTACCATCTCCAACAGAAAACACTGTTCAGAAACTGCTCCAAACAGCTCTGTTGTAGTCCAGCCTTTACTTCCGTGACGGATGTGCGTCACTTTGTAACACGTTATAATGCTCGCCTAGCTGTTAGCATGGCACGCCCTCATACTCTGCTTCTGACTGGCTAGTAGTCCTTACCTAGCTACTGCGCATGTGTGACTCCCAACAAAGATGGAATAGAAGTGAGATGTCTCACTCTGTAGCTAAAACAGAGAGCTCAGCACACAGGGTGAAAAGAGGAGCTGCAGCAATGTGCAGTACAACAAAATGATGGTGTTTTTTTCAAATGAAACCGTGTAAACCTATTCTGAGATAACCTCTAAATACAATTATGAACCTGAAAATGAGCATAATATGAGCGCTTTAATACACACACACACACACACACACACACACACACACACACACACACACACACACACACACACACACACACACACACACACACACACACACACACACACACACATTACGATTATGGTTGCTTCCCGGTTGTGGGTTCTTTTCTAAACCAGAACCATTTTAATGATGATAAAACCATATTAAAACATCCATTGAATGCCTGTACACACATGAACTGAAATGAGTAAATAATGAATACATCTATTCATTTAAATCCAATCAACATGAGACAAATAATGCTTTATTATTTTGTCCTTTGTTCTTGAGTAACACAGGGCAAGGGTTCTAGGATAAGGTGTACTTTCTGTTTTCATCAAGTGGATTTCATGTGGTGGCTGTCAAAGCAGAGGGATTAATCATCCAAAGAAAGTCAACAATAGCCAAGGTCAAGACTATTCCGTCAAAAGATGTTAAATGTATCGGTGAGTAAACGTGTGTGAGGTATCCATTTGTAACTGTGTGGAAAGGCAGTCAATGCCCTATAGTGGATAAACTTGGGAGGTAAATTAACTTCCACAAACAGAAAAAAAGAAAAATGCAGAGATGGAAACTGCAAACAAGTACAGCCAGTGGTAAGTAAGCAATCAGCTGAGGCAAGCCACCATTTTTTTCTGTTATTCTTATGATTGTTCCTTCCAGTCCTTGTGTTTTTTTCTTCTCTCCATCTCTTACCAGTTCTCTCAGTGGAGGCCAGCCATCTGTTCCAGGCCTGGTTTAGAGGGGTATAGAGAGAGTTTATGTGCGATGTAAAGGCATATGAAACGTGTAAAAGCACCAATGGAGAGAAACAGGTACGCTTGGAAAGGGAATGAAATGAGAAAGAAAGAAATTATGATTGTATTTGACTGTCGAGTGTGCATTGAGGCCAGAAACAAGTCCATCAAAGGGCTACAGAAAATCACATTTGTACCTTAGGAGAAGTTCTGCATTAAAAAAAAAATAGAAATATAGAAACCTTACAAGAGAACAATAAGAGACAGACAAACACACACAAACACACACAAAGCAGGGTATTCACTTGGGAGTTAGTGCCTGGTCAGATCATCTCTTTCCAGGTCAGTGTCTCCACTTGCAGCCATTGATGGGACATCAGCAGTGAGCATGTGCACTTACCTCCATGGAGTAATCCATGTGTGGAATGTGTAACACTGCAACACTAGTTGGTGTCGTCCTGGAGCACAGCCATCCCTCCATCTTTCCCCCCTCTACTTTATAGCCTTTTGATCCTTTCCTATAAGCTCACTATCCTCCGTATCTCCTAACGTGCCCGTTTTCTTTCATTTGTTTCCTCTCACCTCCTTCCCTTTTGCCTTCACCCATCCCTTACGCCTAAACACTCCCAGCCATATTTGCGTCATCAAGCATCAAGGATAGTTTGTCACATTAGTTTGCTGCTCTGCAGAGAAGTGAGAGAGGTAGAGAGCATTGACTTTCCGAAAGACAGATGCTTTCTGCATCTTAAACAGCGAGTGTTTCTTAGAAAGCTGGAGCTTGCAGATGGTTGCCTCTCTGCTTATACAGCAGGCCATTATCATGTTAGGACCTGCTATCAATGTCACATGAACGCACATAGACGCAAATACTGAAAGTCAAATCAGCAATGAGGAAAAACATTTTGATCACACTGCGAATAGTAAACAAATGGAGCAGTCTTGTGTGAAATACATCCAGAGTAAAGGTCCGACAATCGTTATGTATGACCAATAGCATTTTTGTCCATTTTCTGTCTCTGACCACCAGCCACTCATTGTCCTCCACACATGTCTGTCTGTCCCTTTGTGCCTTGTCCAGCCACCTCTCTTCCCCTTTGTGATTACACTGTAATACCATCAGCGATGCCATGTCTCAGCAACATCCAGGACACCAAAGGTCAATCAGTGGCAAGTTCCCCTTACATACAGTCCTAAAATATATTTCTCAGCAATGTGTAGAAGTGCTTAAACCAATTTTAGCTGCATTTGTCAGTTTTATACATGAATTAAACTCAGCCCTGTGTCTGTTTAGGTTCAGGTTCAGGTTACTTTATTTGTACATGTCAGGAATATTTGTTCTGCAGCAAGAGTGTGACATCCATCATGACACACAACTACGAAAACACACCAACAACTGATACAAGTACTCATAATCGAATACAAATACAACTACTCAAGGTTCCACCAATTAGGACAGAGGAGAGCGAGAGAGAGAGAGAGAGAGAGAGAGAGAGAGAGAGAACAGTCAAAAACAACCTCTCAAATAAAATCAAGATTAAAGCAGGTTTACAACTGAATTAAAATGCTTTTATCATATCTGTGCAAAATCGCTACCGCTTGTTAAAGGGAAATTACCATTTTTTTCAACCTGGACCCTATTTTCCTATATTTTTGTGTTTAAGTGACTGATGGGAACAACAATCTTTGATGTATTTACCTTCACAAAAGTGCTCGTTTTGCCACTGACAGGCTGAGATTAATATTCTAAGTGTCTGACAACATTATGGAAAGGATTTCTAAGGAGGTCGACCTTTCTGTTAAAGAGTAAGATCCTTTTGTTAAAACATAAAAACATCCGCAAAATGAGCACTTTTGTGCAAAGCTGTATGAACTTATTACACTTGCCAAATCCATTAAAAAGTGAATCATAGTGATGACTGTGACCTGATGACCCCAGTTGATACATTGTTCTCATCTGCTCATCAGCTGTTTCCCTGTCACTCAGCAGGGATTTCTCCTGGTGCCTCACCAAAGGGTATTTATAACAAGACCTCCAACCTTAACCACTGAGACGAACAACAGAGCAGCTCTTCGGATGTCCTGTTAGCTGACTGCAGCTTCAGGTCCCTGACAGCTGCTTCACAACAAATACACACTCCAATAAAATGCCACCCAGCCCTACTTGGCATTCTGTTTTAGATAACACTCTGTGTGTGTGAACACAAGTGTTAGAGGGGTATGACAGCGCTGATTGAACCACAATCGGACAATGAATACCAATCTGTGCATTCCCAATCTGTTCTGCCTACCTTTCTCCTTCCCTGTCCTTGTATGACTAGACTTTTAGTAGCAGCTGCAAAGCCACCGTGTCTGTTGGTGTCAGTTTTATCTATGTCATAGAGACTCTAGATACCCTTTAGGGGTCCTTTAGTAGGATCCACAGGGTGACTTGCAAGATGAAAACTTCATTCTTCATTCAATCTTACCACATAGGTCACCTAACAAATGTGATGCAGTGAAGTTATGCAGTATAATGTATTATCATGTATAATAACATAAATAGAAATATTTAGGTTAATTTATTTATTGTCATTGTTACACAAAAGGATGCAGTTATTGTCTTTTTACGCTACACATGAAAAATAAAAATAGTGCATTCCCATAAAGGGTCCTACCTGCATCAAAACTTGAATGGAGTCTGAGGTCTTGGGTCTATATAAGGTTTGACATACCCGTGTTCACTGCATTCTCACAGATATTTTTAGATCATTACTGAAACACATCTATTGTTTTTGTCATGCTGACATTGGGTCAGCCAGACAAACATGTAAACACCCAGACTGTCCTCAGCCATAAAACGACCGTATAGGCCGATTGCCCAGGCAGATCATAGCGAGCCCGTATTTACGTTTGTTGTGAGGCGGCGACCTCTCATGGCCATAGTTATTGAAAGAGCAAATGAGGAAGTGAGGTGACAAAGAATAGAAGCGCCAAATACCGTGTTAGGAGGCAGGCTGGGTCAAACAAACACAGGCCTTTCTCTCAGGTGACCAGAGTTTGTGTCCTTGAGTGAAACAAAGTCAACAGTCTTTTTGAAATCAACCGACTTTTACTGACCTTTGTCTATGACACAGTTACATCTTCATTTTGGTAGTTTTACATGACTCATTTTAAGCCAATGTCTGGTGATTTCCTTATCCTTACTAAGTATTTTTGTTGCCTAAACTTACCTAGTTTCGGTTCACAACGTTAACTATGTGGTTATTGCAACCTTTCTTTTAAATAGCACGATCACATGATCAAAACTGGCACCGTGTGGCAGTAAATAGTCTTTTGGAGTCAAACGAGGCAATCGACCTGTTGTTCAGGTACGAGGATGTGTTGATAAACCAGGGGTGAGTTCAGTGGGGGGCCTGCGGTGGCATGGGCCAACCCTGAAATCTGGCACCCGAGGTGCCACCTCATTATCCTAAACTATGATTGGCTATCTATAGGAGATAATCATTATTATTATTATTGTGAACATAAGTCTCTGAAAGTGAAAAAAAATATTCTTATCTGTGATTCCATCAATCGATATCAGCTCTATTGTGTTTTCATGCACACAGTATTCTGAATAGTATCCAATATACTGGTAATAGTCATATTTTGGATGAGCTTTTTACAATAACCTCCATATCTTGCTCATGAAAACCATTAGAGGGCTTTGGATGTTATGGAAATGAAACTCACACAAAAAGAGAAATCTAATAGAATAGTAAACGTGATAAATGTTATATAATAAAGCAGTGCCAATATGCCCTTTCATCCGACTTTCACAAATAAGAGGATACAGTATGATGAGCTTGGGGAATTATGTTTGCATCATTACATTAAAGTTCTCTTTAAACATGCAAGAGCATGTCTGTTTCCATCTCACAGATTGAATTTGTTTCTTCGCTTTATATATAATATATATATATATATATATATATATATATATATATATATATATATATATATATATATATATATATATATATTAAGGCTGTCAATCAATTAAAAAATGTAATCGAATTAATTACAGACTCTGTGATTAATTAATCTAAATTAATCTAAATTAATCGCATACAACATTTTTGCTGTGAAAGTATTTTAAATATTTCAATTCAAATGAATAATTATTATTAGTGACATTAAAGTTCAAAAGCTATTTGTATTATTATTTTCACTGTTCAAATATATATATATATATATATATATATATATATATATATATATATATATATATATATATATATATATATAAAACAATCAACAATATGACCTTATGCTGAAGAAATAAATTCTACAAATGCACCACAAGGCTGTAGATTACCAGCTTCATTGAACGCACCGTCTCTCGTCTGTGTTCCGACAGAAACAGTCAGACTTTAGCGTTAGCTGTCAGTGTCTAGTGTCAGTGCCATGTTTAATCCAGCTACTAGCTAG
Source organism: Gymnocephalus cernua (assembly GCA_023631565.1). Classification (NCBI taxonomy): domain Eukaryota; kingdom Metazoa; phylum Chordata; class Actinopteri; order Perciformes; family Percidae; genus Gymnocephalus; species Gymnocephalus cernua. The sequence continues at coordinate 8,086,828 of CM042441.1, forward strand.
CAGAAGGCTAACATTACCTGCTGTTGAGTTGTTAAGCTGTTAACTAGCCATCAATGTTTCTGTTCTGCACACTCTGGTCTCTTAATAGGCTACATCCATGGTCTTCCTCCTTCATCTTACAGTTGTATAGTGTTTAAAACGGCTCCGGGTGAAAGGTCAATATGGAATGTATTAATTGCGATTAATTTCTTTAGCGCACACATTTTTGTCAAATTAATTAATCAAAATGAACGCGTTATTTTGACAGCCCTATATATATCTATCTATGCATCTGTGCTGCATCCCTGTCCATCCCACCATGTCTCACTGCACTTCTTTTAGCATTTCAGCCTCTTTGTCTGAACACTCCATTGCTGTCTCTCAAAATATACAGGACAAATGTTGTGGAAGGAGGAAAGGGAAGAAATGTGCAGTAACAAAATACAAAGAGGTAGGAGAAAACAGTAGGGGTTAGAGGAGTAGCCAGGGAGGGTCAAGCTGCCTTGAGCAGAGTTCACTCTAGTTATTTTCCTCCTTTGATTCATCTTGTTTTAAATCCCCGCTCTTTTTTATTTCAGTGCGGTGCAGAGTACTTTTCGCTGCAGTTTGGAGACTCATCATTTAGCCCTGCAGGGAAACATGCAGATGGTAAGATGCTCCACTCCTCTCTCACCCTTCACTTCCCGACTCATTTTCCCCTCTCCTCTCCTCCATCCCTAATGAATCAAGATAATAATGAAAAAAAAAAGAAAAGGTGAAAGGCGAGGGCAGAGAGAATGACACAAAACAGTTATTTTTTGGGCATGTAATTACTTATTTGAACAGTAGACAATCTGCCCATTGGCCATGGATATTAGACCATGTGATTTATGCTTGTTTGTGATGTTGTGTGTTGGCTAAATGCAGACGATTTGTGTTTATATGAGTTGTTCTTATCATGATATCAGCACTCATTAATGAACAGCAGGGACAGCTTAGTATAGACGGTAGGCCAAAAAAAGAGAAAAAAGACTGTACCGATACACTCTAAGAGGACAGGAGGGGCACAACTGCGAGTGGAGAAACACACATCCACACACAATGGCACACAACACGCAATCCATTTGACCTGTGGTGAATGTGAGGCAGAGAGAGAGGAGAGGAACCAGCACAGTGGGGATGTCGCACATCAACAACAACATGACTCAGTCTCACCTCTTCCCCTTAAGACTCTCTCCTCCTCCTTGTTTTTCTTTGCTAACCTTTTACTCTCCTCCATCTTTGAGTCACCTATTATCTCTGTTCTTCTCCTCCTCCATTCCTAAATGCTTTTTACATCTGACATCTTTTCTTTTGTCCTCCTTCATTTATCCATCCTCTCCCCCTCCTTAACGTCCCTCCCCTCCCTTAACAAACATCTCCCTGTCCTTGCATGTTTCCACCTTTGCATCTGTTCTTCCCCCTTTCCTTCTCTCTCTCTCTCTCTCTCTCTCTATCTCTCTCTCTCTCTCTCTCTCTCTCTCTCTCTCTGCTGCTGCCAGTCGGCTGCTGTCTGTCTAGCTCCCCGAGGGGACACAGTACAAGTGTTTTTGAATTGGAGCCAGGCTAAAGATGCATCAGACAGCGACCGCTGTGTGTCACACCAGCATGCACACACACACATACACACACACACACACACACACACACACACACACACACATTCATATAAGCCCTAGCAAGCACACCCACACATCTACATGTGCAACACCTGACGGAAGCACACATGCCTCCACGCAGGCATGCACACGCACTTACAGACACAAACAGATGCATTCAGTTGAAGGGTGCATCGCCGGTCTTCTGAAGTGTTTTCTCCCTGTTCACAGAGGGACGGGAGGAGAAGAGGAGACTAAACGGCGAGGAGGAGAGAGAAAGTGGAGAAGAGAGGGAGATTCAACCAGGAAAGAAGTGATGTTGTCCCAAAGGTCATTAGAGGTTAAGTGTCTATTCACTTTTTTTCTTAATACACAGCAGTGTAATACAATGTGTGTGTTAGGTCACTTTTATTGACCAGAAGCGACATCACACTGAAAGAGAACTTATTATAATGACACTCTACATGAAAGGCAATTGGGTTCATTCAGCTTCAGGGGCTTTTAATTAATGAGCTACCGCCATCTCTTTATGTTTTTGTTCTAAGAACTAAGAAGATTTTCCTCCATTCAGTGAGTTTACATTTTCAACCCATAGGTAATTTTATAAATGCCCGGGTGACTAAAGAATTCAGGTTCTCTCTGACAGCCGTCAAGGACCGCTACAGCCTAAAATGTGACCATAGATTTTGATCAGCTCGATTGTGACACAATCTCATCAAATGCTGAACATTATAGGGGGGATAAAGGTAAGATTTAGTAGAGGAATCAAGTGGTAAGACAATGTAGAGTGTGTCTGACTTGAGGCCAGAACGCATTACTTACACAACATCTTTTTCAATCATGTGTCATTCAAATTCTTAAAGTGAAAGTGTGAAGCACACTGATAAAAACGCCTTTGAAAGATTAATCCACGGAGCAAAAAGCTGATTTGAAAGTGGAGCTGTGCAAAAAAGAAAGAAGAAAAAGAAAAAGCACGGCCTTGAGGTAGAGAAACACAGAGGATTTGCTTCAGTAATGACTACCGCAGCACACTGTTCCTGAGATGCCATTATGAGTTACAGGGGTTTACATGTTGGCATGCACATACGGTTGAAGCTCACTGCTGGCCTAGATGTAAAAACACACACACACACACACACACACACACACACACACACACACACACACACACACACATTGCGTTTCACAATCTTTGTGGGGACCCATCATTGACATAATGCATTCCCTAGCCCCTTTAGCCCCAATAACAACACCGAAGGCACCTGCCCAAGCGTCTGTATTTTACGCGATGGGAGTGAGAATGTGTTGTTTGTTCAGGTGAAATAGGGAGCATAAAGACCGCAGTGTAATAAAGCACACTCAAACAGACCAACATGTTTAATTAATCACCACTAACAAGATAAAAGATCAGTTTTGAGGACCCTCTTATACAGAGCAGAACATCTAAAGAGGAGGATAGAGAGGGGGGTGTTGTGTTCACGTAATACATTCAGTATAAGAATATACAGTTCTAGTTCTATTATTCAGGATGCCTGTTTTACGTTGCGCAATTTTGACACTGAAGGGTCACCGTAGGTACGCTGTTTTGTTTTTGTGGTGTCGGGAAATAAAGTAGAATTGTTGCATTGGAAGTTGAGACTAGTCATTATTTTAGCAACATAACAGGGGGAGGTGCAGCATGTCCATCAGGCACTCCAAGCCAATGGGCACAAGCGATGCATGATAAGAATCCCACCACCATTAAAGAGCAGAGCTGTCACTGGTACTCAACGGGGACCACCAGGAACATCCCAGTGGACTCTCTTGCGTGGCTGGACTATCTCAATATCTAGCCAAAGTTTTAAAGGTTTAAAGTTAAGGTTTTACAACCTATTCTCATTCCCAATGCATAAAATACTGACTCTTGGTCAGCGGCTCTCAGTGTCAGATACCGACACAACAATCACCCTTCAGTGTCTGTATGGAACGCACTGGGCATAGCAGCAGCTCCACCACGGCGCTGTAAGATGACCTAGTATTAAAACGACAATGGTAGCGAGTAGTATGAAAGATTGAAAATCTGCGTAAGTAGGTTGGTTGGGGTGGTGGATACAATTCTCATGATAACTAAGGATCTTAAGTTTACACACGTACACCCACCGACGTCTACACAGAAACATACCTGACAGACAGACACAATTCTCATGCTGGCACACACGTATGTTCAGATTTACTTTCGCTAACATACTCTCTATATGTACACAATCGGCCCTATGCATGTACTACAGATAGCGTATACACATAAACCCACATGCACGCACACACAAGCTTATTATGCTTTTGCCAGAGGCCTTCGGAAATGCCAGCAAAGAGCTCCTCAGAACAACAAGGTGCTGCATTTACTTTCCCAAAATGCCACAAGTTACAGACGGCTAGATGAAGATCAGGAGAATGGGGTGAAGCAAAAGAAAATGAGAGCGAGAGAAAACCAGTAGAAAGAAGTAATAACATTAACACAGATTAAGATACTTTGATTCAAAATTTAAGAGGGCTATTACAAGCTAATTTCACTAAACACACATTTAAATTCAGGCAGAATAGCAGAATTGATAGCTTAATTAAATACTAGAGGTAGGGGGTAAACAGGAGGAGCAAGGAGCAAAACAATGAAAGGAGAATAGAAAAGGAAGGTAAGGACAAGGAGAACTAGTGCTAGTGATAGAAAGAACGAATGTCCTTGTAGTGCGTAAAACAAAGTCAACAATGAGCGTGTTCAATCACAAAGAAAAAGAGACACTAACTCCTTTAAATTCAAATCTAGCGACCAGTGGTGGTCTAAACCATTTTTAAATGGGAGGAGGGGGTCGGGGTTAGGGGGCCAGGCTAGGGCCGTGTGTGATTTTAGGGGTACCAAATATATTAAGCACAACTGTTATATACCCCCACTACCCCCATAGATTTGGTTCTCCAAAAGATCAACGACACACATGTAACAATTAACACAAGGCTACTCAGTGTTAACATACATTTTATTTATACTGCAAATGAATAATTACAATTTCCCCTCACCGGGGATAATGATGTGGGTTGACAAAACATACTAAAATATTGGCCACAGTTAGGGGGGCCAGAGAGAGGTACAGGGGCACACACACACACACACACACACACACATCCTTAGTTTCTCACTACACACTCACACAATGCTTCTATAACAATCATTCCTCATAATGTGTCAACATGGATTACCCAGCTCTCATGAACTCATTCCCCCACATAGGATACAAAGCTTTCCAAAGGCAGAACAAAAGACCCTGTACACACAGACACACAGACACACACACACGCACACACACACACACACACACACACACACACACACACACACACACACACACACACACACACACACACACACACACACACACACACACACACCTTTAACGATTCTGAAAATTGCCTGAGAAACAGCAAGAGACAGTCATGAACCTTCTCCAAATTGCTGCTCGGAATGTAGACGAAGAACATTATACGCTGCGTCTCCTTCCTAAATTGTCTTTTTATGGAACTAATACCTGACTGAGATAGAGGAGGCTGCTGCCCTAATATGACCGAGAAGATCCTTTTATTACCAAAGAGGTTGTGATATATTACCGGCCCTTTCCTCCACTTATGCATGAATTGAACTGAAATGTGAGAGTGTAACTGTGTGTTTATTGCTACCTAGCTGGACAACTTGCAAATGTCTGTATGTTTGTTGTTTGTTTCCTCCAATAGGTGTATATGTGATAGTGCTGTGTCAGCACCACCGTCTCCTGCACCCAAAGCACCTTCCTACAATCACAGAGAACAAAACAATCAGGAGCTGCATTATCTGATTATTCTTTCCGTCTCTCCCCTTATCCATCCATAGTCTTTACTCCCTTTTCTCATCATTTTCCTTCATTTACCTCTATCTATACTGAACAAAATGACCCGTCAGTATCTGGTGTTAGGGTTAGGGTTCATCATCTGTGAAGAGAACACCTCTCCAAAGAATCCATATATCCATATCCATATATATATATACGTATCAATACTGAAAGCAAAGGTTGGACCCACTCCCTCCACAGTTTTTTACCACTGTAAATCCAGATCTAATTGTAATTACACTATATAGTGGTCGCTACTTATTATTTCAAGTTTTGTTAAAAACCATGTTTTTTAAACCACATTAGTTGTTTGTAATAATCAGCTTAAGTATGCAGTGGACAGATCATATTAAGCAGAGATAACTAAGGATCTTAAGTTTATCTTAAGTTTAGCTTAAAATTCAGAGGACAAGCTTAAGAAGTAAGTTAAGTTTATTTCTAGAGCACATTTAAACACAGCTTAGCCGACCAAGTGTTGTAACAAAAAAGCACTAAGGTGCTGTATAAAAGAACAATTTTCACATATTTTCATCTCACCTGAGTTTGATGTAAGGCACTTTTTGTTTTCCTTTCCAACACAGCATGTGTCAGTGATGCACTTGGAGAAAATGTCCTATGAAACACCTTATTCTGTTCACACACACTGTGCTGAGAAGTGGCAGTATGTGTTTCTGCATAGTTAAAAGAGGTGCTGAAAATGACTCATCCTTTTTAAAAGTGTAGTGTAATGGATGTTTGAGCGTGACTCTGGCGCTAAGTCAAAGTGAGTACCAGTGTGGAATACTGACCTTTAACATTTAAAGTTTCTTATTTGCTCACTCTGAAAACCACCAAAGAACTGAGTCATCCAACATTAATGTGTGTGTGTGTGTGCGTGCGTGCGTGTGTGCGTGTGTGCTTGCGTGCGTGCGTGCGTGTGTGCTTGCGTGCGTGCGTGCGTGTGTGCGTGCGTGCGTGCGTGCGTGCGTGCGTGCGTGTGTGTGTGTGTGTGATGTAATTGCCAACGACACATTACGCTGTAGGGAACCGGCAGAGTCATGATGTGCAACCTCATATGGTATGGAGGTGATGTGACAGAACTCAGTGCATGCACACCACACACACATACACGCACACACGCACACACGCACACACACACACACACACACACACACACACACACACACACACACACACACACACCACACTCACTAAGTCAAATCCCTTTTATTGACCAATGGAAATCATTATACAATATAATGTGTCACAGGACTGTCAAAACATCCCACTTAGATGTGCATCTCCTGCACTGATGTGTCACTGAGTAAAGCTTAGATTCTGTTGATTGTCTTACAAAAATGGTGAATATAATTGGTGGTGTACAAAGGTGAAATAAATTGGGTAATCCCAACAGCATGCTACTGAATTTTACATGACAAGTTATGTAACACTAATGCTGTACAGTGGTAGCCATACTTACTTCCTGGGCTTTAGACAACAACAAAAAACGTTGCAAAATGTAATCTATACAGACACTTCATCTATTGTCTATGCTTCTGAGTTATAATGATATCTGTTTGCTGCTACTCTAGGTGAAATTGCATTAGGCAACTGGGGTTTGAACCCATGATGGAGTGTTTCCTGCTGCCCCATAAAAGATAATGTAATTTCTCTTGTTATCTTAGCCACACTGGTCTCTGCAGCCAGGGAAGTTGTTTGCAGTTGCATGCAAGATTAATCCATTTTAACCGCCAGTACCTTTCAAGGTGTGAGTTAGACATTAGGGTTAGTGTAGTTGGTTCACAGCTAGAGCTTTGGTTTATATACATTGGTTATTTGGGGGGTTGAGGTGGATATTTGTTTTCATGGACTACACTACATAAAACATTATGTGCAGCAATTTATTTGCAGCTGGATGATTCTTTTCGAAATCAACACCCTATGTGCATATACCTTAAAGGTCCCATATTGTAAATTTTTTTACATATCTTATCATAAACCAGGTCGAGGTGCTAAATAAATACTGTGAAAGTATAAAAATGCTCAATCAATCGAACAATGCATACATCCCGTATTCAGAAACTGTGCCTTTAAATGAGCTGTCAGGCCTTTCGTACTGTTGTGATGTCACAACTATACTATACATAGGTATAAAGTGCCGCTACAGTGTCATTACAGTCATTCCCCTGCTGCAGTGATGATGCACAGTCTCCAAGAGTGAAGATGCAGAGACCCGGAAACACTGACCAATCAGAGAACACTGGGCTTTTTTGGGAGGGGGGTTAAAGAGAAAGGCATATAGGTTAGGGTTAGGCAGGGTTACAGGTATATTCAGACAGATAGTATAAGAAAAATAATGTTTTTTTTTGAAAATGCAAAAAGCATGTAAACATGTTCTAGTAAAATTATGAACCTGAAAATATAAGCATAATATGGGACCTTTAATACAGTAAATGCTTAACTGTACAAATATACCATTCTACATCCACTGTTTTAGCCTTTGAACAATAATTAAAAGAGACTCCTCTCATCTCTAAAACCAGGAGCTTTTAAATCCCAACACTTCCCACTTTCTTTTCCTTTTTCTAGTAGTGTTATCCTACTGTCAAGGCTGTATAACACTACATTATTACTCTAAGCTTTTCTCTTTACTCTTCCTTAATGCTTACTCTAACACTGGAGCTTGCTTGTCCGCCAGCAAGGCTCCAATCAGTCTCCCATTACGGTGTTAAAGTATTTTTAATCTGTGCAAGTGAAGAAGAAAGATAATTGGAAACAATCAAGGAGAAAGTAAAAGGCTCCGAAGCAAACGGTTAGTAGACGTCGGTGTGGGAAAATGTTGGCTTTTATCGCTGTGAGATCAAATGTGATATCGAACATAATTATGCGCACAGATGCCTTCACAAGCACACAAACACATACCAATAGGGGCAATGACTATGCATCTTATCTTCAGTCATTAGAAATCAAACTGTCAGCTTCACACTCGCTTTCTCTCTTTTTCTCACACACACACACAAACATTTGTTTAATGGTCCTTTTACTACAAAGTCTATCAGAAAGGGCTTGTATTATTCTTCTACAATTTTAAGTAGCAACTAAAATTATAATACCGGAACATAAGTGATTCAAAATCTGCTTTTGTTTTACTCTCTCTTTTTCTCCTGCTGTCTTATCATTGTTTCTCCCACTGTTTCTGCTCAGTTTATATGCTAATGTATACAATATGCCATATTTTTGGCAGAACCTTCAGTTCTTCTGCTGTGTTTTTGTTCTGTGTTCCCCACAAATCACTAGTCAATCAAGCAGTATGAGAGGTACAGTGACAGTGACAAACATATTGTTTCCTATGCATTATGTAAGCCACAAAAAATGTATATATTTGGTAACTTGGTTTTATGTCAGATGTTGATTGATAGCAATGACAATTTTTTTTCACGATTCAAGCACTGGCAAGGCACGACCTCCACTTGCAAAACATTGCATTTTTTTTTTAAATAGCAAAAGAAGAAAAAATGTTTTCAATAGAACAAAAATTTTAAAATAACCAAGTCCCTGAGAGGTTAAAAAACAAATAAATCTCATTGTAGTGAAATAATATGTCTCCCAGTGCAATGCTGTTGCTCACTGATGTGTTGTTGAGGGACAACAATGGAGCTATATATGGTAGAACAAGATGTATCAGACATTTGGATAGAAGGATCAATTCATTGTTGGTTTTTGTGTTTTGATGGGATTTGTTGACAGATAGAAAAAGATCTTAGCCAGCAACAAGTTTTTTTTAGGTTTTGTAAACAAGTAATATTGAAGCAAACATCCCAGGGCCGTGCTGGCTAAGGGTCAGTGCTCTCTGGGCCAGATGTACGTACATTTGCGAATGTAGCGTTATCAGCGCCATGGCTCACCTGCAGATAGCGAACGCAATGATACCATAGTTTACGCCATATTTACCAAACCTGCAGGTCATCCGTAATTAGCGCCTTTCTCCGCCCACTATAGCGTAAACTGTAAGTACTTGTGCTATGATACGGCTGAGTGCAGACTGCGATATTCCCACTGCTGATGCTATGACTGTTTGAAATTATCCTGATGCCAATATTTGTAATGTAGCGGGGAGTTTAACAACTGCTGGAATGTGAACTCTGAGTCGGAGATTCGATGTCATCTTTGATTTCTTCCAGTAACTGTAATCTTGCATGGCTGCTTAATCTGTGATCCTTGTGGCAAAACTCCTTTCAGCTCGTCTCCTTGGCCTATGTCTTCGTCTTGCTCGGATTACTGCTGTCATTTCACCAGGAGGCATATGTGAGGAAACCCGCTTCCAGGTTTACACCTGCTTTTAAGAGGCGGAGAATTTTCACCGCAAAATAGAGGCGCGCTAACACTGGCGTTTTTTGTACATACCGCGGAATACGTAATTAAGCGCTCTTTACGCTTCCCCTCCCATCTCTTTACGGTAAACTCCCACTTTCCCCGCGACCCTCCCATGAATAAATATGCATGACACGAAAAACGCAATTTGCCCTTTTCAGCTCCCACGACATGCAGTTTGCGCTTTTACATCATTGCGGCCTGTTTGTACATACCTCGCCATGATTTTACGCGCACGTTGCGACACAAATACGCCTGAAGTGGGCGCAAAAGCGTTAGTACATCTGGCCCTCTGTGTCTTCCTAACTTTGCTCTCTAACTCACTTCCACCTCACCCATCTCCACTCTAGCTGTCCCTCGTGTCACCCAGTAATTGCAGATTATTGCTGCTGTTACAAGAAACGATCTTAGAGTCTATGGAATATTTAGCGAGTCTCCTCACTGTTCGACTCTACCTTCCTACAGAGGATTTACTGTGTGTGTGTGTGTGTGTGTGTGTGCGTGCGTGCGTGCGTGCGTGCGTGCGTGTGTGTGTGTGTGTGTGTGTGTGTGTGTGTGTGTGTGTGTGTGTGTACTCCTAGCGTTAGCCTGACTGGGACTGAGCCACTTATATATTTGAACATGCCCCACAAATGCACATTCATAGTCACAGAAATAGGCCACCAGAAACACACATTCGTTTACACACACACACACACACACACACACACACACACACACACACACACACACACACACACACACACACCATACCACACAGACATTTTAGACAAAGGTCATCTCTTTTTGTTTTAAACATGTCTGACCTTTGAGTGGCTGAAACTGCATGTCTGCGCTTTGCATTGAATTTGTTTTAAAAGGATAAAATATAGATAATGTGCTTGGTATTTTGGTAGCAGAGGATAACTCAGATTGTGCAAGTTGTGCAAGCACATTAAAGGGAACAAGAGAAACAACCAGCAAGTGAAAGAAACAAGTGAGGATGTAATGAAAGAGGAAAGTGTTTGAAGGCTTTGTGGCATGTCTGTCAAATTGCACAGGACACTCTGGTCTGACCAATTAGCATGCAAGGCTGTGTGGATGCAAAAGAACATGATAAGTAAACTAATTAATACAAAACTCACACAAGTATTGATATATTACTTTTGGCCTGTATCAAAGCACCACATTACAGTACTTTGGTGTACATGACCAGCCATTTATGAAAATGTGTGGAATATATGTGTCTAATTGAATGATGTGTACTTTTAATCAAAAAGTTCTGATCTGTTTGAAGAGTATGTGAGATGTAGTTCAATAAACAGAAAGTGAATCTGAGAAAAGAGGAATATGCTATCATTTCAATTTCCAGCATGTGTCGTCTTGCAAGATCGATTCTGTCTCTGAGGAGCAGTGACAAGTAGATGAAATTCTTTATCTCTCGAACTCTTTCCCTCACACACACACACACACACACACACACACACACACACACACACACACACACACACACACACACACACACACACACACACACACACACACACACACACACACACACACACACACCCCCTCTCCCTCCCCCTCCCAAAACAAACAGAGAACCACCAGTACAAACACACAAAATAACAAACTGTATATACACAGCGAACATGATATTGCCTTGGAACTATTATACAATATCATTATTATTATTTTTATTATTACAATTTGTGTGTAATCACGTCTCTATTGTTTTACCTAATTTTCGAATGAAATAAGTAACCCTGAACGGCAACATGAAGTTATTTACAGAATGTACATTTAGAGTTAATATTTCTCTTCAAATCAAATCATGATTGTTCATATTGCAATTTACATGTCCTTTTTATTCATGTTACTAAATCATGTTTTTTGGAGTGTTTTGACAATAGATTAGATTAGTTTTCATAAATCATGTGTTTTTTTATTGCGCACTCAAGCGAATATCAATCAAACTAATGTCGGTTCACTCATTATTTGTAAAAACAGTTAAAAGCCTTTATTGGCAAATGAAGTCCTCATGTTCTCACAAAGATAGAAAGTTGCTGAATATGTTACAAAAGGAGAACATTTTGCTGGTTTTCTTGGCTTTGGCAACACTTTAGCTGATGAGAGGTTATTGCTTTGTTGTCTTGGACTCAATACAGGTTCTGACCTCAAACACTGTAATAAAACAAGACGAAGCCCTGTGAGGCTACGAGAAAAACAAATTGTAAAATTGTTACTTTGTAGCAAGTTGAAGTCCTTAAGCTTATTTTTTATCCATAGCAGTTGCAGTGAAATAAATGTAAGATTGGCCAGATTGGGGTATCGTAAGGGTGTTTAGTCAAAAGGGTTTATCATATTGTGAGCATGCATGCGTTACACAAAATACATTGTTTCAAAATGTAAAAACTTTTTTACATTTCAAATAATTTGTGTAGATGATTTTATATTTAATTTTACAATGTATTCTTTGTGTGGTGTCACAGAAAAATTACAGATTATTGGTCCTATAAAAATATCATTGCTTAACCTTACTGTACAGTAAATGTTAATGTGAAAGAGTTACGGTTGCCATTAGTTGTGTGAGAACGATTACAGTCTCCAACACTAACCTTGTCTTAAAAACCATTAGTAATCCCCAGTCAGGACAATTGATTAGCTTTGATCATCCCTTGTTGCTCTTTGTTTCTTCTAACTTGATAGGTGAGCGCAGGTCATTGTGCATCCGTGACACAGCCTCATATTAAATTTGGGAACAGCTACTGGTGAAGGTCACAGTGAGGCACTTTTTAAAGTTAACAATTTTTTACTCAGTGCATAAACGTAGCTAATCGAGGACCTAACATGTGCATTAGCAAAGTTCTCTGAAGCAGTTCCTCAAGTTATTGCTAATGACAACATTAATAAGAGAACCTTGATCATTTTCTTGTATGGGCTGAATGTGCCGTCAATATAAACAAACACCTGTAGATGCAATTAACAGCACCTGCTTTTCTGTGGTACATGCTATGTGCAAAGCTTCTTTGTCTCTTCCAAAGAGTTTTAAACCTTTAATTGTCCAGTCTGAAGGAAAGCCTTAGTCTTTTTAATGTTGACACGTATACTGTATTTAAAGAAGACTGCATTCACACATGTAGAACTTGTTCTGTTTTTCAAACCTGCTTTAGAGTGTGTTGGCACTCATGCATGCAGTACACACACACACACACAAACACACACACACACACACACACACACACACACACACACACACACATACACATACTTTCTCTTGCTCTCTGAGAGATCACTTGCTTTATCTAAGTAACTTCATCATGCTATCACAGCCTTTGATATGGAAAGCAGGCCACCACTACAAAAGCCCAGCTTTATCAGATGAAACGCATACCAGCATTACTGTTGAAACACAAGGGAAAGCCAAGCAGGGAGAAACAGGAAGTATAGGGAGAAGAGGAAAAGCAAAATAGAAAGAGAAAGAGTAAGGGAGGGAGAGAAAAGGGAGAAGAGAGGCTTAGAGGTAGGGACGGGAAGAAAGTGAAAAAAAACTTAAAGCAAGGATAAACTGAATGCAATGCACACAGAGCAGATCACAAAAACAGCAATTAGGTTGCCCAGTTTGTTAACAGACACCTTCATTGTGATTTTTTTGCACCTATTTCTATTTTTCTCTATTCTGCATCAATGTATGCTGGAAATATCTTTATTTATCTAAAGGGAAACGTAGATGACGCTTCAAAATATAAAACTAAAATGAAATATAATGCAGTAAGGCTCTCAGGCATTCTGTATTGCATTCAACTGTCTGTTCCTCTGTAGATCAACTTTTTTCATTATCTCTGCTGACTGAGTCAGCACACATGTAGGCATAATTTACTCTTCACTTCTCTCTTATGTCTTTTGTTGGAAAAGTAACCTCTTTAAATGTGCATGTGCCCATTTAAAAATGTTAAAGATGATGCATGTGCAGAAAAATAATGTTATAATAGCTGAACGCTGCTTTACATCGGAGGTGGAAAACCAAAACAACGACAGGAATACATGGAGCACAGGAGCGACATATCTGTCGCTGCATCCCCGTAGCAGAGCACGTCCTTAGAATTACCTGAAGCTGCACAGACCACAGAAGCCCGCGGCTCATCTCTGTTTTTACAGAGCTAGTAGACACAAAGTGAAGGATGTGTCAGAGCTACGTGTGTTGGAGTCTGAACCATCTGAACCACTTCCTCTGTCCCTAAAAAAATGGAAAATTGGTTAACATATAAACCAAATTATACTGTATGTTTGGTACACAAATTCAATCACAGCACAACAGGGATGTGCACAGGTACAGACTAGTGTTGCCCAGGCAACCGCCCATTTGCATTTATTGGCTGAGTTACCCCTCTGGAGAAAAACCTAAATAAACTTTGTCTTGATTTTTTTTTTATTTACTTTTTTTTGCAGTTGTGTCAAAACCACATTCTGCACACATTACAAAGTCCTGGCTGCGGAGGAAGAGGATACGGGTACTTGACTGGCCTGCCTGCAGTCCCGACCTGTCTCCAATAGAGAATGTGTGGCGCATTTTGAAGCGCAAAATGCGACAACGAAGACCCCGTACTGTTGCCCACCTTAAGATTTGTTTGCAGCAAGAATGGGACAAAATTACACCTGAAACACTTCATCACTTGGTGTCTTCAGTCCCTAAACGTCTTTTAAGTGTTGTGAAAAGGAATGGCAACATTACAAAGTGGTAAATGCTTTACTGTTCCAACTTTTTTTGAAATGTGTTGCAAGAACCAAAATAGGAATTTTGTTTTTTTGAAAATAAACCAATAAAACCCATGAGGAACACATTGAATTATGTGCTGTTGTATTGTCTGCAATGAAATACAAGTCAAAGTACATTTAGAAATCACTACTTAATTTTTTTATTTGTGTTTTCCATACTGTCCTAACTTTTTCTGATTTGGGGTTGTAAAATATGTGGTGCAGGCATGAAATATAGGCTACTTCTAATTAAAGTACATTAGTTTGAAATTGGACAACCCATTTCAGCCACATTATAGTTCTTCTTTTTAGCACCTGCAGTGGACATTTGTTTCTCCAAACTCTGGCAGAATATAGGCTACCTGACAGTACGTATTTGTGGTGCTGCAAAAATGTGGCCAGAGGTATGTATATCCCATGAGACCAGGATAAAAACATCAGTGTGGCCTCCATCAGCAGGTTCAAACTCCTCTGAGATGTTTTAGCTGAGTTATGAGTCACTTCCTGTTTGGTGAGTTAAAATGTTTTTACTCTTCGTCCTAAAAGAAGACAGAAACATGTTGGGACTGATTTCCTCCTCTGAGGCATTTTAATGAGTTTTTCACAATAAGAAAATTCTTTATGAAACACAAAAACAAATGGCAAAGGTGGGATTTGAATTCACAACCTTCAGACTGTGGAACAGTTTTTCTTCCAACTGAGCTCTCAGGACTCTGAAAGCTTGTTTCAATATTCCAATTAAAGGTATAGTGGAGCATTTTTATTTTTCCGGGTGGATCATCAAGACTATTGGTCCTCCTAGTTGTCAATCATTCTGCTGATATGTTTACGTAAGGCCGTCGTACGTGCTCGTCCCTAGGTAGTTTTCGCTTTCTGCGGCCTCTAGCCCGACCGCCTTCTCCCCACTCTCGGCTGGTGCTGGCTCTTGCGCCCCCGCCCTGACCTCGTCTCCCTCGGCCTCTAGGCGCACCCACCCC
The DNA here is from genome assembly GCA_023631565.1 of Gymnocephalus cernua. Lineage (NCBI taxonomy): Eukaryota > Metazoa > Chordata > Actinopteri > Perciformes > Percidae > Gymnocephalus > Gymnocephalus cernua. The sequence goes on from CM042441.1 coordinate 8,102,374, forward strand.
CCCTCCTGGATATTGGTCGGGATGAACAGGGCACGGGCTCGTAGTCAATATCAGATTCCACAAGACTCTCTTCTTGAAAGCTCTAAACGCACCAGCAATATAAAGACAACAACAACTTAGATGCTTGTTTGTTGGCCTGTAGTATGCTAAAGTTAGCTATAGAGATGCTTGTCGTAGTGACATAGTGGAAAAAGTGCAAATCTTCTTTTGGAAACATGTAAACAGAGCGTGCACGAGGAGAACTAGGCGTGTGCATGCTCTCTCGTACACACGTTTAATAGGCGTTCCCTCTCGGGAGCAGGTAGAGTGTTGTGCATGTGCATTTTTTCAAAAAGTGGAGAGGGCGGTTCTTTTCTAAAATTCGGGAAAATCCTCCATTATACCTTTAAGGTCAAACTTCAGAGAGTCGGTTGACATCTGTGAAGCAGGTTTCAGGTTATTTAATTGATAGATAAATGTATTACACTATATTAAAGGGTTTTGAGTGGTTATCACTTATGTCTTGGAAAGTGTAAAAGGTTTTTTTGAAGGATTATCGGCACATTTAAAGGTCCCATATCGTGCTCATTTTCAGGTCCATATGTACATTTGGGTTCCTACTAGAACCTGTTTACATGCTTTAATGTACCAAAAACACATTATTTTTTCTCATACTGTTAGTCTGAATATACCTGTGTCTGAAACGCTCAGTTTGAGTGCCTGTCTCTTTAAGCCCCCCTCCCAAAATAGATTGGTCAACATTTCTGGGTCTTCTGCATCTACGCTCTCTGAGTCTCTGTCATTGCAGCCGGGGAATGACTATAATGGCACTGTAGCGTTTTATTCTACGAATGTATAGTATACAGAAGTCCTGACGGCTCGTTTAAAGGCACAGTTTCTGAATACGGGCTGTGTGTTCTCTGTGGATTGAGCTTTTTGATACTTTTACAGTATTGTATGCACCCCAACCTGCTTTATAATAAAAAAAGACATGTGGATCTAACTTTTTACAATATGGCACTTTAAGATGTATTTAATGGATTATCTGTTTAAGATGTTTAAGGGGTGACAGAAGGAAAAGACAAACAGTTTTTCTGCAGGTTGATGTAGGTGATGTTTCTTGTTTTTCTTACCCGGAGATGGTCCAGTGGGGAATGACACTGATTGACACCCAGGATATGCAGGTTCGAACCCCGCTTAAGGTAAACCACACAGGACTGTTTGTGATGGATGAATGTTGTTTCATTTGTGGTTTCCTATGTCAATTTCAACTTGTGAATTTTCAACATCGATTTCGACATGTGAATTTCCAACATCGATTTCAACTTGCGAATTTTCAACATCGATTTGAACTTGCAAATTTGCAGCATCGACTTCAACTTGTGAATTTTCAACATCAATTTCAACTTCCAACATCGATTTCAACTTCGAATTACCAAGATCGACTTCAACTTGCAATTTTCAGAATTTCTACTTTTAAAAAGTAATTACTTGTTATCACGTTAAATATGTTTCAGTTTGCAGGCTGTTGAGCAGAAATTATTAAAGTAAGTAAAAGTGTTCAACCCCTTAACATATACAGAATAACATCACATGTAACTACACTTTGTGTCATGTGACCTTTAACACAGAAAGAGAGGTGATTAATATTAAAGAGACTGTTCTTCCCCGATAAATTTTCCCAGAGGCTGTTGTGCAATTATGACCTGGCGCTGCCCTCTAGTGGCCGTAGTAGTTATGATGGGAGCAAACCAGGAAGTAAGGTGAAGAACTGGCTGCACTAGTGTTCAGTTGTCTTTTTTAGCAGCGTAAAATACAGTATACTGTATGAGTTACGTAATTCTGATTCTAACCCTTCTATTTAAGATGAGGCCCTACCACAATGCTCCAGTGAGTGAGGAAGAGCATATGGTGCATCACGCAACAAATTAGATAGCTACATGATAACGAATTCATCTCTAAAACATTAGAGTTACTATAAAAGAGCCATGTCAGTAAAAGTGTGTTAAGGAGAAAGATGCTGTGAACAATAGTATTATTAATTTAAATGTACATTAACTTATTCAGAATTATATTATGTTTCATTTGGAGACAGCTCCATCTTCAAAGTCTCTGCTGAGCTGGCACATACCTTTAAGGAGAAGGATAGATCTTGCACACAGCAAAAACAAGGCCTTTTCTTTAAACGCTCAACAAAATGAGAATTAAAAGAGTTTTAAGACACTCTTAATAGTTTTTAGCCAAATGACTATACCCGGAGTAGTGCAGAGTCAGAGTATGAAGACAGAATCAAGAATCAAGGAGATAGAGACCATATCAATTTTATTACTCATGGTTGAAACACATCAAATGAGCCTTGCAATAAAATGATAAACTCTCACAATCTGGAAATTCCACAAAGTAAAGCTGCAAAATTATAAAGTGCTGTAGCAGTAATGTTGATTCAACCAGTTAGAGGGAACCTTGCACCGCTTGTGAAATTGATGTGCTCTGTGACCATCAAATTTCCAGGTAGAAAATATGGAAAGATGAAGAATAATGAAAACAAGTAATGAGCACCTGAAGCAGGCGGAAGTGGCTGTATCTGTAGCTAAAGAGATGAACAGAAGAGTGCAGTATGGAAAGAGCAATGGAGGGATGCTAAGGAGAAGGTATGGGGCCATGAGATACAACACAAGGTCCTGTTATCTCCTAAAACACCTGGTAAAGAGGCATAAATAATGTAAAGCTGACAGCACAGCATATATATTGAACTTCTAATATGTAGAGGCTAATAGGGATGAGGTGGGCATGTGTGTGTGTGTGTGTGTGTGTGTGTGTGTGTGTGTGTGTGTGTGTGTGTGTGTGTGTGTGTGTGTGTGTGTGTGTGTGTGTGTGTGTGTGTGTGTGTGTGTGTCTCGATTTTTTTCTTGCTAAAGCTAAACTGGATTGCTGGCATAATTGCTTAAGAAAGTGAACTAGTGAGAATAGTTGGGAATGGTTTTAATTAGTACAAATTAGATCTTAGATCGGGCCCAAAAAGAATCAAGCCCACCCTTCCCGAGCCCGTGCACGTTGTGCCTGAGCCCGGCCCGACACATTACAGTTTTTCTCAATTGCTTAAACACATTTGCCCACTCTGACATCACATTTTCATAACACACAGGATAAAACTGAAGCTCAATGGCCAAAATGACTCATTTTGTTATCAAAATGTTCTAACACTCACAAAACATTAAAAGCATGCAACATAAGCAAATATTTCCATCAAACACCACAACTTGTGGTCAAATTAATTTATTTTTTCAATGAATCATTACACAATGGACAACAAAATACAGCCATCAATATGAAATATGACACTTTACAAACTCAAATGGATACTGAAAAAAAAGAAAAAAGCTACCAAAGGAAACATATGGGTGGAAATGCCTTAAAAAAAAGATACATTTTATCCTTCACATTTAGTCCATTTGTTCTTGACGATTATGCCACAGGTTCTCATCAACATCGCATTGAATGTTTGCCCTTGCAATGCACCAAGGGAAATACCTCCTTGCATGGCGCATCCATCCCTGGCAGTCCTCTGCACCTATTGCCAGGCAACCAGCATTCATTGCCTCCAGGAGGGACATCTGCTCATATGGCCGGTGATCATACACCTTCCACCTCCAAGCAGAGAAGAACTCCTCGATTGGGTTCAGAAAAGGAGAGTATGCAGGAAGGAAGTGCATCATAATACGAGGCTGTGCTGCAAACCATTCGTTCACAAGGCGAGAGTGATGGAAAGCCACATTGTCCCAAATTATGAAATACAGAGTCATGCCAGGCCTCAACAGCCCTCTCTCTTCGAGTGGAATCAGTATTTCTTTCAATGAATCAAGAAATGTGATGAGGCGTTCTGTATTGTATGGGCCAATGGTTGGTATGTGGCAAAGGACCCCATCATTGGAGATGGCAGCACACACAGTGATTTTGGCACTCCTCTGACCTGGCACTGTGACAGTGGCCCTCTGCCCAATGATGTTCCTCCCGCGTCTCCTCACTTTAGAGATGTTGAAGCCGGCTTCATCCACAAAAATGAATTTGTGATGTGCCACCTCAGCTTCAAGCTCCATTATTCTCTAGGAAAAAGAACAAATTCATACAGCAAATTACAGTATTCCAGTCGCATGTAACTATGGTAAACAAGGTATTACAATAACAAAATCTGTACCTGCACACACTGGAATCGTGCCTCCTTTACGATGTCAGAGTTTCTTTGAAATGGAACTCGGTACAGCTGCTTCATTCTGACATGGTGTCGTTTAAGGACTCGATCTATAGTTGCCAAACTCACACTGTTTATATTTCTAAATGCTCCCTGATCTGCAATTACTGCTGCCTGGATTTCACGCAGTCTGATTGCATTGTTTGCCACTAGCATATCTACAATGGCAGACTCCTGTTCAATACTAAATATCTTTCCTCTGCCACCAGTGTGTGGTAATGTGTGGATCCTATAAAGTAAAAGCAAAAAGCATATCAAAATTGACATTACTGTATGACAGTCACATAAATGGGATTGATCAAACATCTGCATTACTGTAGACACAGTTTGTTCTGCTAACAGGGCAATACAGTAAAGCTGAAATACACAGTGGTATACATTACAGTAACACTGTTCTCATTCCAAAAAAGCCTGACAATAGATGCCACAGTGCTCCGAGTCAGAATGGGCTGGACCCTTTGTCCAGCCTCTCTAAAGGACAAGCCATGATTGATGACATGGTCAATAATTGTTGCCCGAATTTCATTTGAAACTTGAGCTCGATTTTGTCCTCTTGCTGCTGCAGCTCCTTCACCATGCATACGGGCTCCTCTTCCTCTGGCCCCTCTGTCATGGCCTCTTACTCTATGGCCTCTTTGATCCATGCTTGCAAATATCAACACAGAGGTGGCATCTTTTATAGATGGATGAGGACTGATTGCTGATTGAAGACTTGTGCAAATGAGTTTCACACAGGTGCATAGAGTTTTCTAATTATGCAAGTACTTTCTATCAGCTGTGAATAGATGTTTTCCTTTTGTTCGCCACAGTGAATCCAATAGAGTTTGGGGTCTTTCAATGAGATCTGTGGTAACTGTTTTGACAAAGGGTGTGAAAAATTTGTGAAAAAAATGAAAAAGTGTTAAAACATTTGCAAGAGAAGACTTCTGCTGTACTAATAATGTGATGATGAAGATAAAGCGGATCCCAGTTTCATTTAGTGTGTCTTAGCAAATGAGAAAAATTGTAACTGTAATTATGAGCCCGAGCCCGATTTAAACCCGACAATGTTTTAATACGTGGGCCGTTCTCAACTACAATTCAGAGTTGTTGGAACTACAGAAATCTATTTAGAATTATCTTAATGAATAATGCAACAAGGACGAAGCATCTAAACTGCGTTGTTTGTTTAAAAGGAAATGGATCAGAATGAAGAAACGTAACAAAAAACCTCGACCCATAGCTCCCTCAGCCGAATAGTGTGGGTAACAGATCAAGGCAGCAACATAATCAAAGCCCTGGAACCATATAGAAGACTTTCTTGTCTCGATCACCTAATTAATACTGTCCTTCGCCACGGTCTGCATGCTGACGCTCTGGCCGACAACAGTGATGCAGATGGGGGAGAAATGATGTAGCACCTCTCACTCAAGTCAGTGCAGGACATGCACCCAGAGCTACGGGAGAAGCTGGAGAGGCATAGCTTTCTCCCCCAACCAATAAGGCTACCGTAATAAAGTAATGATTAAAAAAACACAAATACTTGATCAAGGGCCCGGCTCGGCTCGGGCCGGCTCGGTCCGAAGATAGCAGCGGGAAATATCGGCCCGGCTCGGGCAGAGAATCTAAACTCTAGTACAAATTCCATTGAAATGTTGAATAATACCAGTAATGTCTTAAACAAAAGTTAATGTAATAACCTGATTTCACATCAGTCATTTGGTAATTTTCATATCATTTTAAATATAGGGGTTATTGATAAGATGCATAACTTTTATTTGGTTTATGTGAAGTTGCATTCATCTATTGAAATCAATGATTATTATTCTACCTAAAATGTCATAGTATGGAGTGTTAAAAAAACAGTATAGTATATCGAAACAACTTATAGAATAGTACATTGAAAAAGTCATAAAACATCATACCATACTATATATCGAAAAAAGTCATATGTCAGAAATAGTCATAGTATAGTACGTCGAAAAAAGTCACACAAAGTCATACTAGAGTATATATTGAATAAAGTCATAGTATCATATCAAAAATAGTCATAATATAGTATATGTCAGAAAAGTTATAAAAAAGTCATAGTTTAGTATGTCAAAAAAAGTCATAAGAAATTCATAACATTGTCGAAAAAATGCTATTAAAAGGGTAAGCCTGGAGTGGGAATCAAACCAGAAAGGGAGTGTGCAGTGAATATTTACTCTTTGACTGTTGGAGCATTGCTAACCACTGCACCACTTTTCCACCACAAAAACTGCTGAAGACAGTCATAGCATAGTATGCCTGAAAAAGCCATCAAAAAAATCACAGTATATCGAAAAAATAATATTATAGGATGCCAAATTTTTTTTAAAAAGTCATAGTTGAAAAAAGTGATAAAAAAGTTATATGTATGTTGAAAGTCAAAGTATAGCACCTGGCAAAAAAGTTATTAAAGTATGTCGAAAAAAAGTCCAAGTATATAATTTATAGTATGTTGGAAAAAGTAATAAAAAAGTCATAATATAGTATGTCGAAAAAAGTCATAGTATAGTATGTCGAAAAAAGTCATAGTATAGTATGTCAAAAAATGTCATAGTATAGTATGTCGAAAAAAGTCATAGTATAGTATGTTGAAAAAAAAGTCATAGTATAGTATGTCGAAAAAAGTCATAGTATAGTATGTCAAAAAATGTCATAGTATAGTATGTCGAAAAAAGTCATAGTATAGTATGTCAAAAAATGTCATAGTATAGTATGTCGAAAAAAGTCATAGTATAGTATGTTGAAAAAAAGTCATAGTATAGTATGTTGAAAAAAAAGTCATAGTATAGTATGTCGAAAAAAGTAGAAAAAAGTCATAGTTTAGCATGTCAAAAAAAGTCAAAGTATAGCATATCGAAAAAAGTAGAAAAAGTTATATGTCGAAAAAAGTAGAAAAAAAGTCATAGTAGAGCATATTGATAAAAGTAGAAAAAAGTTATAGTATAGTATATCGAAAAAAGTAGAAAAAAGTTATATGTCAAAAAAAGTAGAAAAAAGTCATAGTATAGCATATCGAAAAAAGTAGAAAAAAGTCATAGTATAGCATATCGAAAAAAGTAGAAAAATGTCATAGTATAGTATGTCAAAGAAAGTAGAAAACTGAAGTATCAGTTGAGCCAGCAGCTCGTCTTGGTGAGCTAGTCCTGAAGGTCTACATTCAGTCGTTTGTTTTGTCATTTGTTATTTACACCAAAAAGTCATGGTATAGTATGTCGTAAAAAAGTCATAGTATAGTATGTTGAAAAAAGTAGAAAAAGTCATAGTATAGTATGCTGAATAAAGTCATAGTATAGTATGTCGAAAAAAGTAGAAAAAAGTTGTAGTATAGTATGTCAAAAAAAAAGCCGTAGTGTGATATGTCGAAAAAAAAGCCGTAGTATAGTATGTTGGAAAAAAAGTCATAGTATAGCATGTCAAAAAAAGTCATAGTATAGATGTAGAAAATAGTAGTCATAGTATAGTATGTCAAAAAAAGTAGAAAAAAGTCATAGTATAGTATGTCAAAAAAAGTCTCTAGAAAGAACTGGGACTTGACCCTTCAACCTCAGATTATGAAGTATTGCACTTGTACGTTTTGTCATTTGTTATTCACACCAAGAAGTCATAGTATAGTATGTTGAAAAAAGTCATAGTATAGTATGTCAAAAAAAGCAGAAAAAAGTCATAGCATACTATGTCGAGAAAAAAAGCCATAGCATATTATGTCAAAAAAAGTAAAAAAGTCATAGTATAGTATGTCGAAAAAAGCAGAAAAAAGTCATACGATAGTATGTCAAAAAAAGTCATACGATAGTATGTCAAAAAAAGTCATAGTATAGTATGTCGAAAAAAGTCATAGTATAGTATGTCAAAAAAAATAGAAAAAAGCCATAGTATAGTATGTTGAAAAAAGTCATGGTATAGTATGTCAAAAAAAGTAGAAAAATGTCATAGTGTAGTATGTCAAAAAAAGTCATAGTATAGTATGTCAAAAAAAGTTGTAAAAAAGTCATAGTATAGCATGTCGAAAAAAGTAGAGCGGGGAGAGGGAATCAGGATCTGGGATGACTCCATTTTTCCTCCATAGCTGAGAGAGCGTTTCATCTTTGCCACACTCAGGTTAAACTTCCTGCAGCTTCTTCCTCTCTCTGGTTCTTTGCCTTGATCGGCAGAGGAGACAGTCCAGAGGAGAAGGACGCCAACTGCTTTGCGTTCTCAAACATCGTGTGTTGCGTTTGCGTTGCGTTTGTGTCGATTTCAACTTGCAAATTTCTTGAATTTCAGCGTCCACTAACGAGGAGGAATCAGACTGAAGGTGAGTCAAAGCTACTAGTTAAATTAACAAGGCCCATTTTATAACTATATCAAAATGGATTTAAGTATTTTTGTGTAAAATATTTTAAAATATGGAATTTAATAGAACTTTATTGTCCAGCTGAAGCCAAAAACTGCTCTTCAAAACCTAAAATCTTCATATAATGTTCAGCACCTTATGTTTCTGATGAATTTGTGAAGCTTGACATGCCGTGGTACGATGTCGTCTTTATCGTTTAAATCACTGAGGACAGAAAATGAAAAAGTCTCAAGAAAGAATTGGGAGTTGATCCTTCAACTTCAGATTATGAAGTATCAGCTGAGCCATCAGCTCATCTTGGTGAGCTATTCCTGAAGTTAAAAATTCAGTTGTACATTTTGTCATGTGTTATTCACACCAAAAAGTCATAGTATAGTATGTCGAGAAAAGTAGATAAGTCATAGTATAGTTTGTCGAAAAAAGTCATAGTATAGTATGTCAGAAAAAGTCATAGTATAGTATGTCGAGAAAAGTAGAAAAAATTCACAGTATAGTATGTCGAAAAAGGAACTTGGATTTGATCCTTCAACCTCAGATTATGAAGAATCAGTCAATCCAACAGCCCATCTTAATGAGCTATACCTTAAGCTCTAAACGTGCCTGTATGTTTTTTTCATTTGTTATTCACACCAAACAGTCATAGTATAGTATGTCGAAAGAAGTGGACAAAGGCATAGTATAGCATATCGAAAAAAGTAGAGAAAAGTTATATGTCGAAAAAAGTAGAAAAAAGTCATAGTATAGCATATCGAAAAAAGTCATAGTATAGCACATCAAAAAAAAAAAAAAAAAATGTGTCATTTAAGAAGCAAGATTTGATCCTTCAACCTCAGATTATTAAGTATCATCTTAGCCAGCAGCCCATCTTGGTGAGACATTCCCAAAGTTGCAATTTCACGTGTACGTTTTGTCATTTGTTATTCACACCATTCATAGTATAGTATGTCGAAAAAAGCAGAAAAAATCATAGTATAGTATGTCGAAAAAAGTCTAAATAAGTCATAGTATAGCATGTCGAAAAAAAAGTCATAGCATAGTATTTCGAAAAAAGACATAAAAAATCATAATATAGTTTGTCAAAAAAGTGATGAAAAAGTCAAAGTATAGCATGTCATAAAAAGTTATCGAGACCAACGAACGTTTGTCTTTACCTCTTGTAGTGTGAAATAAACAAAGATCAGCGATCTTACGTCTGGGACGCTTCACAACACTGTGTTTTTCCGCCAAGTGTGACATGTTCTAATGCATGTTCTTTGACGTTGACCAAAAGGAAGTGCGAGTGCTCGCCCCCTACAGAGTGCTCTCTGGCACACATATGTAAACATGGGGAAAAGAAGGAGAGATGCTACTGCTGCTGTCCATCCAGTGGGAGATGAAACACACAATGGCGGCTAGTTTGGAACACAATCTCTTATTTTACAAAAATAGTTCACCGAAAAAGAAATAGGCTATGCAGTTGCTGAATCTTTATTTATTTCAGATCGACAACGGTCACATTAAAAGATTTTCGTGAGTTTTTGAGAGGCTGCTGCTCCACCAAAGTGTCGACGTATGAACTCGCATCGACCTATGAACTCGCATGTGAACTTGAGTTCTGAGTTTTATTTTGTTTCTGTGCTCGACTTCCTGTCCCGCATCTGCCGTGTGCTGAATTGTTGCGGAGCTCTCTGGCGTCCGGCAAAAATAGAAGCTCTGCGTATCTGATCCGGAGGGCTGCGGACTGCTGCAGCTGTGCTGGAGTCGGGACGCAGCCGTTACGCAACCGGTGGAAATACACACATTGACTTTAATGGAAACCGATTGACTCCGCTGACGTTCCGGAGCCGTTCCGCAGCAGTTACGCAACCGGTATAAATTGGGGGTGAGGGTTGGTGCCTTCTCCTGATGCCTATACTGCATCTCCAGCCCAAACTGTGAAGTTTGTGTTATGCCAAGATATCAATGGCGCCATAACAAAAGATGGTCACCTTAAGCCTAGATCTGGGATGCATGAGAAACTCTGGCAGGCCCCTTTACCCTGTTTCCACCGACCTCCAAAAGGAGACAGTTCTGAGACAAAACATTCCCTTATGATGCAGCTGCCTTAAGTCTCTGCATGAAGAGGCTTGGATTTTAGAGACTGGCCGAATATTCTCTTCCCCTGACCCTGTGACCTATGAATGATCAAAAGAAGCCCAAGTTTTCCTTTTGCCTGGTCTTACTATGACATGGTGTTTCTGTAAATTCCACCACAGTAGGGTTAGGGTTATCCTATACTAGGTGCTCTGTTTATAATTACTATGGGTTAGGGTTACCAGTAGAGGGTGTATCTTACAGCAAACGTTAATGTGGGACTTGACAAAGTTCCTCCAGAGCCACAGAGGACATAATACAACTGTATCACAGGATGTGCAGTGCTCCCCATGATAAGTAAACTGACCTTCAAATTTGCTTTCTCACTCTGCAAGATTTGACATCCAGCATGATGAAGTGTGAAATGTGTGAAACACTAAGTGCACAGGAACCCATAATGAATCATCAGCGTGCTTAGGATTAAAAACAACTTGGAAGATGTAGAGAGGCAGCAAGATGCAGATAGAAAGAGCAAGGATGTGAGAGGGAGGCATGCTGAAGAAGGTGTTAAAAGAGGGTAGAGCAAAGAGAGCTAAAAGCAAAGGGAGAGGCACAGATGGAGAGGCAGGAAAGGAGAGAAGGGGAAAGGGAGATCGAAAGGGTTAGGCGTAGAAAGAAAGAGAGAGGGAAAGGTAAACAGAGGTGGTAATGTGTTTGCCATAAGGAATGATCAGGGCTGCAGTGTAATTAATCACAGAGATTGAGAGTGATTTAGACACGTTATCTGTTCCTGCTCTTGGCAATGTGTTGACACACACACGCTCGCACACGCACACACACACCCTCCAACATATCCCCAAAGACTCTACCTGTGAAAACACTATATATATATATATATATATATATATATATATATATATATATATATATATATATATATATATATATATATATATATATATCAGGTGTGGCTGATGAAGAAATAATGAGAGATAGCTTCAAAATGATGACATAAGAATCGTTACAGTACTGAAGCTTTGGTAATTAACCCCTAACCTTTTCAGGCTTCGCTCTTTTTTCTCTCTCTGTGAATAGACAGATAGGGACTGGGGCGGTTCACTTGTTCCCAGGCAGTCACGGTTAATTGAATACAGAATCAACACTTCTCTGCACTGCTTACACGCTACACATGCTAAGTACCTCCATTAGTGAGAGAGGGAGAGAAGTGCGGGTTGAAGGGATACAGAAAAAGTCAAATGCTTTCATAATATTTAGCCTTTTTTATTTTGTTTTCTGGCATTTCTATATACTGTATCTTTCAGTATGCACACATTTACAATGTGCATAAAACAAATTGCAACTCACTTCATAATTGCAGCAAAATGAGTGCTGTCTTTGCAGTAGTTTATCAGCATCTTCAGTAGGATCAAGTATCAGTATCAAGCCTTCCAATCCATGTCACTTTTGGGTAATTTTTCTAAACAATTTAAAAAAGTGGCCTGATCACTTGGTGTTGACTTGTAAAGCAGTACATACCGGCGGTGTATAAAAGCTAAAATGGCCACACTATTTGTTTTCTATGTAATTCTGCAGTGGAATCTTGACAGACATTATCAAAGGTTGACGCTATTTCCTAACACTAACATGTATCAACTCTTCGGGAAGGTTACGCATTACATGACTCTGAAGTTGAATTACCCCTACATTTCAATGCATATATCAAGATATATGACAAATTAGTCATTGAACCTTGATCTTGAATCTTTCATGTCTACAGTAGAAATGAAAAATGGGCATCCTGTTGGAATCATCTTTCTCACTAACTGGTAAATGCAAGTCCAATACTAATTTTGTTGTATTATGTTATATTATGTTCAGCCCTGCATAGCTCAGTCTGCTAGCTACTCAGAAAAAATAGCTGGGTCTCTTTGGCTGGCAAGATGTCCAACTCTCCTCACCAGCTACTTGTTCACTTTGGCTCTCTGCCACTGTGTGCTGGGAAGGTACAGCAGTGCACAGTGGACTTGTATGAGCTTATGAGCTGGGAGCTGCTGTCCATAATATCAAATGAGCTGGCATTATTATGGTTTGTCTGACAGAACAATGAGCTAAAGGCTGAACCAAGGTGCAAAGCTGGGTGTTGATTCTCAGTGGGATTGTCAGTGCTAGGCAATCTTTCATATTATAGTTATTGTTACAGTGTGAATATCAAAAATCACATAATGCCACTTCATGCATGGACCGCATACAAATGCATTAAAAATGAATATACTTGATTTCCCTGATGCCAGCCTTCAAAAAGGAATTCTGTACACACTGGTCACATCTAAGTGAGTTAGTGTGTATGTTACATTACATTTAGCTGACGCTTTTATCCAAAGTGACTTACAATTGCTATATATGTCAGAGGTCACACGGTGTTTGGTGGACTCGTGTGTGTGTGTGTGTGTGTGTGTGTGTGTGTGTGTGTGTGTGTGTGTGTGTGTGTGTGTGTGTGTGTGTGTGTGTGTGTGTGTGTGTGTCTCTGTTGTTTTTATCTCCACTCAGAGGTCAGATGCCAGACAGTATTGATCGCCATATTGAGCAGATAATCATTAAACAGCTCATTATTGATGTCACCCAGATAATTAAATATTCACGAACACCTTGCTCAGTGTTTCCAATCATTCACTATCGTTCTTTCCCTTCTGTTTTCTCAATTTCTGCTGGTATGTATATCTCCGCCTCTCTATTTTATGAAATTTTGAAGCCATAGACAATTTTTCTTTTCCTGTCCTTTTTTGCATCCTCTTTCAAATTTACATGGCTTAAAATTCCAAAAAAGTGTGATCCCTGCTTTTTTATCTGCACTGTCATGTTATTTATTTTAACCTTTGCTGTTTTGCCTTTGTTCTATTTTTCTCCCATTTACTCCATTTATTCATTCTCATTCTTTCCTACCTTTTCATCTTACTGAATGAACAAAGCTATTAAATTGGGGCTATAATGCTAGGGGGCAACTAAAATGCATTTATCTTACATTATTCTTTGAAAATATTCAAAAACTGACTTTTATAAACTTACACAACATTACGCAAATGTAATACAAGATATCTGTCATACTAATATTTCTAAGTCTGTGCATCATTGTCAGTTTTTGTATTGTTTGGGGCATTGCTTCCTTTATCCCAACAACAAAAACAGTTGTCTTTCTTTCTTTCTTTCTTTAAGATATTTCAGAAATGTTAAAAACATGGACAATTCATTTAGGTCACTGTGTTGTTAATTCCACTGTGAGTTACACCCTAAAATAATGACTGAATCCATGTCTTCTGACTCATAGAATATTCAGCAGTCTCTGTTCACATTTAAAAACCATTTAGGATCAATTCAATTATCACGAGAGGAGGAAAACGAAGCGAAACGCAGGTGAGTAATCTTTCTCTCTGCCTCTTAAAATCTGATGTATTCCACTGAACACAGCCATAGACCACCACTGTAGGATTAGAGGAATGTAGGAGTGGGCAAAATGAGAAAATGCTGTGTAAAATCCTGGCAGTCACGCCATTTTAACCTTCCCTTGTGTAGCTCGAATGACACTCAAACAACTACAAGATTATGTACATAAACATGCTCAAACATATGGACAGCCATGTCTGTGTCTTACTGTCTCTGCTGCCTTTCCACAACAAGCATGCATGTGAGTTACAGTGCAGCTGAAAGTGTTTTCAGCTGAGGCAGCTGGAGGACGCTGATAAGAACCAGCAGCTGAGTGAGAGAGAGGCTGAAGAGGCAATGCTTCTACCCAGGTGAGCTGACTCGATGCTGGGACTCACTGGCTGGACTGGCTTGTGTCTGGGTACGTATCACTCACCAACACTGTGGGAAAAGTGAGGGATAGAATGGGCGGCAGATGTAGCTCATGTAATATGGCACTAAACTCAACTCAATTTTAACTGCTTGACAGTGTCATTTTGAAAGTGAGGCAGAAATTAAGAATTTATTTTCATTTACCCTTCATGGACATTTTAGATTCTTCTTTTCACTAACTTGAATACAAGTGTTTTTTTGGCCACTGTGAGTGATGTGTGGGAGCATGGAGAAAGTTATCTGCAGTGTGTTTTTGTTGAGAAAGTAGAGCTGCATTTTTATTTTAAATCTTAAGGCTTTTACTCAGCCTGAAGGATCAGAAAATATTGCCAGTGCACAGTTAGCAGTTTAAGAAAATGTCACAAACAAAATAATATTTAAAAAGTAATATTGTTAAAAGCTTGAAAAGGATTGTGAATAGAAAAAAACTGGAAACAGAGAAATCAGCTAGCCCCTCTGCCTCACTCCTTTTCGCTTGCACACTACTTTGAGGGGAGGAGAGTGGATGGCATCAGCTTGTCCATCTTCATAGCTGCCTCCGCTCTAATGGCCAGGGATCGTTCGGCTCATTTTCTGTAGTCAGTGGAGCATGAAATCATGGTGGAATTAGCAGCTAGCTATCTAGTGGACGGCTGGCTAGTGTGTGGATAAAGCACTAAGTTGTTAAATTTTACCTTTTTAGCGGCTGGCTAGTTAGCTAGCCGTTAAAATGGTGGTTGCTGGTGCTGCATTGGCTCATGTGTTTGACCAATCAACAATGTTTACTTACGAGCGTTCCTAGTAGTTGCGGTGTGAACAGAATAAAAAGGAGGTTTCTTAGAACTATGAAAAATGTCCTTTGGTACAAAAACGCCTATTGACCTCTTACATAATTCCCAAATAGGGATACAGAATTTGTGAAAAATGGGCCAAGTGTAAAATTCAGCTGCAAGAAAGAAAAGGCTGCAGAGACAGGAGATTGGCTGAAAAAAGGAGGGAAGGAGGGGTGGAGATGTGGGGTCTGCAGGGAGACCAGAGGCAAAGCTGGATAAAAGGATGGAGGGCTTGAGGAAAAAAAGAGAAGAAAGGTTGGCGGTTTAAGGAAAGGAAGGGATGAAGGTTAAAGAGCAGAGGGGAGTGTAGAGATAAGAGGTAAAGGGGATCGAGGGGGAACAGGATTACCAAACCTCTGCTTGCAACTTACAGGTACATAGGAGAGCTTAACAAGAGGAACATAAACACACTGCAGTCACTAGAAACTGGTTCAACAAATATAGCAGCAGGATATGATGGCATACTACAGGAATAAGGGGTTACAGCACAATAATAAGCCATGCTTAAATAATACTTGATTTCCGAGTAAAATGGAGTTGTATCTGTCCCAAACAGTTTGGCACACCATAAGAAACAAATATATTTGTTTGGTTTTTCCTTATCCAAATGGAGGGCCTATGGATAGAAGGTGTTATTGTACAAATTGACAAACCTTTTCATTCATATTTGAGATTTTGGGCTATAAAATATAATAGAACATTAACATTATTATTATTATTATTATTATTATTATTATTATTATTATTATTATTATTATTATTATTATTATTATTATTATTATAATGTAATACAGTGTAACTAAAAGTCTTTCATCTTAGGAGAGTTCTCCATTAAGAAGGCTTTGGCAATATGACTTGCTTTTTGTTGCTGTTGGTTGTTAGTTGTTAGTGTTGTTAATTTTGGATCAATACTCACATATTGCCTTGCATTATCTTACAGTATACTTATTAACCATGTGCAAATCTGTTTTCGAAATAAATAAAAATAAATTTTAACCCCAACCCTCTTATTCATTTGAATGGTGCCAGTCCAGCAGCACAGTGCCAAAAAAAACGGAGAATTATCTAGTGAAAAGGTCTGGACCAACTTTTACTTCAACAGTGTCATCAGGAAAGGCCAATGTAACGCATGCAAGTGCAAATTCCAGTTAGGGATGCCATGCCGAGGAAATTTCGTTCAATATCTGTAGAGCGCTTACTTTGAGCTCTGGCCTCTCCGGTCGAGCTGCTGCACCGTGTTCCTGTTACGAGGTGGCCGAATCATTGCCAAATCGGCATTTTGCTTTTTGCTTTGACACCAAATCCTCTGCCATCGCCTTGTTGGTAAACTCCTGCTACTCTGTGCTGTGACTCTGATGCTGCTGCTGTATGCTTCAAATCAGACACTTTGAGTTCATAATTAATGTCTGTCGGCTGACTAAGTATTGATAAAACGCTTAGTTTTTTTATAAAATTATACTATTTTTATTGATGAATGTGGGTATTGATACCGAGAAAATTTACGAAAAAAACGACTATCGAGCAAGCCTAATTCCTTTTTGTGAATACGTGAACGCTGTATTTCTACTGTTTACCTATGGTTAATATTGTGACAAAAGAAAAAACATTGGTGCCATCATCCAAACTTTCCAAAGTTCCAAAACCCTGTCTGTGAGTGCAGTGTTTTGGCATCTGAGAAGCATTTAAACTCAATAATCTTTTTTATCTCAACCCAGCAAATGTAGCCTCTTTTTGTTTGTATTTACAGTTTTACTCAATTGTTTACAGGATATCGAGGCGTAGTCGTTGCAGTTCGGTGGGCTGGGGATCTCATCGCTGCTCTTTGCAGATGATGTGGTCCTGATGGCATCATCGGCCTGTGACCTTCAGCACTCACTGCATCGGTTTGCAGCCGAGTGTGAAGCTCTCTAAATCTGAGGCCATGGTTCTCAGCAGGAAACCAATGGAGTGCCTTCTCCAGGTAGGGAATGAGTCCTTACCCCAAGTGAAGGAGTTTAAGTACCTTGGGGTCTTGTTCGCAAGTGAGGGGAAAATGGAGCGTGAGATTGGTCGGAGAATCGGCGCAGCGGGGGCGGTATTACATTCAGTTTATCGCACCGTTGTGACGAAAAGAGAGCTGAGCCGGAAGGCAAAGCTCTCGATCTACCGGTCAGTTTTCGTTCCTACCCTCACCTATGGTCATGAAGGCTGGGTCATGACCGAAAGAACGAGATCCAGGGTACAAGCGGCCGAAATGGGTTTCCTCAGGAGGGTGGCTGGCGTCTCCCTTAGAGATAGGGTGAGAAGCTCAGTCATCCGTGAGGAGCTCGGAGTAGAGCCGCTGCTCCTTCACGTTGAAAGGAGCCAGTTGAGGTGGTTCGGGCATCTGGTAAGGATGCCCCCTGGGCGCCTCCCTAGGGAGGTGTTCCAGGCACGTCCAGCTGGGAGGAGACCTCGGGGAAGACCCAGGACTAGGTGGAGGGATTACATCTCCAACCTGGCCTGGGAACGCCTCGGGATCCCCCAGTCAGAGCTGGTTAATGTGGCTCGGTAAAGGGAAGTTTGGGGTCCCCTGCTGGAGCTGCTCCCCCCGCGACACCGGATAAGCGGACGATGATGGATGGATGGATGGATTGTTTACACACAAATACTGGTACTTGAGACACAATGACCACAACATGTCAACTCATGTACCAACCCCCTGAACCAATTCTGCTAAACTACAAGCACAATTCCTGCTTTACACTCAAATTGCAGTTTTAAAACACACTCTTTTCAAACCACTACACAATTCTGTGCATTTGGCACAATTTTCATGAAGAAAATCTCTTGTTTTCACAAGGAACACACTGCCATTTAAATATGCACCCTGACTCATCACACAGTTTTACAATTAGCAATCAGAGGTTTAGCATAAAAGGGCAACAGGTGAGCTCTTCTGTGTTGTTTCTGCTTGGCCAGGGGAAACATTGCTTGTGATGTGGATGAGGTGCTGTGGCCAGACCCAAACACAACAGAGGATGCAGCAAACGTTTTTTATTTCTTTACTGTAACTGTATACCGTAAATTCTTCTGTTGTTTTGTATGTAGACCACTGTGCAACTTTGTGTTGGTTGGGATGTACACTGTGTACATTGTTTTTGTGGGGAAAATGAAATATATTTGTTACCGTGTATTTGTGTGTTCTGAGTATAAAAACAATATTCTCAAATATTTTACAACACACTTGTGTATGTACTGTCTGTAGTAAGTGTAACACTGAATAAAAAAGGCCTAAGTCATTATGATGAATGGAGAAGAAGTGGTGTCCCTTCATCATAGTGTTTTACATTGAACACATCAGTGTTCAACTGGTTCTTATGAATGTCTATTCATATGATGGTCTGTGTGTGTCATTTGTAAACAAAATACCATTTTAAGAAGAAAACATTGTTTTGAATATTGTTTTGTTATTTTGCAGGAGAATTTTGAGGGGGTTTGCCCATTGTGTGTGTGTTTTTAGATTTGTGGGTAGAGTTCTGAGAGTATGAGGCATGCTTTCAGAAAATGTGTGTAAACAATCAAGAACAACTGTAACAATAATAGACTGAAGTGCACCCATAACACCCTGAGCAAGACTGACACTCCATGTTGAATTTTCAGCTGAAAGGTCACTGTGACGTGGGTGAAGCATGTTTACGTCATGTGAATGTGCTGAACATAGTTCCCAGTCTATCAGTTATGTAAGCTACATAACCTTATCCGTCCTCATATCACTAACGTCACCCATCGTGGACATGCTCTGCATCCCAGCACATTCTTTGTGTTGCATTAGCTACAGTTGTCTCTACAACCTTGGTGATGCGGAGCATTTTAATAAAGCACCGTAAGAAGAGATCGCTCTGAAACGTTGTATAACTGCTATAAATCATCTTATGCTTTGTGTTTGGGCTTAATTAAATCCTGACAGTCTAAGCTTTCAATCGATGTGCTGCATGACCATATATTTTGAAGATGTAATGCATCAAATTTATAACAAAGTTTAAGCAGCATCCACTTTGAGCGTGAGTGTCCCATTTACGGGTCAATGAAAGTAAAGAGTTTGAACATTTGTAGTGTTCCCTGGACACAAACCAGTCAGAGACATTAAAAAGGAGTTCCACAGTATTGCAGGTGACTGATGTAAACCCTTTGCAATAAAATGTTATTAATTATAATTCTGTTAATGATGGTGCTGCAGCCTCAGAATGAGATGAGTAGCCTAGGACTTTTTCGCCCTCAGTATTTTGCACCTAAATTAAATAGATTTTCAGTAATATTAGCTATAGGCTACTTATGATTAAATATGATATACATTATATTGGAATATACGCATTTACTCTAGCAGCAATTTTCTCCAATGCAAATTCTCTCTCTTGCAGCAGCCGCTGTGTTGTTTTTTTAACGTAGCCTAATACATGTTTAAACTTGCATATGTGCGCATGAGTATTTCCGCCGTCCCGTTTGTTTGTGGTTGTTGCCATGGTGAATCGTAGTATCATGGCTCCATTCATGCTGTCTTTGGTGCACGCGCGTAACCCTGAGTCAACCTACTCCGAGTTGATTGAACCAACTCGAATCAGCTGTTGTGAAACCGAAAACTCAGAGTTTCCCATCTCAGGATAAATCAACTCAGAGATCAGGCTCAGACTCAGAGTTTGTTGAACCTCCTACCTGAAACGGACCCCAGGAGATCTGGTAAGTAAACAGGTGAGAGTGTATAAATACTGTGGGCACGTGCACAGACCTACTCACACACATGCACCCTTGAGCCTTTCTCTGTAATGATTTCCATGATCAATAAAAGGGATTTGACTTACTGAGTCCACAAGTGTGTGTGTGTGTGTGTGTGTGTGTGTGTGTGTGTGTGTGTGTGTGTGAGAGAGAGAGAAAGAGAGAGAGAGAGAGAGTGTGTGTGAGCTGTCATTGCCTGCAGCGTCTGTCATCAGGCGCACAAAGCTTGATAAATGATGTGTGTGGTTGTGTCAATGATTATTTACATCACTGAAAATGTTGTGGGAATGAGTCGTGTTGTTTGTGTACTGTATGTGTTCATGTACACACTTTAATGATTTTCTAATGACTGTTTTTTTTATGATGGGTGAATCCGTGTGTAGCTGCACATGTCGGAGAGTACAATTGTGTGCATATATTTGTTTATGTGTGTTCTTGACATTGAAGTGTGTGTGTCTCAGTGTTTTTGATTAATGGGGATGAAAGTGTGTGTGCGTGTGTGTGTGTGTGTGTGTGTGTGTGTGTGTGTGTGTGTGTGTGTGTGTGTGTGTGTGTGTGTGTGTGTGTGTGTGTGTGTGTGTGTACTGCATGCATGAGTGCCAACACACTCTAAAGCAGGTTTGAAAAACAGAAGAGTGTGTGTGAGTTTGTATGTGAGTGAAGAATAGACCAGCTGCTGACTGATATGGATAAAGGCTAAGACCTCATTCATTTCCACCTCCCACTCTGACATTTGGCCTGAGCTCCTTTCCCACACACACACACACGCACCTAAATCCATACACAGACACAAATCTATATGCATATGCATTTTGTCCATAAAACACACACATAAATACATGCTCACAACCTATGTGTCAATACATCCATACATGGAAAGGAGGTGGGAAAACTGAAAGTCAAATTCTCTGAAAGGCACATTAATTTATTTTCACTTTGTACATGTGTGTGTGTGTGTGTGTGTGTGTGTGTGTTGTTGTGTGTGTGTAACTGTGCGTGCAGTCAGCCCTGGCCCCATAACTCATGCAAGTCATAGAAAGTTATAAAGCAGCCTCACAACCTGTATGGGCCTTAACACATATCAATCTCAAACCCAGACCCTTTACTATAAAACCATTGACCTTTCCAGTGAGCCAATCAAAACCGAGCATCAGCAGAGTGATGAGTGACATGTCCAATCAGAGTGAAAGTATAAAATCAGGGTCAGTAAAAAAATCAGCGCTGCATTGGAGAGCATGGATCATGAAAGTTTGTGTTTTTTCCGTGTATGCATGTGTGTGTGTGTGTGTGTGTGTGTGTGTGTGTGTGTGTGTGTGTGTGTGTGTGTGTGTGTGTGTGTGTGTGTGTGTGTGTGTCCTGCAGGCATGGTTTATCCAATCACTTGCCATCAGTGTTTCTGTCAGTCTGCCAAGAAAAGCCCTCTACGGTGCCATTGTCTTTATAGCTGGCCAAAGACAGGCACAGACACAAGCACCACTCAAATCCCCCCCCCATTTTTTTTAGTGAACAGCGAGAGGAACATTTTCTGCAAATGCATGATCAAACACAAACATTTAGACACATTTATATATCCGCTCAGACTTAAATACAGAGCTTTGTTGATATGATTCTTGAAACACACACTTACAGATCACACACTTAGAATTCACTTTTGAGTCATGGCAATTTTCAGCATCTGAGAAAAGGGCTAGCATATAAAGCATGTTCAAAATATTCATATGATGTGTATTGTTTTGAACACTCGCCCTAGGTGCCTGACAGGCTTTTGGGATGCTGAAAAACATTAGCCCTGACTGTAAAAAATAGGGCTGTTATAATTCTATAAATCGTTGCCCTCTAATAGCCAGATCTATTATAAAAACATCAATAACTGTCTTTCAATGAAGTTATATAAGCCTGTAAGGTACCACTTAAAACAGACCTCAAATAGATTTTAAATTGCCCTGCAGTTGTATACCTTATTTTAATCATCCATAATGACTTATTTCTGTGTGAATAGCCCACAGTGTTTCTGGTACTTCTTGCCATGGTAGGCCTGGTGCTCCCTCCTCGACCGTCACTGCCCATGGAGAAAAAAAATCCTCTTATTCTCCTTTTCCTCCTCCATCTCTCGCTCCTCTCTGTAACACTCCCCTAGAGGCACGCTGTGTTGTACGTGTGCTGGAAGCATTTAGGAATGAAAGTGCGAAGGAGATTATGTGTGGCTTGATACTGAGGGGCAGCACTGCAGGCATTGTACATGTGGAATATCGCACTCACATACAAATGAACAGATGTGCTGATGATGTTGTTGTTTGACTACTGTAACACATCTCCAGGGTACATATACACCTTCATGAAATAATCAGTCTACATATGCTGCAGCACACTTTGGATATAAGTTACTGTTAAGAGTTCTGAGTTTTAATCCAGGTTCCAATTTTGTCTCAATCCTTTCGTTCATATATTTCCCTTTTTTTCTATGTTAGCTCTGTGTTTTGCGGTTTTATATTTCTAAGTATTTCTATAGTTGTCCATCCATCCATTCATCTTCAACCGTTTTTCCGGAGTCGGGTAGCGGGGGCTGCAGCTCCATCATGGGAACTCAAATGTCCCTTTCCCGAGCCACATTAACCATCTCTGACTGGGGGATCCCAAGGCGTTCCCAGGCCAGGTTGGAGATGTAATCCCTCCACCTAGTCCTGGGTCTTCCCCGAGGCCTCCTCCCAGCTGGACGTGCCTGGAACACCTCCCTAGGGAGGCGCCCAGGGGGCATCCTTACCAGATGCCCGAACCACCTCAACTGGCTCCTTTCAACGCGAAGGAGCAGCAGCTCTACTCTGAGTTCTTCCCGGATGACTGAGCTTCTCACCCTATCTCTAAGGGAGACGCCAGCCACTCTCCTGAGAAATTTCTGTCGCTTGTACCCAGAATCTTGTTCTTTCGGTCAAGATCGATATCCAAAATCTTTAAGTCTGGTCTCACAGTGAAAATAACGACAGATAATGCAGCTTTATTATTTGGAAGAAACAACAGTGTCGGATTGCACAGCAAGCATTTGTCTGATGGTGCATTCATTCATAGGGTCAGATAGTCAGATAGTCACTGGTAAATACATTTTTTTTCACATGAACTCTACATTACAAATATGGTAGTATAGTCTGGATCGACGACAGTTCATTTACCGAATAGATAGAAAACATTAACCGGAACCCCTGAGCAACATGTTACACGTTGAAATTGTCAAGAAAATGTGGATTGTGCAACAAGGCAGGCCTGCTTGGCTCGTTCGTGGTATGATTGTAAAGATTTACATAGAATATGTTTACAACATTTACTCTCTAACTGGGACATTTTGGGACCCATTGGCTGGGATTTGCTACGGAAAAAATACACAGGGCGATACTCTGGTAAGAGCAAATTACGGTTAACCATGTATCCAGCTAATTGACATAGCTCCCATTACTGTATTGTTTAATGTTGTTTGCGGCATTTTCTTTTGCACGGTGCAAATGTGCCACCAAACAAATTCCTTCCAAGACTATTTTGCAGAACCACGCACGCTGCGTTTATTTGTGTGAAAAAAGCAGAGGGGGGGGGATGTTTTTTGATCATGCACAACAAAACAAAACATGCAAGAATTAAATCCTCCTTGCAATATGGATACAGTGTCAGGCATGCCAAAACACTTAAATATGCACTTCAATATTCAATAGAAAACACAGCGCTTTCAAGCCAGAGAGCGGAGTTCACTTCGCGGCAAAAACAAAATACTTTCACCCAGGAAACGCTTGTTCGTTCCTCAGGAATGCCTTAATCCAAACCACCATCTTTTTCCTAAACTTAATTAGTCATTTTGGTGCCTAAACTTAACTGTCATCGCTTCATGACGCTAACTTTTTCTGACTAAACTCCACTATCATTGCCCACTGAAAGGACTGTCATTTGGCGGCGCCTGTTGCCGGCTCACAGTCACCTATTGGCGGCTAAACAACTGCCACTGGTAAACGGCGTCCCAGAGCTCTGTAGTGGCTAAATACAACCAGCAACAACCGCTCAGATTTTATCGTTCTACTACACTATAGACTGTTCACGTTAAAGCGCTTTACTTAGTTTAACATACTTCTATTTCAGGTATATAATGGTATATTGGTGAAGCAGCATTGATCACTTTGAGGGGGGGATAAATTGTGTCCCTGCCGGGGATAAAATGAATAGGCTACAGCAGAGGCAGGGATATGTAGACCAGAAAGAGGGAAATCCCACGCATCCCGCCCGGCAAATCACACCCTGAATATAGTTCTGGATTTACCATTAATACAGTAGAGTATTTGCCAGTGGTCTTTTAAGTGTTAAACATTTGGTATAATGTTATGTGTTGTTGTTAATGAATGGTAGCTAGACTTTGCTGTCAGGAGTGGTTTTGATATCTGTGAGGCTAGAACACCCCCCCCCCTCACAAAGCATATTGTTTGCTCTGCTATTGGCTATTCCTTAAGCTTTTCTTTTCAAGTCCTAATGTTCCACAAGGTCACTAGACTGTATCATGTTAATATCCGTTTTCTTATTTGGAAAGCCAGAAGCCATATGATCATACCGTCTTTTCAAACACACTGCAATGTTTCATGGCCATAAATACTCCAAAAGACCACTGGTCCACAGTATGTTCATTTCCTGCTCTGTCTTTGAGCCAGTTATTATAGCTTGACAAGCTCTCTTACTCATATTTAACAGCCCAGGAATAAAAGTATACTACACATATTCTTAAAGCCTTAAAGATGCCATTCTCAAGTGGCACAACATAAATCAACCAGGGGAGAGAAGAGACATTGGGACAGACAGAGTGAAAAGAAAGGGACAGAATAGATCAGAACACAGTAGTAGTTTGGGTTTTGAGATTTTGGTCTGTGAGATTTCTGTCTCCAACCCGAAAGAACAGAGGTGAATGGGGTTTTGTTTGTGGTGCTTACAACACTAAATAATTATATTACAAATAGTCAACAGCAGCGTTGTATTTCCTGAAACAATATCCTGATTACATTGGAAAATCCAACAACCTTGCTAGTTTTTTAAAACTTTCTATTGGAGAAATAGTCCCCGTTGGCATTGTGTTCTGTCACTTACCACGAGAGGTAAATGAGGAAATATGTTGTTGCAATTTGGGTAAACTGACCCTTTAAAGCCACCTCATTAATTAGTGCTTTATTAAAGGGAGCTGCACTGTAAAGGTCAACCTATTAAACTGCAGTCCATAAATATTATGACAGTGACACATTCTCATTGTTTATGCTCTATACTCCAACACATGTGTGAACATATTGTTGTGTAGATGATGATCAGTGATCGTATGCACACACGGGAAGTTATTCTTCCCTGATGCTGCTCTCCTGCGCTCCCTTCCCTCCTTTTTTTCTCTGTGTAGAGTGATTTATCTCCTCTTTATCTGTCTCCTCTCTCTCTTTCCTTCCTTCATTAATTACACTGATTCCCTTCTCCTTCTATCTCTGAGACTGGATCATTATTTACTACCACAATCCCTCTACTCTCATTTCTCTGTCTTTATTCATCACACATCCATTCCCTTGTATGCATGTTGCACAGTCTCCTATCTGTCTTTTTTCCCCACTATCTCTTATTTCTCTCTCTTTTCACCTCAACGATCCTCTTTGCAACCTCTATTCTTTCTATCTCACCAGCCACCTGCCTTTCCCCTCCTCTCTAAAATTCAAACCTTCCACCCCTGATTCCTCTCTATTTCACCCTGTCTCTCTCTTGTCTGTAACAGTTTCTTACACTGTTAGTTGATTTTTATTAAAAGAGCAGAGCAGATTGATACATTTGTGTCAAAGATGGTGATTTTGCACACAAACATTGTAGTGCATGCATAACAACTGAAAACTGATGAGACATGATGATGCTTGTGAGAAAAAGGAAGAGAAAGAGGTGAAAAGAAAGAGAGGAGAGGATAAAGAGAGGAAAAAAAGAGATGGATGATTGACAAGGGGAGAGCATAAAGGGGAGGGAGAGATGCGTGAAGGATGCAAGAATGATTGAAAAGAGTAATAAAGGATTGGATGGATGGCATGATTGATTGAGGAAGGAAGGAAGGAAGGAAGGAAGGAAGGAAGGAAGGAAGGAAGGAAGGAAGGAAGGAAGGAAGGAAGGAAGGAAGGAAGGAAGGAAGGAAGGAAGGAAGGAAGGAAGGAAGAAGAGTAAGGGACTGGGTTGTTGCTGACGACTGTGACTCCTCTGCAGCTGCATTGATTGTAAGTCGCTCTGAATAAGGGCATTAGCTAAAAGCCTGTGTTTGTAAATTATGAGGGGAGAAATAGGAAGATGGGGCAGCATCTCAATGTATGTGTCCAAATGCAGTAGAGTTGACATTTGGATGGAATTAAAATTAATTGATTTTGGTCAGAAATGTTGTTGCAAATTCTGGTGTGACCTTAGTATTACCATCATGTTTATGTTAGTACGCAATTGTGTGTGTGACTGTGAATGAGTCATGACTGCCTGTATCAACACAAATGCACGTGCCTGTGTGATTTGTGTGTGCATTTATGTGCAAATTTTATGTCAGTGTTAATGTTAAAATCTGTATTTTGTAGTGCTGTCAGTTTAACGCGTTATTAACGGCGTTAACGCAAACCCATTTTAACGGCATCAATTTTTTTTATCGCGAGATTAACGTTCTTTCAGATCTAGCTAGACCGGAAACAAAACAGGCACACGCCGCGGCCGCACACACTTGCGAACCGCATAGCTAGTAGGCTCGTCACGGCGATTAGCTTCGGAGCGAGTAGTGACTCTACAGTCAGCGAGAGAAACAAAGTGTCTCCTCTGTTCTTTCTGACCGCGGTGGGAAACCTGGAGCAGGAAAAGTTAACCCTCTTCTTGATTTTACGTTGTTTATGGAGAAGGAGAACCAGGAAATGAGTCAGGGGAAACCATAGACATAGGCGACTGCCGACAACTGTCGCTGTCAGCAGTCGCTATGACGACCAGCCACGGTTGCCTCAGGCATGAGGCAGTACTATCTGCAATGGAAAATGGAGGTAACAGTGTTACATTGTGTGGCAGATTATTAGCTCCAAGTTAGAATGTTAGTGTGAAATTGAACACTACGTATATGCCAATGTTGTTTTCAATAAAAAAAAACATTTGCACAAAGCAAGCCGATCCACTTTTCCATATTGATAAGAGCATTAAAATGAGAAAAAATAATAGAACAAAAAGAAATCAAGGGACATTTAGAATAGATAAAAATGTGTGATTAATTGCGATTAATCATGAGTTAACTATAACATTATTGCGATTAATCGCGATTAAATATTTTAATCGTTTGACAGCACTAATATTTTGCCTATAAGAGTAAGTTTGTGTGTGTAAATGGAGTCATTTAAGTAGTCTACATAAATGGTTGTGATGATGAAGTGTGTGGATCTTCGGAGTCAGTGCTACTCTGAATAATGCCTGAGGATGCATTTAGACATCTTCAGTGCCACAGCAATCTATCATTGTAATAGGCTGTTTAAATGTGTGTGAGTCTGCGTGTGTGTAGTGGAGGTTTGTGTCCTCTTACGCGTATGAGTGATTGAGTTTGTGTGCAAGTCTGTGGCTGCATAATTCTGTGTAATGGTAATATTACAGAATTTATATAAACATGTTGTCCTCATTGAAATGATGCAAAGTCATCAAACAGCAGTTAGAAACGTTAGAGGTCAAATTGGACAAAGCTTAATTCCATAATTTATTTAGTTAACATTGTTATGATATTAATAACTGTCCCAAATTTACTTGTGAATTTGTGAAATTAGTTTAATACAATATAAAGACAATCAACAAGTTATTGGACCATTCATTAGCTGTAGTGTTTGAAAAACGAAGCAAACTGAAGCATGTTCCACTGAGAGGATAGTAGTTTTACTAGCATAGTATCCACCCTCCAAATCAGGCATTCACCAACTCCACAGATGTTGCTTACAAGGATTTGAATGTCGCAGGATGTGTTACTGGAAATTAGAGCTATGTAAAGACATTATAATAATTAAACACTTGTTAGGGACATGATCTCAAATTTAATTGGGAAACATGAGTCTTAGGTATCTCCTCTCTGCTCGTACAGATATCCAAATTAGCACAGTGTCTTAATAGGACAACAATAAAATAAAAATGTTTGGACTATTTACAGTAGAAAAAAAAACAGGATTTCTAGAAAATCTCCTGTGGAATGTGTCTGGGACCTGGTGCTTTTTGCTACCCATATTTTTTCCTGATAAACATGTATAGTTAATTAATGGTTACGCTGTTGAAAAAGCTGTTAATGTGGTAAACCTTAGATTTTGTATCAGTTGTGGAGGCAGTTTTATTGCCCTGAGCATCTGAGGGTGGAACAGAGGAAGTGAATTTGTGAAAGTGAATTTGGCTCCGCCTACAGGCTGCTTTAAAAGCAGCGGGGATAAGGAGTTGGGCTCCGGTTGGTGATTTCCTCGTCTCGGTGATCAGCACATCTGGGTGAATACAAACAGAACTTTTGATTTCAAATGGTCATTACATGCATATTCACTGAATTAAGTAAGTGAAAAGGGGCATGGTTGTCAATCATCAGGCTAAAACATGTTTCCTATTTACTTCCATGAAGTACTTGTGAATGTGCACGTCATTTTCATTCACGCACCTACTTTATTAAGCCCTGTCCTGTGTTACTGTCTTGTAATGTATCAGCGTTAACTAAGTTAATTCCCTGTCATGTCCATTGTATTTGGTGAATGATTGATTTATATTAAAATTTTGACACTGACTGAGTTGGGCACAAAAGCACTACTCACTTTACGCAGCAGGCAGTGACATAGTGTTCCCTTAGTTATGGGTTGATTGCTTCCCAACCTGCCTGCTCTTCATCATGGACCTAGAGTAATGTGTTATGTTTCCAATTAACCACTTGTTGCCTCTCACGGTCCAATTAGATTCAAAAACATACTAGTGCTTTTGCAAGGTTTAGCTACAAATCATGTATACGGCCATTTTTAATATATGCTTTACTCGTATTTTATATTTTATTTTATTTTATTTTTATTTTTATGTTTTTCTTACAATTCAAGGCAACCGTTGGTTTCTGTCCATTATTATTCACTATGAATACTCTATTAACTATATACACTATGTAAATCAACTAGCCAATTTAAAACTTGCTGAAGTTGTGTAATACATCACAGTTAAAATCACATTTGCTTTCTTTCTGTCAAAGTTACATTATTGCTGCATGGCAATGCTGTGCAGACTTTTGAAATCAATCTGCACTTCAACAGCAGAGCTAATTGCTGTTATGCGAGGAGAGACAAACGATTTGACAAGAGATTCATTAGCCTTGGAGTTTACCAAAAAAGGGTATCCTGCCAACGTGGAACTACATTGGATCAGCTATTTGAACCCAACCCTAACCCTAAATGTGCCATTTCCATTCTTATAGTATACAGATGAACGTTTTCACTATCAATACTAACTGTCACATTTATATTTCCCCCATTTAAAGGTGTCGTAGGTAGGATTGTGAAAATCCAGGATTTGGCCAAAATATTTGAACATCGACAACTTCTCAGTCCCTCCCCCCTTTCTGCTAATGCCCAAAGCAGTCTCTTAAGCCCCTCCCCCCACAAGGGAGAATGAATGTGTGTGCATGAGTAGTGATTGTAATTTTTAAATTACCTGCTTCATGTAGTTCTACTGGAACATAGGGTCAGTTTCAGCAAATATGACAGAAAGTTAGTTTTATAAGGCTTACCTACTGCACCTTTAAGCAACCTCATCTTCCTTCCACTCTCAACACCCCCATTTTCCTCCTCAGTAAAGGAGGAACCATCTCCTCTCTTCCTCACTCATCAAGCCCCCTGGTGCTCCTCTCATTCTTCTTCTTACCTCTCCTTTTGCCCTGCATGTTACATCTGCCACTCTTCATTCCCTTTTATTTTTCTTCACTTTCATCCCATCTTCTCGACCCCCCCTTCTCTCGACATGACCTAGTTTCCAGCTGTAGCCAACATAGACATCTGGGCTTCAGCTCACGTGCCAGAGAAGGCATGACACCTCTGCTGGGGAGGGGGGGTGAAGAGGAAGAGTAGGCTAGAGTGATTCAGATAAGGAGAGCACACAGACAGAGGTGAATTAGGGGTAAAGGGAAAAAGAGAGTGAGATGGAGTGATTATAGGATACAGGATAGATAGGCAGAGGAATAGAAAATCTGTCGGTGGTGAGCAGAGATGAATTCAAGCGAGAGAGCCCGTCGGATGATTTGAGGTTGCAAAAAGTGCATTCGAGGGAGTGAGATAAAGGAGGAGTAAAGATGACACACATAAAGCCAGCCATGCTGTATGACGCAAACAGGCAGCTGGCGTATAATGGTTATTAGCTATTGGAGTTAGCATGGCTTAGCAGGGTCACAGTGGCCAAGCAGGCTAAGTCGCTGTGTAATCTCTATGTTAACCGGAGATCATGTCATGTATATGCAGATCAACAGCACGCTGCAACCTACAGCAGCGTGTGCGCGTTCGCGTGCGCAAACACACGCACACACACACACACACACACACACACACACACACACACACACACACACACACACACACACACACACACACACACACACACACACACACTCTCTCTGCCTTCATCTGCTTCCCTTTACTTGCTTTGTTTTTCCACTTGTGTTTTTTTTTCCTTTTGGAGAGATACCAAGCTGCTGGGACATAATCTGAACTGAGTAATTCAGAAGTATTTCTCTCTGCGTGAGTGTATGTAAAAGTCCTATTTGTCAACCCTATTGTGCAGCCTTATCTGAAACGAGAGCGCGAGACACCACAAATGCAGAACCTGTACTGGCAGACAGTTTATTATTTGGTTGGAGACAGATTAGGTTTAGTTAAAATAGAATCCTGCAATTCTGGCATAATTCAGATGACAAAAAGACGGATTATCGCTCCTTTTGCCAAAACCTGGTTTAATGTTAAACATCCATTTTCTTCCTCTTCATCTGTTTGCTTTCTTGTCCTCTTTTTTCTTCTTTTTTTCACTTACCCTTTTCTCCCTATGTTACCTTCTCCCATTTTATCTTCCTCTCCACTCTTTGGCACGCCTTAGTGCTTCCACCACTCCTATTTTCTCTCATGTTTTCATTTTCATTTTCTTTTACTGTAATATATCCTTCCCTTTCCCTCTCACCTTCCTTTTATTCCTGTTTCTGTAATCTGCCAAATCCCTCCATCACACTAGCCTTTCTCCCTTGGGTTATCTCTACTCTTTGATCATGGCTGACCTAAATTCCTACACCCTGATCACTCACTATGAAGTAAAATAATATAGACAGGTATTCTATATTACTTTAAAATGTATTACATGACATTGTATAACACCAAAGTTAGAAAAGATCTTGCACATGTGTTTATAGGTATGCAATACTTTCTTACTGTAATATGATGTCACGTTCACTGAGGGTGTGGTCACCGTTTCTTGCGTTAAGTCACATTCCTATTTCTCCTCTGAGTAATCTTACTGTATTATTCTGCTCTAATCATTTCCACTAGCCTGCCTCTCTTCACCCTTATTCTGTTTTCCCTTCACATCTCATCACTCTGTCATTATTATTATGACGTTATTTCTGTCAGCTTCCTGTCAACTTCTATCTCGCATACTTTCCCTTTCAGCCCCTTAAGTCTTCGTACATCCTTCTCTGCTAAGCTACAGCAAAGATACAATTGGAGGTGAGGAAAATGTAGGGTCATAAGGGAGTTTGAATGCATGTTTGATCATATTTGTGTGTGTGTGTGTGTGTGTGTGTGTGTGTGTGTGTGTGTGTGTGTGTGTGTGTGTGTGTGTGTGTGTGTGTGTTGTGTGTGTGTGTGTGTGTGTGTGTGTGTGTGTGTGTGTGTGTGTGTGTGTGTGTGTGTGTGTGTGTGTGTGTGTGTGTGTGTGTGTGTGTGTGTGTCTGAGTGAGTGAGGCAGAGCGTATAATAGGAAAAAATAAATACAGAGGCAGGCAGATTGCCATCTGGTCCCGTTGAAATCAGTTAGACTAAATGCAGACGGTTTCTCTTTAAGCCAATATAATCTGGTCATAGTAATGAGTTGCTACTTACACCCAAAGAAGCCAAGCCTGGCAGAAGAAGATATTGAAGAACAGACAGTAGTAAGATTCAGAAAAAAGGGCCCAATATATATCCACTACCCTGAACAAACATATGGAGGCAGAGATATAACGTATTTTTATATTTAAAACAAAGGTGGAACTTTATTATGAGAGTAAAGATCATAACTGGGTATGGGGACCCACTCATAATAAAACTCCATAGCACTACTAGGGGTCCACAACTCAAAAGGTTACCTTTAACTCAAAAGGAAAATACTTATTATATGATTAAAAGTTAACAAAACTGGTATATGTCAATAGAATTTCAGTCACATTTCACTCCAAATGGAACTTTCTCTCTCACAAACAGCACTTTTTCTCAACTGAAAACGGCTCGCCCACATTCCTGTTTGAAATTCCTCATAAAGTGATGTCATTGATTGAGCTAGCAAGCCCAGTTTTTCTTAAAAGTGCTGCCCATAGGTGCTGCCTGAGCAAGCACAGCCCGCCAGTGGCTTGTTTAAATTTGGTTGACCAACCACAACAGAGTAGGCCAGCTGACCAATCAGAGCAGACTAGGCTATTTTGGAAGGCAGGCTAAAGAGCTCAGACAGAGCGTTTCAGGTGCAGGCACTGCAGCAATGGGCAGTATGAAAAAGATAATGTCTTTTTTTGAACATGAGAGCATGTAAACCTATTTTATAGACCCCAAGAATACAAATATGTATTCTACACCTCTATACACAGAAAATATGTCATCCCCTCCTTTTTCTAAACACACTCAACTTAATTCAGCTTTATCCCCCTTCACTCCCACCCCCCACTTTCTTTTCTGCCGAAGAATCATATTTGGTTGTAGTAAAATATTCATGTCTCAGTCATAGCACGGGAACCATGAATCATACATCTATAAAACTGGGGAAGCGAGGGGGAAAAGGAAGAGAAAATAAGAGAAGGGAAAAGAATAAAGTGGATAGAAATGAAACAACAGGAGGACTGTCGGAAGGGGAGGGAAGAAAAGAGAACATGTACTGGGAGCCAGACGGTTAAAGGGCAAACAGAGAGAGAAACTAGCGGATGGATGAATGAAAAAAGAAAGCAAAGTTATATGGTCACACTTGTAATTTTAATGGAACATTTGTCCTATATAGTGGCAACGTGCAATGACAACATGTGTTGTTGTTTGTTGTTGTTGATGTTCAAACGTATTGCATCACCAGCTCATGCACACATGTGTTGGAGATAGCTTTCTAAGTCTAAAATGACCTTTAGTTCTATGAGACCAATAGGTGTAATGCTTGAAAAAAAGCAGAACAGTATTCCATAATCAACTAAGTTTTGTTAAGACACTGTTTTTTAAAGTTACAAGTGCCACTGATGTTTTTATTAAAAGGCAAGAATGAAGAGTTTACATCATATATTTAACCCACAGAGACATAGAATGTCAAGGGTTAAAGAATCTGAGGGAAGGAAACAGTGTGTCTCCCACAATAACACTATTCATCTAATTATACATGAAAGGATGACATGTGGCAAAACAGCTCATGTCACTCCTACTTGTAGTCACTCCATGTGTGTGCTCTTACTGTGAAAATGAAGAGAGGACAAGACAGGAGGAAGTGGAGGAGGAGAGAGAAAAATTCCCAAAAGACATTGAAAAACTAAAATCACACACACACACACACACACACACACACTGTACAAACAGACACGTGTAGGCACGGCTAGCTAAGCCTGATGGTGTGTGTGAATATCCAGCATGCCAAACATTAGCAAAAAGTGTGAGCCAGCAGTTTCTGTTTCCAGAGAAAATGTGTTGCTGATAAAAAGTTCAGCACAGGGGCAGTGTTGGCTAAGTGACAGGGAAACCAAGATTCATTAAGAGCAAGTATCCCTCAAATTTAACAAAAGACCTGCGTAAGCCCCTCTGAGACACAAAGAGAGAGAGAGAGAATGGGGAGGAAGCTGAAGAGATGAGGCCAGGTGAAATAGGTTTTGCGCTCATCTTCAACTGAACCTTATGAGGGTTGATTATCTCCAGCCCTACACACACACACACATGCACACGTAGATGTACACATGCACACACACACACACACACACACACACACACACACACACACACACACACACACACACACACACACACACACACACACACACACACACACACACACACACACACAATGAGAACATGAGATGAATGCTGACATACTGTACCTACAGGCTATATGCTTATCCTGTCCTCTTTTCAGCACTTAAGTTAAGGCAGATCACAGATACCGCTAACAAACACATGCATACATAACCAACATTACACATATTCCCGAGAGCAAGGTTAAAGGCAACACATAGGGTAGAAGATTGCTCCACACATATTTTTAGCCTTTGGCAAGTGTATATGTATGTGCAGATTGCCTGTTCTATAGAATCAACAGTGTTATACACTCTGTTTGCATTAATCAAAGTGGAAATATGTAAATAAAAAACAATATCTTAGGGCTACTCTGTTAGGCTCTGAGGTTTTAAATTGTCATAATCTTATGTCTCAATTTGATGACTAAAACTGTTTCTTAGTGGGATAACACATATTGGGCTTTGATTTCTCTTGCAGCCAATTTACTGGCTTGTGTCATACAGTCAAGGAGTGCACCGATTCAGTACCTCATGAAAAATGGGGCCAAGAAACAACTTTGCAACTTTATTGGTTTGCTACGGAAGCTGAGAATGGCCATTGATTTTTTTTTTTTTTTCAGGGATTTTTTTTTCATGCACTGTTATCTTGTGGTAACGACTTATTCATTTGTTATCTCAATATAACAAAGTTTGTTTTCTCAAGATGTTTTTTTTCACCCTTTTTTTATGGATTTTTTTTTCACCCTTCCATTTAACCCGGGGGAATGGGGCTCCGTAAGTGGATAGAGGTCTGCCGTTTCTCCCTCCTCTTCTCCGGTCAAATACTCGGGAAAAATCCCACCATGACACCCTTCCATTCAGGGACGTCGTTAGGCCTATTTTAGGGGGGCTGAAGCTACCCCAAAATGTTCTTAAGCCCCCCTAAATGATAATAAGAACAACAATAACAATTCGATTTATCAATATCCGTATCCTCATTCATATTTAGGCGCAACAAATGATATCCAGCTACAAAAAAATAGCTGAAAAGTCGGAAGTTGGACAGAAGTACAAAGAGTTGTTGTGCTATCAAGATGATTCACTGCACCGTCTCGTTGCATTGGTGTGAACTGGCAGCTTTCAGAGCGTTGCAGACCGGAGCGCTGCAAGTAACTGGAGGATTCATCTCGTCTCCAACTCAACTCTTTGGTCTGAACTCGCTATGCACCCTCCCGCCAACACACACCGACGCACGCTTATGGTAAAGGAAGATCGGTTACAAATTGATACAGAGTGAAATTGTAAGTTGTTTTTAATTACCTGCTTACCTTTAGCTACGTTTTCTTGAGGTAAAGGAAAAGGGATATTTTGGTTTGCTATGGAAAACTGTAGTCTAGCTAGAGTGAACAAGCAAAATACAAGAAATGGTTAACTTAGCTAATCCATCCATCCATCCATCGTCGTCCGCTTATCCGTGGTCGGGTCGCGGGGGGAGCAGCTCCAGCAGGGGACCCCAAACCTCATTTTCCCGAGCCACATTAACCAGCTCTGACTGGGGGATCCCGAGGCGTTCCCAGGCCAGGTTGGAGATATAATCCCTCCACCTAGTCCTGGGTTTTCCCCGAGGTCTCCTCCCAGCTGGACATGCCTGGAACACCTCCCTAGGGAGGCGCCCAGGGGGCATCCTTACCAGATGCCCGAACCACCTCAACTGGCTCCTTTCAACGTGAAGGAGCAGCGGCTCTACTCCGAGCTCCTCACGGATGACTGAGCTTCTCACCCTATCTCTAAGGGAGACGCCAGCCACCCTCCTGAGGAAACCCATTTCGGCCGCTTGTACCCTGGATCTCGTTCTTTTGGTCATGACCTCCAGCCTTCATGACCATAGGTGAGGGTAGGAACAAAAACTGACCGGTAGATCAAGAGCTTTGCCTTCTGGCTCAGCTCTCTTTTCGTCACAAAGGTGCGATAAACATAATGTAATACCGCCCACGCTGCGCCGATTCTCCGACCAAGCTTAGCTAATCACAACTCTTTATTCTTTGCCAATAATATAACCTATCTCTATAATAGGCATATTCTAAAACAATATCAATCCCCATAGAATGTTGTTGTCACTCTGGCGCATACAAAAACCCGCGTGCAGTATACCGGAAGTAAACAAGAAGTAGAGGTAAATATGGCGAGACACAGACAGCACCACACTTTTGGAACGAGGAGGAAACCAATTTCTTTATTAGTGTGGTGAAAACCATGAATATAATGTCTTTTGTTGATGTTGTGTTTGTTAATATGAAGCATATTGCATATTAAGGTTGTCCGTACGTCCAGACGCTAACCGTGCGTCGCGGTTTACATCAGGATATTGCCAATTGATTACAAACTCCATGTATACAGGAGTAACTCTCTCTGCTCACGCATGTAAACGGGTTATTCCGAATGTTTCAGAAACCCGAATAGTGACCTTAACCCGACCATAACCCGAATATTGGCTGCTTGTAAACGTAGTGATTGTCTCATGGTCCAATTGACAAAAATTCAAAACATACATACTTTAGGTAAACATGCTGCTTCCTGATTTCAGTATAGAGACAATATCACACTATTGCTGTCCGGCGATGGCTTTTTCAACAAACAAACAAATAAAAAATCAGTGTTTTAAATGTGTGTAGATTGTAAGAGTTCCCAGGACAGCTCCCATGGACAGCGGCTGTGACACAGTTCGGTGCAGAATGTTAAAAGATACACTTGAGCTGAACGGGAAAGCAGGAGGGTTTGCTTTACGTATGTCAACACTACAGTATCTAATCCTAACAAACAATTGTACTTTTCTTCTATTTGCTGCCTGTTAGTAAGTCGCCAGTTTGTAAGATACTTCTCATAGTTTGATTTCTGCATTTTACAGATATTGTTCCTCTTTTATAGGCTGCAAGTGTATGGAAACAGTAACAGAGCATCATGGTCTTATAATATTTTAAAATAAATATTGTATGAGGTAGCCCATGCTGTTTACGCTGCTCAAACTTTTGATTGTGATGACAAAAGGAGAAGAAGTTGGCAGGACTGTCCCAGCTGAGAGAGCCAATCCTCCTCCAATTATCCTGCTCCCTTCCTTCAACGAATTGCTCTCACACAGAGGAGCAGAGTGGCCCTTTTTTTCTGTACGTCTGAGAGTCTTCACCAGAGAGCTCACTTATGGTAAGAGAGCAACGGAAGTAAGGATGTGCTAAAATGGAACAGAATCCAGCTGAGAAAGCTGAGACTTCATGAAAGATAGTCCCATGTGGTTCCGCTCGTTCAGTCAGTCAGTGGAAAAATCTCTCAGCAGATGCTGAAAATCATACTTTTTGTAACTAAAATGAGACAAGCTGCACTAAACCAATGCTTACATCCCATTGCAACTATTTTGGGGGGTTCGGAGGATTCGGATTTCTACTTTTTCTTAAAGATACATAAGAAGAGTATTTTTAAGTTGATTGTCGAAAAACGTAAAGTCTTTTACCAAACATGGAAAATAGCCAATGGCTTAGGTAATGCACATTCTAAACACCTCATACCTAATTGTTTTTCATGTAATATGGTGTACAGTACACACTGGTTTATGGATGACAGTGTTTCAATTTTAAACAAAATACATGAAACAAAAAATATTGTAAAAATACAAGATACAACAGCACATTAGAGAAGATAACCCTCTTAAATTTGAGATTTGCTCTGCAGGTCAGTCTGGCCAAGAGCCCATTCAAGCCCATTTCCAATTTTTACAAATCGAGGCACCAATCAAAACCGTTGAGGCGGGCTTTACACGATGACAATAGCGCAGCGACGGCAAGCAGCTTCTTGTTTACATTCAACATGATGCGCAGCAACCCGTTGATGCGGATCGTTGGTCTGATTGGTTGAAGGACTATCCAATTGCGCCCAGAGGCATTTGAGCGGCGTCCGTTGGTGACGCCCCTTTGGAAATGCGCTCTCAGTTACAACTGAGAAGGGTCTGGTGTCAACCAGGCTAGAGCCATGGCTCAGTCAAAGGAAAGACAAAATGTTTTATAATGAGTTAGCGCAGTAGCTCCTGGCACACCTCTGTGAATTTTATGGTCTAATCCCTTTCTGCTGCTCCAATCTATACAATCAGCTGAAGTATGGACATTTGACCTTGGCCTGATCACAGCTTCCCAGATCTAAATGAATTATAGATGCTGAAATTTCACATTGATTTAGTAACTGGCAGATGGGACGGTGATCCTGGGTCATAACGCTGTAATGAGGGAGACGTTTTCTGCTCACAAGCTTAACGTAGGAGTGTTAAATAGTCTGAAATATGGCTGTGCAGATCTTCATCTGACTATGATGAAACCTCAATTGCATAACAGAGTGTGAAAAATAAAAGAAAAAGGTGAGCAGAAAGAGAGAACTGCTTAATATAAAGTTAGTGTGATAAGGCAGGTTAGGTGAAACATTGTGCATGTGGACATTATATATATTTGAATT
This sequence comes from Gymnocephalus cernua, assembly GCA_023631565.1. NCBI lineage: Eukaryota > Metazoa > Chordata > Actinopteri > Perciformes > Percidae > Gymnocephalus > Gymnocephalus cernua. The sequence goes on from CM042441.1 coordinate 8,141,091, forward strand.
TCTCAGTATTTCACAGGAGTCTCTCATACATGCCACTGTCCTCGCTTTCTACCTTTTATCTTCCTCTTCCAATATCACTAACATGTCCGTAGGGTTAGGTTTGAGCAGAGAGGGTGAGCTCACTTCCCTTCTATATTAGGAGGGAGGTGGGAAAGGAAGGGGAGGACACTTGGGCCTAAGAGCTGAAGTACCAATGTCTGCCACAAAATTTATATTTATAATATTCCTTCACATCTCTGTCTTTGCCTGTGTCTTTTCTCTTTCAGCATATTTTGTTGTAAGAACTCACCCACCAGAATGATATTTTTTCCACTGCTCTCCACTTCTGCGGTGTGACTACAGCAAGAATAGTTTTTCACAACTTGCATTTCATTTGAAGGTTTTACAGGCTAATAACACAAGTGATTTCATGAGTTTGTCCTTCAGGCTGTTGCTCCTAATGGACAATTGGAGATACAGTTAACGATGATAAAAACGAATAGTAACTGCAGATTAAGGGATTCATTTCCCTCTCCAAAGAAGAAGCAATTTACTCTTTATTCATTCCTGTACAGAAGGACAAACAATTTCCATGGGGCAGCAAGATTGGTACTGTTTCATTTTAATTCCACTGTGTTTCAGCTAAGTGGTTTCAACTAGTGCTGCTTTATATTAAACTGAAGTTTTTCTAAATCACCTGCCAGTCACAGGAAAACATTAAAGTCTAAGCCAAGGAACAATCCCTCAGAAGTGTGATGCCCAACAAACAGTATGGCCACATCAGTATATTCTTATGTGAGTAAGAGAGCCTGTAGCTCGGTCAGCGTACACACCTCTTGAATGTCAGCAAACTAAAATAGTTTCAGATATGTAGTTTGTATACACTGTCACTGCAGTGAAGTCGGTTTCCTGATTTCTTCTAGGTTTTCTTTACATTGTGGTCTGCTAAATATGACACTGCTTCCTAGTGGACACGTATATTAAACCCCCAATCCATTCAATAAAAAAAAAAAACACACACACATGCGCAAGACAAATGTAAATAATACTAATGAAAATTAAGAAATACTGCATTGCTAGCAACTGTGATCACTCTGACTATCGTGCTGGTATAGATTGTGTAAAGGGGAAAAGTAAAGGGGGCTAAAAAGATGCAGAGGGGAAGGAGGAAGTGTGTATGACGTCATGGGGGCTGATATACAGATCAGTAAGACCAATCCGTAGAGACAAGGAGAGAAAACGGCTGCGATGATAACGTTTTATGTCACTCACACAATGACACAACAACTTTCATGACCACACAAACAAACAGGGACTCTCACACGCAAACAAGTCCTGACACTTTCCCTTGCAAATAACAGACTAGATCATTTATTTCTCCATGTTCTGGCTCTGACCCACTTGCATTTCTTCGTCTTCTTCCATTTCCCATGAAGGGGAGAGTGTGGGACACCCAGGAATCGGACGTGTCCACTATGGTAAAATACGTCGAAAGGGAATCTGTAATGAATATGTTCACTGGCAGGATCTGCAGTGACTGCTCAAATCAGATGTTTTCACTTTTTGTGACACATCCCTTATCTCTTTGTTGCCAACAGTGAAAGATCAGATTCTGTTTCATTTTAATCTCCCTGTAAAGATGACAAGGCAGCAAATTAGATTTTCATTACTTTACCATTTATGTTGCATTAGCTCTCTATACACTCGTAACAGCTGCTGATGTCCTTCTATCACTCTTATGGCGCTCTTTCATCATTTTTCCAAAGCTGCACTGAAAGAAAGAAGAGACAAAAGAAAACAAAAAGACTCATTTCACTTACACAACATGTTTTGCTCTCTCTCTCTCTCTCTCTCTCTCTCTCTCTCTCTTTCTCTCTCTCTCCTGCTCTCCTTCTGTATGCCATTCTCCCTCCCTGTGTCAGATGGGATTCTTGTACCTGATCTATTTAGGAGAGTGGGCAATGGTGGAGACTAAGGCACTGAGACACATCCTGCAGGGGACCCTGTTTAAAAAAAAAACAGACACGCATGTAGCTTGCAAGCACCACAATACACACAGGCAAGTTTGTGCACTTTTTCGTGCACTTTTTCAAGAGTTTTGTAGATTGTATGTGGCATAACTGGTTCATCTACCTCATTTTATATTCTCTAATACAAAGTATTTCTAAAAAAAGTGTGTTTTTAGGAATTAAGTTAAAAATGTTTTTTATATTGTGAAAAACACCATGACATCATACATTTTAATATGATGCAGTGGCTTCGGTGTGGATTTTATGAAATTTGGCGACATAATATTTGCTTGGCTTGATGATGGGTGACATTCCGTTCACTTGTCTGATGCTAAGAGGGAATTTACATCCGCCTTTCACAGGGTGGTCAGAGGTCAGCAACAATATTGCCTCTGGATGTAAAAGAAGAGAAGAGCTGGGAAGATGCTGGTTTCTATTTCTTATTCAATATTACATTTGATAGAGTCTTGGGATTTGAATATGTAGCCCAACACACACACACACACACACACGTGCTTGTACACAAACACACACACACAAATTCACATCCAGAGGTGCCATCAAGGTGAGGCACGTCGGAGTTGGGGTAGTGTGATGGTGTTATATAACAGGCCTGGCCAAGCACGGCTAAGCATTTTTATCTGGGCTAACAACAACTCTACATGGAGTCATGTACTCGACATGTGTGTGTGTGTGTGTGTGTGTGTGTGTGTGTGTGTGTGTGTGTGTGTGTGTGTGTGTGTGTGTGTGTGTGTGTGTTCTGTGTCTGTGTGTGGAGGCAAAGGAAGGAGGGATGTTATGATATCAGTTACAAGGGAAAAAGACAAAATGTGTGTGTAACATTAGAGGAGTGTCAAAGAAAATCAAACAGGCAGAGTAAAAGGTTTAGATTAAGGCCAAGCAAACTCCTTGAGCTGTTTCAGGGTGGTAATTTAAGTAACTTGTGAATTGAAACTAAGTTTGAGGCAGTATCATGTGTCTAGGATTTTTTCAGCACAAGGCAGGGCTATTGGGTATTACTTAATGTCACAGAACTTGGGAAAAAGCTTAAGTTTGATCATAATGACTTAAATAAACACCTAATTTAAGGTCGCCCATAGTTGTGTCCGCCGGAATGTTAGTTAGTTAAGTTACAAACGTCTGCCATTGCAGTTGGTTAAATTCCGTACTTAACATAGTTACGTCATGTTCTGCATCACGTACTTACGTATATCTTCAAAACTGCCAAAAATTAACATGAAGAAGTAACCAAATGAACAGAAAAGAAAAGCTTAGAAATGGGAAAGCACCTGTCCACCGCCTCATACTTACAGATTCCCATCCAAAGCACATCTTTTTGGAACAGATTTGTATTTTTGTTAGCTTGTCAGAATATAAGTCATGTCAATTAGTATGTGTACTTGACAGTCTTTGCTGTCAGAGGGTTATGAAATGGTGGGAATGAATTAAGTTTTGAATGTTAACAGGCAGAAGGAGAGACTGATAGTATCACTGGAGAGTTGGCTGTACCCAGATGGCCCATGTTTATCTATAACATCACAGAGGTAAGAGAGGACAGCAAGACACAGAGAGATAAGGACTAAAGGAAAAGGAGGGAGGGGAGATGAAAGGAAAGTTGAGTTATGTTGTGATGGAAGTGTGTGTGTGTGTGTGTGTGTGTGTGTGTGTGTGTGTGTGTGTGTGTGTGTGTGTGTGTGTGTGTGTGTGTGTGTGTGTGTGTGTGTGTGTGTTAGCCAGCAGGCAAAAGATCTGAATGGCTGTCCCAGATACCCAAATAAGTCTCCTCATATAATTCTACATCACATTTGCTTAAGTCAGCAGGGATGACACACACACACACACACATACACACACCACTTGTGCACATGATTACCTCAGCTTCATCATCTGCCTCCCTCACCTTGTGTGTGTGTGTGTGTGTGTGTGTGTGTGTGTGTGTGTGTGTGTGTGTGTGTGTGTGCGCACACGTGTTTGTGCATGCGTGCGTGCATGTGTGTGTGTCTGTGTGCGTGCGTGTGTGTGTGTGTGTGTCTGTGTGTGTGTGTGTGTGTGTGTGTGTGTGTGTGTGTGTGTGTGTGTGTGTGTGTGTGTGTGTGTGTGTGTGCGCGTGTGTTAGGGCACTTGCATGTGGCATCCTTTCGAGGCAGACTGATTCACAGCAGGCATCCTTTGATTGTGTTATTTAAGCCCTGTGATTCTCCATGTGCAAGCATTTTACACACACACAGACAAACACTGACACAAACACACAGAGCCAATTAACACCTCAGTCTCCCTGTGGTATGCCGCTATCAAGCTGGATATTTTTAATCAAACATGAGTGCTCACATAGCAGCACACCTGCACTCCACCCATACACATTCACACACACACACACACACACACACACACACACACACACACACACACACACACACACACACACACACACACACACACACACACACACACACACACACACACATATATATACACACACACACACACACACACACACAGTTTAAATTAACTGAAATCATATGAGCTACAAGTTTAGCAACAAGTAATTTGGCTGTGTTAGTGATTAGCCTGATGCACAATTACCCTTTAGCCCTATAGCATGCTCGTTTATCACCATTTGCGCGGTCAATGTGATGTGAACACTAAGGTTGTAAGCATAGTTATGAGGCAATTCACATGATGCCACCTGTTTTTTGTTTTAGCTTCCAGCTGATTCAATAACATACGAAGCTGAAAGATGTGTTTGGCTACCAAATCACCAGTAACACCTTGAATGCTCAATATAGAGCCTGACGTCATGTCCTGGCCAGCCTCTGTTCCAGTAGCTTCTGTAACTCAATTCAATCTCTGATTCAACATTTCTGTCATCAGCCTTTCTGAAAAAATTAAGCACATTCATGGTATTTACTGCCCATAGTTTTAATAGGGAGTGAATCACAGGCCATAATGTTGAGCAAGCTTATGCTCCAAGACTAGATTTTACTAAAAATGTCAAAGGGATTTTGAATGAAGTTTTCTAACTTCTGGAACAGAACCCGTACGTTTCTCTTCAGCCCTCTATTGGACTTCTGTTTCAAGCTTGAACACTGTAACAAGTTGCATTTAAATGGAAGCTTTCAATAATATCAGCCTCCAATCCAAATGTGCGAGAGATGCCAGGAAACTCAACCCACATATCCGTCTGTTCTGCTCATGGCTGGTAACCTGCAGCAAATGTTTCTTTTAGTTGCCCTAAATCAAGCCATTAAGTGGGAAATGGTCAGAGTGTAGAGAGCTGCCAGACTGTCAGTGACAGCAGCCATTCACCCTGCTGAAATGTCACTGCCTCCCTTTCTGCTCAGAAAACTAAAGTGTTGTGTAATAGTGAGCGAGCCAGAAAGGAATTCCATCATTGATATTGTGTCTATACAATAAGACATTACAATATGAAATTAGGTAAAAGAAACGGTAATATTGACAGAAAATCGAGGATGGTGGCATAGAAAGACAGAATAAAAAGCCTTGTATTTTACTCCTGTCTCATCCCTGTGCACTCAGCTTGACTCAAAGACCACAGCAATTAATTACCTGCAGGCACATTACGGACACCTGCGATGATTTATGGGGCCCTTTATGGAGACTCACAACATTGATAGGTCAAGTTCGGGATACGACAGAAGTGCCGAGCTATATCGTGCTCCAACACAGATGAGCTGAAAGAACAAAATCCCCCCAAAACCCCAGAAAACTTTCATTTAATTTAGTGTGCATTAGGCACAGCTGTAGTTTGCCTCTCAAAATCTGCCTTGAAAGTGTACACACAGACACAGATGCTAGCCTACATTGGGCTGTTGTTGCATGTTTTGTTGCTTGTGCCCAAGGGCTCTTTTCTCCCTCTGTTCTCTTCATCCCCAGCAGAGAGAATGGAAAAAAACTCATCTTCATTATTTTCATGTCGTGCAGAACTTCACTTTATCCATTATGCCTGCGTGAGAGATTTTGTCTGCCAGACAATAAATGTATACAAATGCACCCAAAAAAAAGCACACACTCACTTTAGTTTTTAAATTGTAGTGATTTAGAGGCTCTCACTAGAAAGTGGAGCAGGTAGCACTGCTTCAGCATGTTGCTCAAGGACACATAAAGCAGGACACATGGCTGTTGGTGGAAACAGTGGCTGCTGTGGGAACAAGCCTGTTCCTGTCAGCCAGGACTCACTTCCCCAGGCTAATATAACCCTGCCAGAAGGATGATATTCAGGGGAGTTTTTAATGGACTACATGGGGAAAAGCAAGATGTGTGTTAGTCCATATCCCAATTCATACCAGGGAAAAATCTTTTGCAAGGCAACTTTTTGAGTTAGATATGCACTTTGTTAAACAAACAGTTGGATTCCCAGCCATCGGCTATCTGTTCTAGGCTTATGTAAGTGATAGACTTATATAACCAGAGAATCCTGAATTCAATGTTTTGTACCTCTGTTGAACCTGTTGAAGGATGTCATAATGACTTCCAACTGAGAGGGAGGGTTCCTCAATTTACTAACACTGTTCACACTATTCACACACGCACGCACGCACGCACGCACGCACGCACGCACGCACGCACGCACGCACGCACGCACATACACACATTCTTCATAAAAACACAAATCACAAGCTAAGCTTTTTGTTTCTTTCTCGATCAAGATTTCCCCTGTGGTGAATTAGAGTCTCAGCATTATTTGAGACCTGGCAAACCAGCCCCCCCCCTCCACCCCCCTCACCCCCCAGCCCTCATACACACTCACACACCCACCAACAAAATGTTTTGTGCCGTGGGGACCAAAGACCCAATTAACTTTATTACTGACATTACAGCTGGAGACAGTGGGGAAGACAAATTATATAACACATGCGTGCACACACACACACACACACACACACACACACACACACACACACACACACACACACACACACACACACACACACACGCACTATTACAAATATAAAACATATTGCAGGTGTGTTCACACAAAAGAACACAGAGTAGCTAATTCATATTTACTGACAGACAGAAAAAGAGAAACAGTCCCAGTTTGGATAACATTATTAGCCTTGGTTTGTATTTTTTGGTGTCAGCATATCCAGGTAATTGGCAGAACTGCATCTTTAGAGTTGTAGAGTTTTGTTTCTTCTTCCCTCTAATTGATATTGACCCTTTCAATTGTCTCCTTCAGATCCTGTGTTTTACTTCTTGCCATCCTCCCCTCCCTTCCCATCTGTCTTACCATACCCCTCCTCTCCAGTTGTTGCATAGTAAGTTTGACCAAGTTTCTAAATGACAGTATCGATGCCCTGTTTACTCCTTTTGTTTTACGTGCTCCCTCCCATCTTCCCCCGTCCCTCCTTTCTGCCTTCCCACCTCCATTAACAGACATCAACAAGCTGTCATCAATCCTCAGTGAGTGGCATCACAAATCAATTAACCTTAACAACGCAAAACATTTCATCCCTGCATCCATTTCTCTTCTCCATCTGTCTTTCATCTTCTGTTATCATCACTCTTCACTGAGTCATAGATCAGAATCCATTGTCATCCTTAAGGTATCTTTCCACATGTCTTAAAAACTGCAGTAATCAAGTTTATAAATCATTAAACGGTTTAGGACCAATTTACCTTTAAAATCTGCTACTAAACTATGAGCCGCAGAGATCTTTAAGATCATCAGGGACAGGTCTGCTTGCCATCCCCAGAATAAAAAAAAAGGGGGAAGCTGCGTTCAGTTTCTATGGTCCGCATATCTGGAACAAACTTTCGGTAAACTGTAGGTCGGCACCTACTCTCAGCTCTTTTAAATCAAGGCTGAAAACCTTTCTTTTTAATGCTGCCTTTTGTTAATTCATTGCACTCCACTATAAATTTACTCTTGTTTTTAATTTACTTTTGATTGTTTTAATTTGAATTTTATCGTTTTTTTTTTGTATTAACTGCTTTTAATTTGTTATTCACTTGCATTTGATTTTTGACTGTGTTTTAATGTTTCATGTAAAGCACTTTGAATTGCATTGCTGCTGAACTGTGTTATAGAAATAAAATTGCCTTGCCTTGCCTTAAACCAGAACAATGGGCAGCCAATGTCTATAGGAGGGCAACCCAAAACACACAGTGACATCAAAGTATGATAAAGTGAAATGATTACTCTTTTATGGGTTTTGCCTCTCACTGAGTTGTTGAGGGATGAGTATTCTTTAACTTAGCTATAATATAGTCATGCATACAACACATAACAATTCTGCAAGCCTTTCACAACGTTAAAATAAATTCACTGAGACAGTTGAGGTGGAATAAATAGTGATAAGTTACACAAACTGCTATCACCGTGGCTATAAAAAAAGCTGCAGTAGAGTGGCTGTGAGCCCGGGTCAATATTAACAAGGACTACAAGGTAAGACCCCTACCGGCTCATTAAATTCCTGCAAAATTAAAATAACCTGTCAAGAAAATGCCTCTGACACTTAAGAAGAGAGATTTTTTCAGTTAGAAATTATTAGCAGTAGATGAAAATGCCAACCCTACAACCAGTAAGTTAAAGCTAAAGTTAAAAACTTTTCTATAGCTTTTAGAGGGAGATTCCTTCAGAATAAAGTGTGTGGCACGTGGAATATTATTTCAACGTAATTTTAAAGGGGACATACCATGCTCATTTTCAGGTTCATACTTTTATTTTATTTTATTTATTTGGGGTTTCTACTAGAACATGTTTACATGCTTTAATGTTCAAAAAGACATTGTTTAATACATTTTAGCGCCTGTCTTTTTAAGCCCCCCTCCCAAAAAAGCCCAGTCTGCTCTGATTGGTCAGCGGTTCCGTGTCTTCCACATCTGGGATCTCTGCATCTCTGTACCGCCATTGCAGCTGGGGAATACCAGCATTGTAGCTGCACTTTTTACCTATAAATAGTATATTCGTGACATCATAACCATACGAAAGTCCTTACGAATCGTTTAAAGGCACAGTTTCTGGCTGTGTGCATTTCTCTGTGGATTGAGCATTTCAATACTTGTAAATAGTACATAGTACCCTAACCTGCTTTATAATAAAAAAATACATGGAAATCTCACTTTTTGCAATATGGGACAATATAGGAATTGACAAATTAAGCATACATTATGCAGTGCCAAAGTAATTCTGTTTTATAGTTGAAGTTATACTACGGTATGCAGCGACTGTCGGTTGGTGTTTGTAAACACACAGCATTCAAAGTTGAAGAAAAATGCCCCTAACATTCAGATCAGATTAGCAGGAGGAGATGCCCTCTGAAAAACCTTTTGCTGCATACAGACCAAACTTTAACTAAAGATTGCAACAGTGCTTTAGCAACTGCAGGAGCTTAGTCAATTAATAACAACAGTACTACTGGTACTGTATACTGGTTTGGGATTATTTTGCCCCAATTTCTCATTAAAACCATGCATGGTCAATAGTCGCTCCCAGCTGAGAAAACAGAACTGCAATTACTCTACAGTAACTGATTTAATTGTTTTAATTTCCTTCTTGGTTTGAGCCTCTGGGAACCATTGATGTTAACGTGTAATGTAGATGGCATTATCGTGAGTGTGACAACAGTAAATCATTGGAATGCTCAACCCACACACAAAACAGTGTGTGGGCTTAGGTTGCTCTAAAAGTCACAGTTGACAGTTACATACTATATAAACATTAATTAGCATTAAACAATAATTAAAGGGTTATAACCTAAGTTTTTTTTTTTGCAGTTGTAGTGTAAAGAGCATGTAACTACAAGTTTTATTTGTCATAATTATCAGATAAAGCGCTATGTACGTATTGAGAATGAGGACATACGTCACGATCTGGGAGGGGTCTGAGCCCGTCGGCCAAATTTTGGGTGCCTACACTATCGGTTGCCAGGGGCAACATTGTACAAGCGAGCGACACAGAGACTGAGCGAGCGACACAGAGACGGACCTGAAAATTATTATCACGGTGTTTAAACTTAAGAAAATTAAGAGGAAATGGAGAAAAAGGCAGCAAAAGAAAAGGGACCTTACAGGGAGAAACTTACTACCAGCGCCAAGCAGAGGTATTTAGAGAAGCTGGCTGATATCAACCACGTCAACACATACGAGCTGCCGGCAGCACAACGGAACAGAGACTGGACTCTTTACCACCTTTACCACAAACGAAGCGAGCAGGAAAGGTTAACACGTTGAACATTTGAACAGCTTATTAACGTGAGCTTGTTATTAACACGTTGAACATTTGAACAGCTTATTTACGCGCGCTTGTTGCCCATTGTGCGCTGATGAGCTCATCTGTTGACATTTCCGAATGTCTTCCTACAGTTGTTTAATAAAAGCGGGCTTTCCACACAAACAAACGTACATGTGTCATTAGTATGAGAAAGAAATGAGATTTTAACGGTGTCTGGGTTCGGACAGAAAAATTTGGCCCGATCCATGCTCTAACCTACGTGGAGATTGTTAATTACTTGGTTTTTGGCATCAGTTATTACACTATGCAAGAATTCAAAAGCATGAAATCCTTGGAAAGCTACGAGACTTTCTGCTGTGGCTGGGTGCAAGACTTGGTCATCTACAAGCCCCAAAACACGACGATATTTGTGCTGATAGTTACATTAATGCACTGTTCATTCTAAAGCACCTTAAAGATGTATGGCATCTTATATATTTTAAACTGTGTCACCCCCTGTCATGTAAATGTGTTTGATGAAGGACATGTTAGTCAGTAAACTAATTTGACATGTCAAAATTTGCACTATACAAAAAAACTGTGACACGTGGTTCCTACGATTTCCACGAAAATCGTGTGAGGAACTGAATCAGTTTTTTACACAGCAGTGTGTTCCAGACATTCTAAAATAGTTAATGATCTGAATCTAGACTATAGAAAAACAGAAGAACCTCCTCTGCTACCAACACAAACAATGAACATGAGCACCTAAAAATGGCGGAAGGGGGCGGGACGTTGTGTCGTGATGACATCTCCTCATTCTCAATACTTCTAAGAGTTATGTAGGTTTATCTATGTTGTGTTTTGTTTCTATTGTTATTTTTTTCTTCAAATCTATCTCAATTCAATAATCACTGTTCCATATGTAGTGTGCATTCGGAGAGTTATTGGTCATTGTGATAATTCATTCTGTTCATACTGGCTGTAAAGAGATGGGGGGCAAAATCCAGTTTTCATTCTTTTAAGAAATGCATTCTAAAGTTTATCAGAAGCTTCTTCAGTCTGATTTAGTCAAATCAAGTGGGTATCTTTCAAAGTTACAGTGTTTTTAGTGTTGGCCCAGAACAGTGACTTCATACTAAGGCAGACTGCAAGTTCAGAATATAGCCACTTGATCGACTTGACTTGAATTTCATCTTCAACTTTGAAATGCCCTTTTGCACAGGACGGCTGTGGATTTTGACCCCCATCACTTCCATTTAAATCACATTAGGAACAGCTCCTTTCATGGCCAGTACGGATAGGAGAAATTACACCAACAACACGTTTGATATGGACATGTGAGTGTTGTATTAGAGTTTAAAAAAATAAAATAAACAGATGCACATGTAATTACAACTAAAATCACCCTCACAACAATTTGACTTTTGCTACTTGAAAAAAGATGTATTTCCATTGACTTAGCTTGCATGTTTTAGAATGTAGCCTAGGCCTAACACCCATCTTGAAAAAATCTTGTGCTTTTATAGCAAACGTGGTGAACTAACCAGTAATATCCCATTTCTAAAAGAAGTGTGACGGCATTCACCCTTCAGAGGCGCTTCTTAATGAGGTGGACTTTTGTGTGAGCAGACCATTGATATGGAGGTATAGTGAATTAAACCACAGTACTTTGATCCCATGTTCCTCTTAATAATCAGACCCATTTCTTCCTCCCTGGGCTCCTTTAAAGTAGTTGAGAATTATTATGAGATTAGTTGTCAGGGGTGAGTGAGTGTGTGCTTGTGTGCATAGGCATGATAGGTTTAAAAGATTCTCACGTGGTGGATATAAGCAGTGCAGAACACCTGTTAGAAAAATGTATGGGCAAACAGACTATGGGGAAACACACACACACACACACACACAGAGAATCCTCTGCACCACTCTGTTTGAACCACACTGTTGTTGACTCTCCTCTGCACTTCTGGCTATCTCTCTTACACACAGACACACCTTTCAACCATCATCGAACACCAAATATAGCGAGGTCTCCACACTCACATGCTAGCTCCGTATTTGAACTGGAACATCAGCAAAAAATGATAATGAGTAAGCCCCAGCTGTCCCTCTTCTGTGTCTCACAAGGATATTAAGGCTGAAATGAAGGCTAAAGGGCTGAGGGGAGATTGATTAGGTAGAATTGATTAGATGGGATGAAGACCAAGCTAAGATCTCTGAAATGTGGCCATTCTGGCTCTTCACCAATCAGATAATGTGACACAAAATGCCACTCATTCTGAAACCCGCCTCTGAGCATGGTGTTGAATTCTCTCTGAGGCCAAGACTTGTGTGTTGAGAATCGTTGTATGTCTACTTGTTTTAATGTAATACATGTCTCTTGATACATTTTCTTCTTAGTATATATTAAGACAATGTGAATAGCTGAAGGGGATTTATTCGACAAGAGCATTGTGTGTCATGTTGTTTAGTCATTGTCTGAGATAGTTTGCTGGGAGCTCTTCTGCCCTGAGTTTACTTGAGTGAATTTGTGATATCTCAATCAAAACAAGCAACCTTATGTCTTGCGGACCTTTACAAAAATCAATACATTTTATGAAACAATAGCACTGAAGAAATAAAGTCTCCTCACACTTCACCAATGCGATCAATTCATATTTCAGTCTTGAGACGTTTACTTTTCCTAGTGCTCTGCAGACTGACCTAAGAGGCTTCCTCTTTTAGGTCTGGTTTTCTGCAGCGTTTTAGTCATGAGTGTGGTGATCTTCAAGATGATAGAATATAGACAGTAAATGCATATTAGTCTGGAACCTCCCAGTTCATTTTCGATTTCAAAGTGCCGCAGATCAAAAATCCTCTGGATGCAATTGGATAGACCTAAATCAGAGCAACGAAACGCGTGACATAGCACAGCTTGAAATCTGTCTGAACGGGAGGGGGGCCAGATGCATTTGCCAGAGCAAATGAAACATTAGCTTGCAGATTTGTCTGGATCCCAGGCTAAGCTTTTTGCTAATTTCACAAAGTTTGAACCGTTTAAAAAGGTCAAATCACTGGGAGAACTTGAACTAGTTCTTGTTTCCCCATTGTCTATATTTGTGTCACACAACAGCTTTTTTAGCCAAGCTGCCACAGACTAAAGTCACAGAGCTAAACGTTATGCACAAATACTTATTCCAGACAGTGTTAAAGCTAGAATGTTTTACGTATAAATGACGTGTTGTCTTTATTGTGTGTATGTTAATGTATGACGTTTTGTTTTCCGCAGTGTCCAACAACATAGCTTTACACAGTTTCAACACTTGTCGTACAGTATTAGGACAGGCAGGATGTTGCAGTCCAGCAAATGCATTTTCCCCCCAAGTAAATCCACAGAGTAAAGATAATTTACTGTAAATGTTTACTGACACTGGTAGGAGCAGATTAGTTCAGTCTCAGTAAACACATTAAGAAGTCTTATTGGTTCCACACATTTTGCCAAAGTAGGCTACCTGTGCTGTTCAAAAATGGCATTTCAGCAACTAACCGTAAATGATTAATGGAAAACTCACAGAGAAGGATATAAGTTTTTCTTTGTATTTATTTTAGAGAAAGTTGAAGAGAAATGGCCAAAAGGGTGGGATGGGAAATAACAGTAATAAGTCCATCAGAGTGGCAATACGGATGATTATGGAGGAAGAGAAAGGTGTTTTTTAGAAAGCAAAATGATGTATGGAAAGAGGGAAACAGATGGAATATAATGGATATATGGAAGGAGGGATAGAGGTGCAAGGAATGAGGAAAGGGTAGAAGGAATGCAGCAGATGGCAAATGTAGCTATAGCCCAGATGACCTCTTGATGCACACACACGCACGCATGCACACATGCACACATGCAACTTACTACTACAAACACAGCAGAAGGAAACTTTTTGTCCATTTTGCAATTTCCACAACAACATTGAAATGCACTATAAGTTCATGTTGCCACTGTTATTGATCAATAAATATGAGCAATAACTGCAGACTAACATCATGTAGATTTGTGATTGGATTTTGTACTGATTCAGCAGAACCAACAAGCTACCTGAATCCAAAACCCAATACATTTATCTATGTTAAAATCATCAGCTCAGCTCAAACTCTGATATGTCAGCTGTGGTAATAAAACTGAGGAGTTAGAGAAGCATTGGTTTGGTTTACGTCTTGTAAAGGAAGTATACTTCTGATGATGCAAAATGAATAGGAGTGGTTGAATGACCAAACACTCAAATCAATTTTTAACCTGGGGCTGGTGGATTAACATTACTGACTAAAAAAGTACCACCCATCAAGGTGTAGTGTCTGTTAACGTTTCAGTATTACCATGAAAATGTACAGTATTTTAATTGGATTATTCCGTAGCACACTAATTACATCTAATGCAATGTTTCAGTGGCAATGCAGGAAGTAGTATGTCCGGCCCAGGTGGTGGGTGGGCATGTAACATGGCCACCTGAGTCCTGTCACTTATCATTAGCTTTAAAATTAGCGATCATAGTTCCCATCCAAAAAAAAAAACAAAAGAAAAACATTGGCATTGAGCTTTCAAAAATGTTGTCAAAGAATTCAGGGTTTTGCAGAATTGACCAATATGAACTTTATATCTGGTCATAGGGTTGCAGTAAATGGACATTTCAATGTATACCGTCAATTATATAATTTTAAAATTAGCTTTATTTGTTGATATGGCTTCTCTGGCTTTGTAGTAATTGTGGGAATTGATATCTCACCAGAAAGGAAGATAAGGCACAATAGGTTCAAGAATTCCATATTTAAAATGCATTTAAAAGTAATCAGAATAGACTCTTTATAGGTTAAAACACTTAATGACACTTAGGCAGTAGGCCTTCTTCAGAGCTCATGATCTTCATGATTCAAAAACTCCTACTGACTGTTCTGAGGGTAAAAGCAGAGGTGGAAAGAGTACAACACTATTCTTCTTTAGTAAAAGTACGATTATTTTGATGAACTAAAGATGAAGTCAAATTACCGGTATAAAAATCTACTCAAGTCAAAGTAGTAAAAGTTACTTAATAACTATTTATTTTATTTTATTTTAATATCCTATTTATACTTATTTATACTATTTATACTACTTACATCATTATACTTAAATCACAGTCTTTTGCAATTTGTTAAGGGCCCAGAGCCAAAACAGTAAAAAAAAGAGACAAAAACCTTGAAAAAATAAATAAAAAATTACTTTAAACTATTTTGATTTGAGTTTGTTGTCAGATATTTTGCCAAAACAAAGTTAGAGACCTTTTTTTATTTCCTTTGTTTTACTTAGTAAATGATTTGGTTTAAAATGTAGCAAAGCAGCAATATTTTTAGCTGCAAACAGAAAAGAAAATGGAGTCATAGGAAAATCAGCCAGCATTTTTGTTACATTACCTGTAAAATTATTTGTCAGCAGCATCAGCTGACAAAAGTGATTAGCGTCTTATCAGTGAGGCAGACACAGAGCCTGGTGTGTATACTTTGAATTTTGACAGGACAGCAAACGTTGTGAATGGTGAAGTTTTATTCTAGTCGCTCTACAGAGAGAGAGGAGAGAGAAAGAGAGAGAAAAAGAGAGAGAGAGAGAGAGAGAGAGAGAGAGAGAGAGATAGACAGTGCCACTGTACAGAAGAGCTCCTGTGAAATTCACACAAAAAATATTGTTTTTACTCTTTATCATTTATAATTCTCCATGATGATGTATTCCATTATGAATTTACAAGCGATGTATACAGGTGTCATTTCTAAATATATTCAAAATAGTTCCTTAAAAGTCTTTGAGGAAGTATTAGTTTTAAAAAAAAGCTCTATTCTTACAGCAAACCATAAAGAAAAAGGTCTCGTATCTTTGGAGGGATAGCAGACTCAAAGTAGCGGGTTGCTTTTTTTCTTTTATCTTCTTTACAGTTGAAGTCCTGACTACACATGAAGGAGAGGGAAGAGAGAAGCAGAGCTGGTGATACAGTAATTCTCACCTGCCATTGGAGGAAGAGCAAGGATGTCCTGCCATACCAAACCAAGCCCTGACCCCTGACCCGCCACCCCATTGAGCAAAAATGTGGCCTGATAATGACCCGTTATCCAATTAGGAAGTTGCACTAGGGTCAGGTCCTCGTCTTCTCCCCCAAAACAGCATCAGCATCTTCATTGTGTTAAACATAGATCATTTTTTTTTTCTCTCAAATATGTATATACTCACACCTGGTTACAACGCATTAGTGATCATAACATTATAACAAAAGAATAAACAAAAAAAAGAAACATAAAACATTAAAATTGTTACATCTGGGGTTGCATGCCATCACCTCATTATTTATCATTAAATGTAATTAAAATACATTTTTGTCATTAAAAAGAGCAGGTTTGTCATCACAAGGGTGTGTCTGAGAGTGTGTGTGTGTGTGTGTGTGTGTGTGTGTGTGTGTGTGTGTTTGAACATAAAACAGCATCAGTTTACATGACAGTTCTGTAAAAGTAGAACAAATAGAACAAATCATCATGAGTTCATAAAACGCGAGGGTGCAGTTTGATATTTTTTACATGTGCATATTGTTCACTGGTCAGCTCACGCAAGCAGCATGTGGAGATAAATATGATCATAATAATAAATATGCAGATAAGATGCAAAGAAAGACAAATGTTGCTTGTCAGTCAACATTGGGTAAGCTGATTGAGAAGGAAAGGAGAGGTTCACTGCAGTATTCCAAGAGTACAAAAGGGCGATATGACCGCGGCTGTTAAACATGGAGCTTCAATTGAAACACAGTGGCGAATGCAGTCGACTGCCATTAAAAACATGGAGAGAAAAGAGATTCCTGCTTGACTATTCCATATAAGGGTAGCTTTTCAGGATTTGGACGTTCAAGTAACATCCTCCATTCTGTTGAGGGTGCTCAGGAGTGAAGCTGCACGCAACACACCCCTCACTGAGCAAAAATCATCTAAGCCCCCTATTGCCATCCCCTCTTCACTTCCTCTTCTTCTCACTTCACTTGGGTTGCATGAGCCCGGGCAAAGAGCCGAACTGGAAGACCTAGGACTGGTAAACATCAAAAGGAGAAAAGTTTGATTCTGCTTTGCGGCCGTTACAAATCAGTTGTTTTTCTTCTTCTTCTTTTTTTTTATAATTTCTTTTTCTACAAAAAATCTGAGCAGCATCCTGTTCTGTTGCTACGATTGAAGCTCCCCCCAAAATGCACAGAATCATCCTGAGGTATTTTATTTGATACAATTTGGCTTTGTAAATCCAATCAATCAAGCAAATCAATTTTTTTTTGTGGGCACACGTGTACATGGAAAAATGTGCATGTGCAAATCTTTACTGCTAAGTGTTATCAAAAAGAACAAACAAACAAATGCATAAACAACCAAATGTTCTGGTTAAGACTTCAAGCTTACCCGAGTTCTGCCATGCAGAGACACAACTTACTCCACACGAAGACGGATACATGATTGATGAGCACATACTGTAACGTGGAGCCTCCTCGGCTCCATCCCTCTCCATCTTGCCCAGTCCACCCACCCAAACAACGCTATGAAGGTAAACAAGGGATCTATCTCAAGTAATCTTCAGATCCTCAAGAGCTTGGTTGACTCTGGATCAACGGTAATTGATTATCAATAATTGTTAACCCAATCCCCTTGACTGTAGTGGTTAGATACCGTATAGCTCTGCTATCCAACCAAACCAAAAGTAACCAACCAAACCAAAGTTCAATTTTACAAAAGCAATAAAGTGAAGTAGTTATATAGTCATTCAACACTCTAGTGATGTGTCATGTTGTTTAAGGAAGGGAAGAAGGAAGGAGGAAAGAAGGAAGGAATCGTCAATGTATTTTTTTTTATATATATATGTAATACCCTGTTTCTCTGGGAGGTCAAAAGACAAAAACACATCAGCGCCCACTCCCTCCCCAACTCAGACAAGGTTTTGATGGACAGTTGTCATTTCATCCTTTTCTCCCTTGTTTATATCCTCTTTGCTCTCTTCCCTTCCACCATTGTCTTGCTCTTTTGCAGCAGGAGCCACAGCAGGACACAGATTTACTAAGCA
Organism: Gymnocephalus cernua; assembly: GCA_023631565.1. NCBI lineage: Eukaryota > Metazoa > Chordata > Actinopteri > Perciformes > Percidae > Gymnocephalus > Gymnocephalus cernua. Next base: position 8,159,329 of record CM042441.1, read on the forward strand.
CAAAGGTCAAGGGTAAAGGTTTCGATTGTACAAGTATCCATCCACCATCCGTGGCAAGACAGTCCCTTTTCAAAAACATGTAAAATATGTGTCTAAGAGTGTATTTGTGTGTATTTTGTCATCTCCGACAGAAAAAAATCAACACATGCAAAATAAACTACTACACTTGATGGTATTTTTCAGAAAGCTATGCTTTTTCAAAAGCATATGTGGGAGAGAAGTTTTAAAACTAATGGCTATTGTGCTACCAAATAAGCAAACACTAAAATCCTACATAGGGGGATCCGGATGCCAGAATCCCTAATAAATCTTATAGTTTAATAGAATAAAAAAGCAATACTTTGCAATTATTTTTCTATGTGCAGAGCCATAAATGAAATGCCCACCAATTGCCTCAGGTTTCCCTGCTTGTGTGTAATTTTCTATCAGACATTTTGTCAGTTTGTCTTTTTTATCTGTCAGTCTGTAAACATTATTCATTGATAGCACCTACATTACTCTCAGCTTAACATCTCTATCATGTCCCTTAGCATGGGCTTAACACATAAAACCAAACTCTGACCAAGCACACCGATACCTTACTGCCACAAACAACTGGAGGCTCCGCTCTGTGTCATTTAGCCGCTCATCTCCTTTCTCCCTCTCTCTCCTCTTGCACTGCCAGGTGCCTCGGTGGCCATATTTGTCACAGTAACAAGCAGCAGACCGTTGGACTAGCTGACTGTGATGCCCCTGCCCTCCTGGGACGCCTCCATGTCTGGCCATGACATCAAACGTGCCCATCTGTTTTCTCTGTCAGGCCTCTTCTCCTCAACTAGCAAGCTGCAAGCTTGACAGTGGAGGTGAAAAGGAAAAAGGGGGAAAGAAGGAGGGGTTAATCCCTCTCTCTCTCTCTCCCTCTAATTCCCCTCACATATACTTTCTCCCATCCTCCTCACCACTTTCTCACACATTTTAATCACAAATCAAATGCCTCCTTCCAAACAGCCTCTGTAGGAGTCCTCCTTTACTGTAAATTAGGCCTTCTCTGTCCCAATTATGGGACTATGCCATTTCCTAAACCTTTTTAAAACCTATAGGGTTAATGATTCCCCTCCCCTTTACACCAGGATACCTTATGGCAGCGTGCCAGCCATGCATCCAACTTATTGGTACATGGCAGAGAATGGACAAAAATGATGATATCATCTGCAAAGAGAGTAGTAGTAGTAAGAGTAGTACCGTCGTACCCAGGTGGGCACGAGTTCTTTTGGATTACAATGTCGAAGAGAAGAAGAAAAACGTAGTGTGGCTATGGCATCCCTTGGTGGATAACATAGTTGATAAATTATAATACAAACCCAGAGAGCAGTAAGGAGGAGAGAACACATCATTTCTTATGTCAACTAAACATCTGACTCCAGACTGGGGATTTTTTTATACACCCGTCTATTGCTGAACTGGGCTGAGTTTAGGACACCACGTGGGGCCGGGTATGCACTAGTCTTATTGGCTGAGTAAGGCATCACATGCTCTTTATTGTACATGTCATTGGCTATCCGCCCATCCCGTGAGCAATATGAAGTGGTGGATTTAACGGAAGAGCGGAGATTGTTCGCATCGTTGCGTGTTTTGATGGGGGGCGCTCCGACGGCTGCTGCAGGCGAGGCCACCGCCAGCTGATTGTAAATATCAGAGGAGCTACGCCCATGGACCAGTCTGCTGCTGGTGTCATCCCTCAGCGAGTGGCTGAGGAAAGGGTTTTCCGAGCCATGGGCCGGGTACAGGGACTTGCTCCTCTTGCTCTCCTCCAGGTTGTGGTTAAACAGCATTGATTTGGACCCGGTGCCAAACAGTCTGCCGGAGTAGGGACGCATGCCGAAGAGGTTCGCATAGTGCGAGTCAGATGTGGAGTCCAAGAAGCGGTCCTTCTCCTTGAGGCTCACGCTGCGTGCCGGTCGGCCCAGGTCTACATCTTTGGGCTTTTCAAGCATGATGTTGTCAAAGGAGTGCTGACGACTTAGCCTCAAGCGGTTTCGCTTTTGAACATGTGGCCCATCTGTCTGTGGCCAATACAGACCAAACATTTCATCTGGTTGCTGCTGCTGTTGGTGGTGCCTGGTGGGACTGGCCAAGGGGTCTGCAAGGAGCTGGTCCTCACTAATGTCATACAGGTTGGCTGTGTGGAGGCATGCTTCACACCGATTATAGGGTGAGCGTGTGGCAGAAGCTACAGCAGGTACAGCAGGAGTGTATGGCGCTCCCGGTGGGTAGCTAGCACTCACTTTTGACAAGCAGGAACGACAGTGTGTCTGTTTATAGCGGTCAATGGATTCATGTGGGGACAGAACAATGTTTTTGTCTTTCATGCTGTAGTGTTTAGAGTAAGTTGGGTCTGGTAGAAGATCTGAATCGGTGTGATGCAAAGGCGAGGAGTTCAGATGAATGATGGGCTGCTCACACTTCCTATAGTTGTCACTGTGGTCGGAGTAGATCTCGGGATAATCCAAATCGTCTGCAGCGAGGCCGCGACTCTCACGATAGTGAATGGGGTCTGAGTGCAGGCTCAGCTCTCGTTCTGAGTCGATAGTGTAAATTTTCTCTCCTCCTCCTCCTCCTCTCCCGGTTTGGTTGGTTCCACCGGTGACCTGCTTAGTCTTTAAGTAGGACAGCTCTACCTCACTGCAGTCTCTTGGGTATTTTGACGTCATCGGTCTTTTTTTTAAGTTGTCCTTGGGCTTCAGGTGCTTGTTGTTTTCTGGGTCCTTGTAGGAGGCTGCTCTGCTGGAACAGTCGGAGATGTCAGAGTGGGCTGCATCCTCAGGGAGGTAGCGCTGTGTCTTCATCGACATTCGTGAATCTGGCATCAGCATGTCAGGCATCGGAGGGGGCCCAGGAGGCCCTGAACGAAGCGTGTCCACTGACTTCTTCCACAGGGTCCGGGGCGGCTTGGCATTGGTCTGGACTGAGTCAGCACTCACTGCCACCTCTACTGTGTTGGGATTGGCATCATTCAGGGTCAGAGGATGCTGGCCACCCTGGAAGATGTAGTTGTTAAGGTGGTCTTTGTGGCGGTTAGCAAGATAAGACTGCAGGTCACCAGTGTCCCCATAGATCATATCTTTGGGAGCATAGCTTCGGTTGTCAGCATAGATAAAGTTACCCTTCTCTGCCATCATGTCCATGATCATGGGACCAGCTGAGTGCATGAACTCACGTTTGGGTGAGTTCATGCGGGAGCCACTCAGGTTAGACATGTTGGTCATCTGTTTTGCTGATTTAATGAGCTTAAGCATTTTGTCCTGGGGGCTAAAGTCCAGATCTGACTTTTTCTTCATGTCAATGTGGACTCCATGGATGCAACTCCAGATTCCCTGCATGGAGACATATGGATGATAAAGTGGAATGGAGGACAAAAAATGTCACAGGACAAAAAAATGAGAGAGGAGTAGGAGAAGGAAAGAGATCAAATGGAAGAGAGGGAGAATCAAACATAAAGAAAGATTGAGAGAGAAATGGAGAAAGACAAACAGAATAGTTATTAGTTATCTACTCTGGCAAAATATATTTGTGGTCTGTATGTTTCATAAAATTTAGTAAATTGGTGGTGATTTAGCAAATCACAGTACATTGAACCAACACAGTATTTTATCACCATTAACACAAACTTGAAACAGTATTAAATTAGGCTTTCTTTCATTATCTCTGAAACAAAATTGTTGTTCAGTTTATAAAAAAAAATCTAACTGTGCTCCTCAGTAAAGATAGAAATTTGTTTTGGTAACTATATGAATCTTCTAAATAATATAAGAGGATGGTGCAGTAAAAACAACATCATAATTTGGGACATTCTGAAGTAGAAACCATTCAGACTTAATCATAAACACACCAAGACAACAAAACACGCACAGAATGTTGCTCAAAAATAATCCAACCAGGCTAAATGCAGCCCCGCCAGTGTATATTTTTAAAATATTTTTCTAAAGAGGACACATAAGCAAAATATGATGCAGTGTGGAGTCTTCCTGCAGCTCCATCAATTCAACATTACAACTGTTTGCAAAGATATACCAGTCTTACAGTTAGTATAATCCATCTAATAACCTGAATCAACAATAACTTGAAAATATGACAAACTGGTTACAATATCTCTCATAACTCTATGCCCCAAACCTCCCTTACAGGTACTCCAGAGGTGACAGAGAAAACATTAAACTGTAAACAGGAGAAATTACCATCACTACAACTGTGAGGGAGGTTAATAAAGAGCTGCCTATATACAGTAATGCCTAACAGTGATGTAATAGAGCTCTCATTTAACGGTTCAAAGAACAAAGGCATTTTTTTTTACCATTACCTACCTCACGAATACATCCTTAAAATGCGTTAATCACTTTAACAAATTCCAAGTGCTTTTTTGGTTCAGCACACATTTCGTGGAGCTAATCAACACAAAAAAGGCCATTAAGGATGTCTTTTGCCCTAAATCACTGAGAATGGCTTTGGAATGTCTTTTTCAAGAACCTCACTTTATCTTTTCAAAAAGTTTTTGTCTCCTCACTAGCGCCACCCCCCCCCCCCCCCCCCCCTTAACTTTGAGTCACACTGCCTCAAAAATTGTGCAGAGACACTGCAGTGCTTTTAGGGATGCACGTCCATGTTGTCTGTTCTCACACACATCTAGGGAGAATGCTGACCTATCAACAGACTGAGGGAGAATAGATTGATTAAGCATGGGTTGCCGTGATTTCACCCAAAAACATGCTGCAATAAGGATCTATTTTTGTCGATATTCAGGGCTGCCTCGTGATCCCCTGCTCCCGTCTCCATCCTCCTTCTGCTTTGTGCAGCCCTCCCTCCTCCCCCCTTCTTTCACTTAGTTTCTTAGTTTAGCAGTAGCTCTCTTTCTCTGCATGTGTGTGTGCATGTGCTCTGCTCTCTTATTCCGCTGAGAGAAAATAGAACTAAGATAGAGCTGTCTGACCCCAATAATGCAGCATTAACCCCTGTTATAGTTGCAGTGGTTTGTTTCGCCTTATAGCATTGAACGCGACCACTGTTAACCCAGTCAGACCACCCCAGGCCCAGATATTCACACAGCCACATACTCACATATGCACAACCTCAATGGTTTTTGTGAGTTGACTCTTGGGCCTACAATTTAGGACTGTTGTTCCAAAAATATGTCTTGATCCTATGAACAAACCGGTCCTTACCCGACTGATGGAGAAGAGAAGACCTGGTGTGCCGGTGCAAACCCCAGTGAAGCAATATCTAAGCCTCCAATAGAAGAGATGCTCAGACACAAAGGTGATGAGGGAGAGCCCCATGGCCGTGGCCAGCATGTAGAAGACCCCAGCCATGTTGTCCACATCAAGCTGACTGGACATCACCTCATTCTTCTCGTTGTGGCAAATTCCTGTCAGCCACTGGGCTTCTAGTTCCTCCATTTCACCTGAAAACCAAAATAGCAGAGAGAGGCTCAAATCCCTTATCGAACGGCTCATTGGGGTTTGAAAAAGCCTCAACAGATGAATTTTAAAGCTTTAGTGTGTAACGTTATTATATTAACGAACCTCCGTTTCATTCAAGCCATTCCCAAATGGGTTGACACAAAACTAATTAGAACTCTCAGCTCCACACAACTCTTTCTAGATTTCTCAGTATGGCTATGTTCAGAAAATTATATCATCCGGCGACGTTCAAGCGCAGAAAATCGAGCGAAGATAATTACCTCTTCTGAAGAATCCATCATGTTTTTTCCTCCGTGTCCCCCTTGGCTACTAGTAACTGCGTGGAGGAGGGGTGGGGGGTGGTGCGCTATCACGGAAGGTTTGTATCATGTGGATGTGCCGACAGTTTTGTTGTCATTACTAACAATTCCTCATGGGGGCGACAGAAACTACACACTATAGCTTTAAGGGTAGACATATGTTTATACCCTGAACTACATTATATGAGATGTGGATTTACATTTAGAATTACTACTGAAGTCACCTTGCATGTATATAAAACCATCCTATACAAGCTGCCGTTGAATCTTATCTACGTACATTTAAAATTTTGTATTTATTATTACATGATGTTAATTACTATAAATTGATGGTAATTGGTGATATCGTCTGCAAAGAGAGTCATAATTTGTATTATTTTAAAAGCAGATGTGAAGTATCACACGGTATACATTGTATTTCAGTAGTTTTTGAACCCCAAAATGTATTTGCATTAAAAGCTAATACGGCTTAAAGTATTAATAGAGATACTTGATTGTGGCAAACAATATCTGCGTTTGGGTGAATTTAGTTTAAAAATATCTGTGTCAACCTTTAAAGGTTGAATGCTAACATATTTCTTTAACTGTTTGGTTTTTTGGGGGTTTGTTGTTCAAAATACATTTCTTTGGGCCTCACCAGCCCCTCCATGTTCCCTGATAGGACAAAAAGATTGTTTCTTTAGTGGTAATGAAAGAAAGGTAGACAGCAACAAAGACCTTATCTTTTCTCATCCCTCACTCTGTGATTCCTTCCCTCAGCACACCCTCCCTCTCCGGCTTCCTCTGTGACATTTGGCGCGTGGCTAATCCAATCTGTGTCATTCAGGGCTGGATAACTAAGGCTGCTAGTGGGGAAAGACAAATATCATGGTGGTGTTCAGCTCGATGTCTTCAGGGTGCAGACTCTCTAAAACATCATTAAACCTTTCGGACAATTGAGAAGAATTTGTCTCCTGGTAGATTCACAAATACACAAATAGATGTAGCCACAGTATATCTTTTTTTAATATGACATCATGACATGCTTGGAATTGGCAGCAAAAGAGAATGAAGAGAAATTAGATCTTTAAGTATCAACAGGTCACTTCTTTTCAGGGCTCTGTTTTTTAAAACCATGTGCATTCAAAGGGAAAAGCTTTGGGGAGCTGTGACTGTCTGCACCGTTGCTCTGACTCTGGGGGCAAAGTATTGCTGAAATTCAAATTTTGTTCTCTTTTCAGCAGTCAGACGGCTCGAGCAATACTCCGGTGACCAGTCAGTTGGAACACAGGAACACACGTCTCTACAAGTTTCATCCATACTTCCAGGGCTTTTAAAAATGTTTAAGCTTAAAGCATAGGACTGGGGGAAAAATACATGTATTATAAGACGTGTGAGAGCAGTAACACAACTTTTTGCTTTTCTGTGTCCTCCATTATATTTTTACGAACCACAAACACAAAATCCATTCCAGTTCAGGACATTCGCTTAATGTAAGTTTCTTCAGAGTGCTTATCTGCACACTGAAATAACCTCATAAAAGGTAGAGCTGAGCAAAAATAGTTCCAGACCCTGACTGGATGATATTTAGGTCTGACAGATTACAATCTTGCTACACTGTCAAAATATATGAATTTGGACTATTGCTGCTGCTCCAAGACAGGTACATTTGATCAGGATTGCGCTGTCTGAAACTTGGATTGAATAAGTAGTGAGAGCAGAAATTAGTTACATTTCCATACTATTGGCAAACAGGTACTGCATAAAACAACAGTATTCCCATTTTTTACAGTATAAAATGCCAAACTGTAAATGTGTAAATGTAAATGTTTAACCCTCAAAGAAAAGGTGTGATCTGCAGTTTGCTTAACCATATCTGCGCCAGACCATGTTGTTGTTGTTGTCTCTGTCTTTCACCTTCTTCCACTCATCCCTAGACACATCTTCTCTATGTCCGTGAAAAGCCGTATGCTCTCCACCCACATTGTGTCTATCTGATCAAGTAGCATCTGCCAAGACACAGAGTCCCTGTCATCTATCAAGTACCTGCCCTCTTCTCACTCCCCAAATTTCTCTCTCTATCTACCTGACACGCAGTCTTCCCTCGTCTTCCCCTCGTACCGTGCTCACTGCCTCGTCCACTCTTTGAACTCTCCCTTCTGTCTCTCATCGTTTTCTCCATCAATCTGTGTCCTTTCTCTCTTCCTCTGTCACACACTTTTCTTTTCTTCTTTTTTTGTATCTCTTTTCCCCATTTGCTATCTCTCTATTTTCTTCTTACCTTTCCTTTCTCCCTTGTGACTTTTATCTTATTTTCCTTACAATGCTGACGTTATTAGCTAAAAGAAAAAAGTGTAAAAAGATTAGATGGGATTATTAATAGGGGGAAGGACGCTAAGCAAAACAAAAACACTGAACCAGATGTTTTTCAAAACATTATCCAGCCATGAAGTATGATGAAGTGTGGCCTGTATGCTCTGCAGCCCTGATAAGATTTGGTTAGAGAGGATTATTGTGACACCAATGTTCATTTAATCAACTTCAGTGCACTTAATGTGAGTGGCTGTGAACACTTGCATCAGCAAAATGCTTCCGATGTAAAATGTAAATGAATCTGTCACTAAAAGCTTGAGCTCTCTCGCTTTTGCTCTGTTATGCAGTTGGAAATTGTTTATGTAAGAACTTCTGAAGCTACTGTAATAAAGGAATGCGGTGATTCTGATAGAGTAATGCTTACACACACACACACACAAGCAGATCTGGTGCTGCAGAGGAATATATTAGAATAACTAACACACTCTGCCCTCTGTTTAAAGCAGCCTTTTGTGTCCAGAATAACATCAAAGGACTATTTATACTTCACTGCTTTCCCTTTGTGCTGTCAGCAGACAAGGCAGTAAAGATGAGCGTGTGTGTGTGTGTTTGTGTGTGTGTGTGTGTGCGTGTGTGTGCGTGTGTGTGTGTGTGTGTGTGTGTGTGTGTGTGTGTGTGTGTGTGTGTGTGTGTGTGTGTGTGTACGCGCGCATGAATTACAATGGTGGCAAGGACCAATGTAACCTTTTGCCTTCGTGGATAGCGTCATGCACTTTAAATCTTTGTATGAGAACACCATGCGAGTGTGCTTCTCACCGTCTCCGATGATGGCCAGGATAGCCAGATCCACCTGTCGTTTCCAATAGGAGCCTTTCTGTAGAGCAATGCCATAACCGGTGGTAGCAAAGATGTACCTGAACACAAGCACATCCAAACACACACACACACACACACACACACACACACACACACACACACACACACACACACACACACACACACACACACACACACACACACACACACACACACACACACACACACACACACACAGAAAACAAACTTTAACCTTTAAACAAACATGATTACATTTATTCCTCTAAATTGGGGGTCTTCAACGTTTTTTAAGCCAAGGACGCCCTAACTGAAAGAGAGACGGAGCAGGGACCCCCTACTACATATATTGTATAAAATTAAGTTGCATATTAAACTGGGCCTAAATATTAAAATAATATTTGTTGGCATGATTTTATGAATAATGATTTATTATTAAGCACAGTGAATCCTTGGCATTAACTGTATCTGTGGATGGCCTTAGTGACTACCTTACCTGTAGGCCAGTAAGCCTATGATCAATGTTTTTTTAACAAATAGGCTGATTTATATTTGCTAATACTATGATGGATTCATGTTAAGACATTTTAAATTTAGAAAAAAACAAACCACCCTGTTGAATGTCTCTGCTCTATATGGTGTCACTTGGATTAAAAAAAAGGTCACAGATATGCAATCAAAGTTACTAAAATGAAATGTTTTGGTTGGGCCCAAAGAAAAGCAGTCTTAGTGTCTGCCCTCAGGTCTATCATATAACAATACTGCCCCATATGTACATTGAAACATGGTTGGCCGCTTTATCATCCCTCCGCTCCATATTGGCCTTGAAGAGGTCCCTTCTTAAAGCAATTTTAGTGTTCAGCTGATTTAAAATTGGATCTCTTTGCTGCCAGTGTAGAGAAGAGGAAGCATGGACAATGACCAATAATACATACAATGTACATATGGGCAGGTGAGTGTTGTTTTAAAACTTAAAACGTATATGTACCTGCCCATTAAATGATCTACATACTATAATTATAATCATTATAAAACATCATGCATGCATGCATATATATATATATATATATATATATATATATATATATATATAAATAATGAAAGTGTCTTGTATGTATGCTGCATATTCTTTCTCAAAAAAAATGAAATGTTGTGATCCTTAAATATGCTAATATGAATTAAATATTTAACAATTTAACATGTTCAATGAATTTGAATGGCATTACCCTCCGTAAAATGCTGATTTTTTTTTTTTTTCTCGTTATTTTAAAAAAAGATTAATGTCAATGTCAATTTCATTTGTATGGCACCTTACACTACATGTAAACCCAAAGTGCCCTTTAGATGAGCTGGTAAACACATTTTGTTACCTTTGGACAGAGGCAGGCTAGCTGTTTCCCCCTTTTTTCAGTCTTTGTGCTAAGCTAAGTTAGCCAGCTGGTGGTGGTAGCTTCATACTTACTGTATAAAAACGAGGGTGGTCAATCTTCTCATCTAACTATCAGCAAGAAAGCGATTAACCATATTTTCCCAAAATGTCGAACTTTTACTTTATATGTGTGAAGGCACAGAACTTAAAAAAATATATATTTCAGAATCACTGTGGCTTTTATTTACATGTATCTGTGCATTGCAACGACAAACAAACCCTTTCCAAACTTTCCACAATGGTTTGGACCAAAGAATGGCAGGATCAGACCATGAAGTGAAGACAATCCACACTTAAAGTGTCTTTAGAATTAAAGCTGTGGTTACCCGCTGCCAATGGTCACCAGCTTACATCCCTCATCTCTGCCGGCCATGTAGTTCAACACCGCAGCATCATAGATGAAGGCATCCAGTTTCCTGCAAGAGGAGAAAAAAGAACAGAGGAAAGAGACAGAAGAAAACAGACAGAGGGAGGGGATGAAGATGCATGAGGGGTTTGAATTGTTTTTTAGTTTTTTAAAGAGAGTGAGTATGAAGTGCACAGAAGGGGACCGCAAGCAGAAGAGGGGCTTATTTTTCAGAATGTGTTGTTTGCTGATCAGTTCTAAAGTGTTAAATCATCTCCAGTAGGACTGCTATCCAAGCGTAACCAAACACATAGAGGGCACAGTGGGGAGTGGCTGCGGTTCAATACAGCACGCTTCACTGATGATAGGATCTTGGAGGCAAATGAACGACCTAAACAAACTTTAGACAGACACAAACATTTACACTTTTTCTCTCTCTCTCTCTCTCTCTCTCTCTCTCTCTCTCTCTCTCTCTCTCTCTCTCTCTGTCCACACAGACAAACACACACATAAATGAGCAGGTTGCGTGAAAGCGAAATGTACAAACGAAAAGATGCCAGACTCAGACTGACATTTTCAATGTAACTGATGCCATTACTAACCGCTGCTCTCTCGGTGCCGGCTCACACCAACACTAACACCCCCCCTCCACACACACACACACACACACACACACACACACACACACACACACACACACACACACACACACACACACACACACACACACACACACACACACACACACACACAGCCCTGCTAATAGTGCAGTGACTGGCTGGCATTTACTGAATGTCAGATCCAGCCCCTCTAACGGAGGCTCACAGCCGATAGTTCAGCTGTGTAATTAGCTTAACCCAGCACTGGCTCCTCACGCAGGCTGTGTGTTCAAACATGTAGGAAACTGTGTGTGTCGTTGTGTGTGTGAGTACACTTCACAATGGCTGCACACTGGTAAGCATGGATGTGTGAGTGCATGTGTGTAGAGGCCAGCCACACCTTCATTTGGGGGGAATAAAATGTAGCAACAGTGATTTTCTTGCCACTTTCTATCTATACCTTTAAACATAACTTTGAACACGGCAAAATTACCATTTAGTGTGATTCTGAATCGTATTTTACACCACTACGGGGAAACTCTGCAGCGCAGTACATAGGCTGTCAGTTGAACTCCTGTACAAATAGCATCTGGACCCCAAAGAAAACATTTTAACAGAACTACGTTAGAAAGCCTAATTAAAAATGACTTCACAAATTGACACATGTTTTCTTGGTATACCTGTTTGCACACACATAAACGTTTTGTTGAGTTGAAAGTGGAATAACAATTGCAAACCCTAAACACCCCGAGTCTTCAGATTGACAACAGCACTACATCATGAAAGCTCACAGGGCCGCAATCGTGTGGCCACCAGAGAGAAAATTAAATACAAACAGTTCAGGTTGACGGCTCAGGAGAAGCCAAGAATCTTCACGTTGAATCTCTGGAAACACTGGAAAGTTACCACAATAGTAATAACTCCTTTGCTCCTCTGTATCTGTATTTGAATGTTAGAATCAAGATCATCCTACATCATGATATTCTACCTGCCACGCGCTTTTGCATGTATGTGACTTGTCAATGGAGCGTGAAGCTTTTTTTGCCAAACAACCCTGCGCTTTTTCTGCCAGTGCCCTTTGTATTGGGATCCCTGCTGTGCCGACACAGTGGTCCTATTGAAAATGAATGAAGTTACATGCAATATGTTTTGCAACAAATATGAATGCAACAGTAAGAACAAAATCAATAGTCATTCATTTACTTATAAAATATTGTAAAATTAGCTGGTACTGTGAGTAATTTAGGACCCAAAATGTAATCAAATCAATTCAACTCCCTGGTGCATAGTTTTGGTTCTTGTGGCTGAAACCGATTTTGCGTGTAAAGCCTGTCAGCATTATGTATGATCAGAGCTAATCCAGCCATCGAGCGCTGCTGTGTTGCTCATCTGCTAATACCACAGAATAGAATTATCAATGAGGGTATTACTGGCTGAACACACCTGCAGCTAGCTCTGTCTGTACAGATACAGATGAGCGTGTGTCTTTTTATTCTTTTTATTAAGCGTTTTGCTTGTGCTTGTTTGCATGTCGTATTAGTTTACCGAAGTATGCATATTTATGTGTGTGTGTGTATTGTTGAATTTGAATTTTATATTAACTTCATTAATCCTGCAAGGGAAAATTACAATTTTTTCACTCAGTTGTTAGAGCATACATGACACTCACACTGATACATGCTCAGGACCTATACATGCACAAAGGGAGAGATGTCAGAGTGAGGAGGCTGCGGCTGACAATGGACAGGCACCCCGAGCAGTAGTTGGGTCAGTGTCTTGCTCAAGGAGGTGAACTGGCACCTCTCTGGCTACCAGTCCACACTCCGACTTTTGGTACGTACAGGGACTGGAACCGGTTCCCAACCCAACTCCCCTACGGATGAGCTACTGCCACCCCTAATGTGTGTGTGTGTGTGTGTGTGTGTTTACCTCTGTGCTGTATGTTAATACAACAACACAGGCGAGGGTATTATAAATGCAGCAGTGGTTTAACCTGTCTTTACGTGTTTTCATCCAGTTTACTTATGACTTATGGATGAGAGAGAATGAGCTGAAAGACATATCTGCATGAAAATCATGGATCAAGAATAACATCCTCATATTTGTTGCATGTGACAGCCCCCCCCCCCCCCCCCCCCTCCCTATCTCCTCTATCTCCTTGTGAGGCAGCCCATCCTTCGAGCTGAGAACTCTAATTGGATACTACCCGATAGCCATTACCCAATCAGAAATAACTTCTTGTCATATCACCTCAGCAACGTTTTTGTCCTTTACCGGGTCCTTTCCACCATTTCTTTCTCATTCTCCCTGCCATCTCTCCATTCCTTAATGTCCCTTTCCCCCTCCTTTCCTGTCCTCATCCTTGGTCTCTCTTTCCATTCCTCTCTTTATTCTTACCCTCAATTTCCCCTTTTCCGTTGCCCTCCATTTTTCATTCCATTACTGCTTTCTTCTAGTCACTTGGCCCTTTCCTCTTGCCCTCCACACTTCCTTCATTTCCTCCAATCAGGCATTTTGCCCTTGGTCTCCTACCCCACCCCCTATCCTCTTATTCCCATGTGCTGGTGTGATGAGAGTCACCCCTCTGCCTCTCCTCCCTTTACTTTTCACAGCTTTTACCTTCACTTTTCTATCCATCCAAGGTCAAACGTCTCCACTCTTATAATCCGTCCTTGGTTAGCTTTGTGATGAGCCCCACTCCCTCTCTTATACACACGCAATATGGACATATATTGACGACAAAAGATCTAAGAGCACAAAACAAATTGTTTGCGCTACTCAGTCTGCAAGTCAACATTTGAGAGAGCACAGGCACAGATTTGTAAGAGTAGAATTAGATTTGAGAGTCTCATTTCTTTCCAGCTGTTTTAGGAGCTTCTGAGCTGCAACAGGACACACACTGAAAATAAGGGCCGATTGGAAAGTACTCAAAGGGACAACATGTGATTTACATATTTTATGTTTGAAAGCTATATCATTTGCCAACACATTGAAGTGATTTTAGCTCAAATGTAGTACACAATTCCTCTCTAGTTATTCACACGTTCAAATGATCTGTTTCTGTGTCTGCTCACGTTTCTGTGCTCCGTGGTGCACAAATCTAATTCTGCTCTTAAAAATCTGTCCCTGTGCGCTCTCAAAGGTTGACTTGCAGACTGAGTAGCGCTTGAATTTGTTTTGTGCTCTCTCAAATTTTTTTGTCATCAATATACTTCCATAGCACACCCCCACCAGTCCCATTGTAGAGACCAGTACTAAAAATAGCTCCTGCTGTTCCCAATGAGGAAGCCCATTCATCCCCGGTCTCAGAGGAGCTGTCACAGACAGACACAAACCAGCCCCCCCCCCCCCCCCCCCCCCCCACACACACACACGTGAAAGCAAGCACACTCACAGACATGCAATCACACACACATCGATGTTTAGGTGTTTAGGTGCACACACACACGCAAGCACGCACGCACACGCACACACACACACACTTTTTTTAAGTTGACAAGTGAATATTTCGCAGAAAGTGAAAAGAGTATTTGATCGCAGATTAGTAAAGGAATGTGCTTACTCACAATCATGCATACACAGTGTTCCCTTACCCCGTTTTGAGGCTGACAAGTGCGTCCACGACTCCGGTTTGATGATATTTTACCATGTACTGGTGCATAGCGGGGTAGTTCTTCCTGATGTTCCTCTCTGTGGATCCGTTTGGAACCGTCCCGAAACGGAACGGAGGCGAGTATGCGTATGGGTTCTGAAACTGTGGTGGAGGAAAGATGGAGAGGAAATAAAGAGGGAGGAAAAACAGAGGGGTAAATAAAAGATAAACATAGAGAGAATCAGTGTGTGAATACAGCGTAAGTGTGTGTGTGTGTGTGTCTAACAGTGTATATGTGGGGGTGGGTGCAAGCAGTATATGTATAGGTCATACCAATTGATACAGAAATTATATCTAAGATATAGAAAATATATCAGTCACAGTGAAGCGATAGACTTTCCTGTGTTTGTCAAAACTCTTGATTAGTTTCATTAACTTGATTTGAAAATGACACCATTTTGGGGGGGAAAAGGGCTTAGTCTGAGAAGTAGAAATTCCACGTATAGTATGAATGTCCACCCTGCGACCCAACCCAATGTATTGCTGTAAATAAACAGTATTATGTAAAATGTTGCCAACTATGTGTAAAATGTGCATAGGTTTACTTACAAGCTATGAAGTGTCCACAAATTGAATTTGAATCAAACACACTGTGTCACAATGAAGCTGATGCATACCGTATACTGTGTACAATATTAACGGTGATATAAACACAGATTTGAAAGGCAGTAGCTACACTGATGTTGCTGCATTTCAGCACAGAGTTGTACTTTATTTAAAGAAAATCACCCTTCAACAGTTCTAATGTCGAAATAAGTGTGGTGATATTTGTGCCCCATATGTGTGTGACCAGATGCTGCATAACAGTGCCCAACATCACCTGCTTATTAGCATCTTTACATCTATGAACACCTAAACTACAGTGCCTGTAGTTTGTCTCTGTCTAATGAGTCCTGTAAACACAACTGATTCTGTTGAACTTTCTAATATATTTGATCAAACTAGACGGAGCTAGGGTATGCAGTTTCTCTATATTGCTCCAGTTAAATACTGGGAATCCAAATGCTTCATTCTTGAGATTGCAGTGTAAAAAAGTAGTAACTAAAATATAATTGTCTTATTCATTTCAGTTGACGATGTACAACATAAATGTTGCCTTTACTAGATCTTCAGTTGAGAGGCCACTTTTTTCTCCCCATCTCTAACAGAATTTTTCTTTTTTTTAAACTCTAGTCCGTGTACAGGTCAAGGGTTTTGTAGTAGTGTGCTTGTCGCTCCGGTAACAACCTACCCTCAAGCACTGCAGTAACAATCTGCCCTCAGTGCCAGAAACAGACAAACCCTATCAATTAGAAGTGTGTATTATGAGCTCCACTCCACACAGTTTGAGTTTGTTTGTGTGTCGTAGTACCGAGCAGTGGTTTTACTACATATTATTAAAAGAGTTCTGTAAAATAATATTCCATGGCATTGCTACATGTCTGTTTTGCTTTACTTTCACATACAGTATTCATACAACACATAGTGACTCAACCTGTAGGCGGAGTATGACATATTATTGCATATTATTAGCACTAGTTTTCTACTCAACATCTAAACATGTATGTAATTGTAATTGTTGACTTGTTTATGTTAAGTTACATCACAAATGTATCTGGATTATATATAATGTATATGTAAATATTTACGCGTACTGTATCTGTCTGCACACATCAGTTCATCTCTATTGTATAATCAGGTCAGGGTGAAGGCGTGTTCATAAGTCTGCTGTGTATGCACTAGTGGTGATGTCACGCAGTGTGTGTGTGTGTGTGTGTGTGTGTGTGCATCCCAAGCAATAGCCCTGAGGAAACGCTCTCTCCTCATGCAGTCCTCTGTCTCTTTCCTCATCCTTCTCCCCTTTGTGGCTTTTTTAGCAGAAGCTTTCCTGTCAGAAGAGGGCACATATGACACGGGGGACTGGGGAAATTCATATTGGGACAGAGCTCTTCTCCTGCTGGATAATAGACCTATTTTTCACAGCAGACATTTTGACTTGACATAGCAGGAAAAGCACAGGTGAAATTGATAACATTAACGATGGCTTAGTTCCATTAAGTGTCCCTGTGAGCTATTCCAGTGAGCCAGCATGCACCATACCAAGGCCTCAGTGGAATGCAGCCATCATTATTTCTATTAAACACACCTGATTTTCCTACTATAACATATGAAAACGTATGCTGTAATAAAAAAGGGCTTTTGAGAATTGCACCAGCTGCTGCTAATGAAAGCTTGATGAGAAAATGAAAGAGCAGGGGATCTGTGTTTCTGACAGTGGAGATAAGAGTACGCAATGCCCTGCTACAGGGCCACGACTTACAGCAATGCCCTCTAGATATTGAGATTTTATTAACAGGTGATTGAAATCAGCTCCCAACCTTTTCTACCTTAAGATCCTGTTTTTTATTAGACTGGGTAAACCCAGCCCGATCTGCCAGCGATTTGATTTCGCCCTGCAGCTCAGGCTGGAAACCTGTACATTTATCTATCCTGCTTCTGTTACAAATTTGCGGGAACCAATCACAAACTGGCTTATCCACCTGGCGCCACCAGCTTTTTGTTTACATTCAACAAGCCGGCCACCGAAGTGCAGCAACCCGTTGATGCCGCTGTCGCTGCTACATCACCTGGATCGTTGATCTGATTGGTTGAAGGACTATCCAACTGTGTACAGAGTCATTTGAACTATGCCTGTTGATCATGCCTCTTGTGCAGAGAAAATACAGAGCAGACTCCCCAGACTAATGTTCAGTCTTAAAAGATTGAGCTTGGTCTGGTGATAGCCAGACTAGTTTTTTACGTGATTTTTTGTACTTTCAGGTTCAATGTTTAAGAGCATAGAGGGGATGTTTTGATGTATTAAATACAAAGATCCATTATAGTATATACTTTTAATACATTTTTAATATATTTAAAAATGGATTTCTCTCACAATCTCATGTGGTGGTCAAGTGACCCTACTAAGTGATCCTAATGCTGTTTTGTATATTACCTCAGCTCGCCCAGACTGTGTATTCACCTCTCCTCTGTCCCATATGTCTTTTATTGCTTCGTTCTGCTCCTCTGCTGTTACCCTCTCTTTTTTATTATGGAAGTTCCGCTGTTATAGAAGCAAAGGACTGCCTTTTTTTGTATGTGTGTCTATGTTATGTGTGCAAGTGTGTGTTTGTGTGTGTGTGTGTGTGTGTGTATTGTGGTCTCTCAACTGTAGATTTTAATGCTCCTTTTTGCCTGTCCATCTCCATCACATGCCACTGTGTTTTTCTACATGTGCGCTGTATCTCTCTTAAAGCAGCAGTTCTCAAGGTCCTTGTGTGTTTAGTTTTTATTCTTCTGTGGCTGAACAGTATTGTTGTGGTGTCACTGCAAAGCCTGGAGACGTTTTACCACAACTTTGTTGCTTAAGTTAGATTTTTCTTCTCAAACTTTGAAGGTGCTCTGCGACTCTGAAAGCAGTTTGAGAGCGGCCCTTTTAAAATCAGTCCTGATATTGGTCCTAGTGGTGGGCAACAATGGGTTTTTTTCAACACGTTTGTATGTGTTCAGACAGGCGTCTCTGCTCTCAAGGGCAGCTGTATCCAAAAACGATTGTCATTGATTCCATGTCATTTTGGCGCATCGATCACACTACAGATAGAAGATGCATTTACCACTTTAGGCTCACCTCTATGTCACACTACAGGGAGAGAGCATAAATTAAAGAAACTGTACGGTAAATAGATGGCTAAACTAGTATAACAACATGATGCTGGTGGTTAAACGAGCAGTTTAAAGCATTTCATTAGTATTTATAAAGTGGTCTAAATGCTTTTTCCATATTCATATTCATATATATATATATTCATATATATATATATATATATATATATATATATATATATATATATATATCAGGAATCTTTGCACATTGTTGGGAATAAAATATTAGAAAATATAATGATGTTTTATCTAAACCAGCCCTCAAAATTTCATAAATTGTCAGTAAATATTCATATCATTAGTTATAAGAGGTTTGGTTGTACCATTTTTTTCTTTTAGATCTCTTTTAAACGGATGCATGTGGCCAGTTCCAAAGCCCGGTTACTGCTGTTATTATTATGCCACCACGACAAATCGCTAGAACCCCAACCCAGCACTTAATGAAATTTGAATTTTTTTAATTCTGTGGGCTAAAAACCTGCTCTACTATCAGCTGTTGAGAAACGAGAACAGGATGTCCTCTTCAGCCAGCAGAGACAAATAGGCCAGTGCTGTAAAGACAAATCGCTGGTGGTTATAGAGCCTAAAATGCCACAGACCTGTTAAGTGACTGCCCTCCACTTGCACATGAGATGGCCTGCTTGGGAGGCATGTTGCCAACAGCTCAGTATACATTCATTACTCCCTCTTCATAAAAGATTTAAAAAAAAAAAGATATCTTGAAAAATATTACAGCTTTGTCAATGTTATAGGCACACTAACACAAAGATGCCATCACATTTTTTCATGAATGATGGTCACAATGTATTTTTTGTCATTTATTTATTTTTTCTTCCAGCTGGTCTGGACCCCCCTAGTGCTGTGGTCCATGTTGTCTGTATATATGTCTGAAATTGTGTTCATTATCGTTTTCCTGTCTTTTGTTGCTAAACATGCCGTGTGATTCCTGCTGCAACCTAATATTCCCATGGGGACAATACAACAAACTACTACTACTTAGGGCTGGGCGATAAAACGATAACGATATGTATCGCGATAGACATGTAATCAATATCAATAAAAAATGCGCTCGATAAAAGTTCGATAATTTTTTTTTTTTTTTTTTCGTCGGAAGAAACCAGAGGTTCAAAGCAAGTTTGGTTGCATGAACAAAGGCACTCGCTCTCTGGTAGCCTAGCAACGTAGGGAGTGACACGCTAACAGCCAATCATGTAACAGTATTGTGTTTGGTTGCGCCATATCGTTGTCTTGTGTTGGATTCTTCAATAACAGAACTGCCGTGGAGTGATAAGTGGAAAATGCGTGCTGCAGCGAGCGCGGAAGTTCTTGATGAAACGGGAGACGTCAGCTCGCCAATATGGCAGTTTTTTGGATTTTATAAGTCTTACCGTAGTCAGACCAATGTCGTCTGCAAATTATGCAAGACCATCGTCCGCACCGCAAACCTGTTTTACCACTTTAGCCGCGCTCACCCTTTGGAGCACAGCCGTATTCGCCAGCAACGTCCAACAACATCTGCAGCTGGAACCCCGCACAAGCAGCAGAGCACCACGGAGAGGTACTCTCAGTGCCTTATGACTGTAAAAGCTAAACGGTACAAATAAATAACGGAGGCAGTGGCATATCATATAGGCAAAGACATGCTTCCGCTGAGCACCCTCCCCCCCCCCCCCCACCATGTACGGTTTAGGCTGTAGCGTGACTGTTAGACGGAGAAAAATAATAACTGTTACTGTGCTGTATCAGGTTTGTTTTTTATGTTACAGATGTAAAGTCTACCTCAGTTTTATTTCAATTTCTCCTATGTTTACAAAACACTGCACATATTTTAAAACACTTCATTCACCAGAAGTGTTCATTGTGATTTTAGACTTATGTTTACATTTGAATTATTTGAGTGTTTTCCATGGTTGTATTGACATTTCTGCTTTTATAACTGAGGGGATTATAATCGGAGGAAGGTTAAGCTTAAAATAAAAACGTTTAAATTGAATAAATGTTTTTCTCCTGGTCCTTATTTTAAATACGTCATAAAAAATATCAATAATTATCGATATCGACTGATATGAAACACTTATATCGTGATACAGTTTTCAGCCATATCGCCCAGCCCTACTACTACTTAAGTTATCCGACCTCTTATTTTATTGACATTGGGTGAATGTGCTCTGTGTGTTCTGACATTTTTAGACTCAAGAATCACAGCTAAAACCACTGCGACATACAGAATTTTTGTTAGCAAGTTCTGAGAAATTACGATAAAAGGACCTTTGACATGTTTACTGGCATTTTGTTTCATTGTACATCTCCACATGTGGCAAACAAAGCTGTTGTATTTCCCCTTGTAAGTCCTAGTTTGCACAGCCAAGTACCAACAATGGGCCTACATTAAGCAAACTCTCTATGTCACAGAATTAACGTTAACATTAAGTGATATGAAAAGGTTGCTCAGCCTAATTCAAGACCTCTGAATCGCCACCCACATCACAGATTTTCTCGGCCATTCCAACAATGTGTGGGGATGGGGTGTCTGTGTCTTAGTTTGCACATCTGGTTGGTCATTAATCGCAAAGGTTGGAGGTTCCACAAGCTCTCCCAAAGTGTCCTTAAGCAAGATGCTTAACCCCACTCGTATGCGCTGGGAAAAATGAAAACTTTGCTTTGGATAAAAGTGTCCATGGAATGTAAGTGGAAATATTCAAATACACCATTTTATTTAAAGCTACATTGTGTAAGAATTTCTCCCATCTAGCGGTGAAATTGTATATGACAACCAAATGAATATTACTTTCTAGCCCTTCCCATTCCGAGCGCGTTTCAACTGCTACGGTGGCCGAACAAGGAATTAGCTCTTAGTATCTCCATCGCTTACACGCAGCTGTTCTAGCCACTCCAATATTAACTTTGGTCTTGTTGCTTTGCCTGTCGCGTTGTCATTTTAATTCTCTTTTTCCTTTCCGGCTGGCATTCGTCACGGTGCCACTGAGTCTAAAAGTGCGAAAGGCGGAGGTATGTCCCTCTTTGGCTAAGGTATTTTAAAGATGGAGGCGCTACGTGGCGGCCGTCATTCGAGCGACTCGCCTGTATGTATTCTGAATGATTCTAAATGGCAGATTCTACGCTTACGAGAATACTTTGATTAGTTGGTGGAAGTAATTACACATTCAACAACAAAGGTTTTTTTGCTATGAATCAACTCAAAAAATTACACAATGTAGGTTTAAGGAGAAAATAACACATTTATATTGCGTGAGAAAAACCGCATGTTTTTGCCCCAAACTGCATGTGAGTAGCATAAAATGTCTGTAAAAGGGTAGTCTCACTTTGCCAGACCATCCACACGCTGCGGAGCAGGGGAGGGTCTGGCTAGTCCACACAGCATTCCGGGATACAACACAAAGAAAGCGGAAAACGGACATCAGCGAAAACGCAGCACCGGTGCAATCCCGGAAGTGGAACGTCAAGGATATAGACTAGTAAAAACCCAATTTTTTTTTTAGATATCTTGGGGTGAGAGGTCAAGGAACCCCTTCAAAAATGTTTCCCTCACCAAAATAGCCTAACTTTTAGAGTGCTATTTGCCCTTTCTGGCAAGCTAGACCTGTCATGGTTGGTTCCACGGATGCCTTAGGTTATCTACGTTCATACAGTATAATAACAATATCTCCATTCTAGCTATAGAACCCAGCCCACCACAGCCTCTTAAACACAGTAATGTCGGCTGGGAGCGTTGCGGGTCTCATAGGGCAGTTTTCAGTATAATTCACTGACAGGCATCTTGATGGGGGGCTCTTCCTCCATCATTTTGCTGGTCACAGATAGCATTGTCCAGCCTCGCTCAGCATATCTTTCTGAATAGCCATTTGCCCTTTTTGTCTGCTTCCTTTCTTCCGTAACCCTCTCTGTCTTCCCAAGTCCCCTTGACTTCCTCCCCCCTCGCGCCACTCCTTTCTCCCTTCCTCAGCCGTCAACTTGGCCCATATCTGTCTGCCTGTTGTCTTGTACCATCTTGTGTGCATTGGCCTCTCGCTATTCCTCAGTCACCCTCCTGCCAGTTGCTGTACCCTTTCTTCCATCCCTCCCCCCCTCTCTCCTTCTGTTTGTTATCAAAACCCTCTACATCAGTCTCAAATGCTCTCTCCTTGGAAGCATCTCCCCCATACATCTCTCTCCTCAGAAACTCTCTACCCTTTTGTCTTGCTTTTCTGTTCGATATCGCTACATTTGGTCTGACCTTTTACTTTAATTTTTCAGCCTGTCATCCTCCTCCTGCATGGCCACCTTTTCTACTTTCATTATCTTCCTTTTCTTTTATTCTTATATTTCAGTGTGTATTATTATTATTATAACCACATAGTGACAACAGTGGTATGACAAGCAATGCCTATATTCAAGGAAGAGATTTGGATTTTTAATCTAAAACCTTTACTTACAAAAGTCCATGTTGAAGAAGTAGAAGAACATTATTTCTATACATGGTATGAAATTAGGCTAATATTAGTATAGGAGAACCACATTTTGCAAGAATGTAAGACCAGAAATGTGTGGAATATTTCACTTCAAATTAAAAATGTGTTGTTTTGCCTACTCTAAATGGTTTGAGCAATGCAATCCAAACACAATTCCAAATACTTGCATTGTAGATAATGATCCTGATACCAACTGCTACTGCTATTCTGGTTGTTGATGTGCATCTCTGTCTCTCTGTCTCACTCTCCTCTCACTTTCGTAAATGTATCATTTTGTCATTTGGAATGTTTATACTGTAATTTCATTACACTGGTCTGTTCTGTACACACAACTATTGCTCGTCTGTGCATCCTGGGAGAGTGATCGCTCCTCAATTGCTCTCCCTGAGGTTAATTGAGGAGCGATCACTCCATTTTATCCTGTTAAGGTATTTTTGGGGGGGATTTCTCCTTGTCCGATACATACAACAGAGGGTACTGTACAGATTGTAAAGCCCTCTGAGGCAAATATGGTGATTTGTGACATTGGGCTATATAAATAAAGTTGACTTGGCTTGACTTGGATACAAATGTGTAAGTAATTCCTTTTTGTTTATAGACTTTAATGGATTTTCTGCACTTCCTATACAATGCCAGATGTTACCAGCAATATTGTAATTACATGTAGAGAGCACTTGAACTACTATATCAAATGTAATGCATACACTGCAGCATTTGTTATATACATGACACATTTACTCTTCTTACTACTGTTGCAGCAAATGCATCTCTGTACTGCTTGGTTTATCAACACTAAAAAGCGAACACACTTTGCTACTTCTGAAAAAGTATGCACAACAAGTAGTATTTATTACTGTTACTGTTGTAGCGTTTAGGGAGTGCAGAAAGGTTGGAATAAATTTGTAACAAAAATGTGTATTAAGCAATATGAGTTTGTTATGTTATGAGCATTTTTTACCCTCTGGATTTTGAAAAAAGCGGGACTACAAAAAAGTGTGCCAACATATAACATACCCAGTGTAAAAGTGTGGGTGGGCTACAACTTACACAACTAACTTCTTTACTGACAAAAAAAAACCCCATTAACAAACCAACTCCCATTTGTTGTCCATTACCTTGTTGTCGGAAAGCCCGGTGACTTGATCAACAAACTCCTCCTGGATCATGAAGGCAGCCAGGTTGGCAGTGTAGGAGGCCAGGAAGATGACAGCGAAGAAGGCCCACACAGACACTATGAACTTACTGGTAGTTCCTTTAGGGTTCTGCACTGGCACAGAATTGTTGAAGACCAGACCCCACAGCAGCCACACAGCCTTGCCCATTGTGAAGGAAGGGCCATGAGGGTCTGAATGAAGGGGACAATTTTGGAAAAAGAGAGAAATATGGTTTAGAGGAAAATGAGAACATACACATTTTATAGATAAGAATACTGTCTTGTGTGTGTGGTAATGTGCATGCGCACCTCTTCCCTGCGCCAGGTTTCTGTTAAAGCCAAGAGGACTGATGTATTCAAACATGAAGACAGCCATTGCAGTCACCAGTAGGAGCATCACAAACATCATCACCCACACTGATGCACTGAATGGCTCTGAGAGAAAGGAAGAAAGGAATAAGAGGTCAGGGATTAACTAATAACACGTTAGAATACATTTTTACATCTTACACATCACTTTGCTCACTCACTGTCTTTCATGAACTGAATGAATAAATCAATTATATATATATATATATAATATCGTATCTCACAAAAGTGAGTACACCCCTCACATTTGAGTAAATATTTCATTATATCTTTTAATGGGACAACACTGAAGAAATTACACTTTGCTATAATGTAAAGTATTAAGTATACAGCTTGTATACCAGTATAAATGTGCTGTCCCCTCAAAATAACACAACACACAGCCATTAATGTCTAAACTGCTGGCGACAAAAGTGAGTATGTTAAATTCCCATAGAGGCAGGCAGATATTTTTATTATCCTATTATTTGTAAAGGCCAGTTATTTGATGGATCCAGGATACTGTGCATCTTGATAAAGTTCCCTTGGCCTTTGGAATTAAAATAGCCGCACATCATGACATACCCTTCACCATACCTAGAGATTGGCATGGGGTACTTTCAAACCATCAAATAACTGTCCTTTACAAATAAAAATCTGCCTGCCTCTATGGGAATTTAACATAGGGGTGTACTCACTTTTGTTGCCAGCAGTTTAGACATTAATGGCTGTGTGTTGAGTTATTTTGAGGGGACAGCACATTTATACTGGTATACAAGCTGTATACTTAATACTTTACATTGTAGCAAAGTGTAATTTCTTCAGTGTTGTCCCATTAAAAGATATAATGAAATATTTACTAAAATGTAAGGGGTGTACTCACTTTTGTGAGATACTGAGTGTATATATATATATACACACACACACAAAAGTAGAGGGAAGAACTGCGTGGATAACAAGCTGACTACTGCATGTTCACAGAGCCCCCCCACCCCCCCCCCCCCCCCCACCCCCCCACCCCCCCCCCACACACACACACACACACACACACACACACACACACACACTTGCATATACACAGGCACACCTCCTATTTGACAGTGTGGAGGCGCACAGTATAGGAAGGCCTGGTGTCAGCACTCCTGTCCTCCCTCTGAGCTCACAACACTACTGCAGAGATTAAACTCTGCTCTAATGTATGGGAGAGCACTGCTGGCACAATGTGTGTGTGTGTTTGTGTGTGTGTGTGTGTGTGTGTGTGTGTGTGTGTGTGTGTGTGTGTGTGTGTGTGTGTGTGTGTGTGTGTGTGTGTGTGTGTGTGTGTGTGTGTGTGTGTGTGTGTGTGTGTTGGCAAGCAGCCATTAAAGGGTATTCCTGCTAAGCCCTTATAATTGCCTCTTTCACAGCAGTAACTGCATGCTGCATACATGTCAGCGTCCGTGCGTGCGTGTGTGTTTCTCTCTGCTTTCATGAAATTGTGCTGGCTGGTTTTTGTCTGTGCTTATGTGCGTGGCTTCATGTATGTGTGTGTGTGTGTGTGTGTGTGTGTGTGTGTGTGTGTGTGTGTGTGTGTGTGTGTGTGTGTGTGTGTGTGTGTGTGTGTGTGTGTGTGTGTGTGTGTGTGTGCGTGCGTTGGCGCCTTAGCACTATGCATAAAATGAACGTGACTGAGCAGCCATAACAGGGATATCCATGGTCACTCAAGTTAAAATCCTGCAGTTAAGTCCCTCTCAGGTAAGTGAGAGTCATTGTAGCAGGAAGCAGGAGTCGAGCCAAATCCCTCCGATGTAAGAGCAAGTATTGACAGCGGTGTAACCGAGCAGAATTGTGTTGTCAGCTCCTCTACCTCAACACACACACACACACACACACACACACACACACACACACACACACACACACACACACACACACACACACACACACACACACACACACACAAAACAAATACCATTCTACACTCGCACAAACCGAAAAAAAAAGCAAACAAGACAGATATTCCTCTCCCTCTCTCCTGAGTCCAACAACAAAGCAACAGTTATTCTCTGACAGTCACCTAGAAAGGCTGACGGGGAGACGGTTCCGTTGCTACGGGAGACCATGACGCTGATCCCGGTTTCCACGAACGGGACGGAGAAATCGATGACCTCAGAACGCTCCTCATTGATCGTCAGAGATCCGACGGCCATGACGGCTTTCTTATAGACCACCTTTGGAGGGCGGAGGAGAGGGAGGGCCGCAGGGTTAAAGGGAGGGAGGTATGGATGGATGGATGGATGGATGGATGAGGAGGGGGAGTGATTAGTGATGAAGAAAGAAAGACGAGTGAGGACAGGGAGAGAGGAAGAGATAGATGTTGAGGAGGAGAAAGATATGGACGGAAAAAGAGATGCGGTAAGATTACAATTTTGAGGAAAGGAAGATAGGGAAGTCAAAAAAGAGGAAGGTGAAAACAGAAGATGTAAAAAGAGAGGGTGAAATGGGAGAAAGTAGGAGAAAGGGGTATGGATAAATCATAAGTAAAAGGGAAAATGGTCAAAGGAGGAACACAGGAAAAGAAGAAGAATGTTCAATCATTGTGGCATTCACTGGTTTTCCACATGTGAAAGGCAGTCAAATGAAATAAGCAATCAATGTAATCAACACAACAGGCTCCTGAATCACACTGCATGTTCAGATCCCAGTTCAGGCTTGATACTGACTGGCACTGACACTGATCCTTAGACGTGAGCATTACATCCTAAAAACTGTGATAATAATGAAAAAAAAAAAACTCCTGTTATTGTCTTCAGTAGTCCACTAATTGCATGTAATCTCTGCAAATTAACAATAGTATTCATGATAATACTTTAAAAATAATTAATAGGTCCGAACAGCTGCCAAGTCAACACAAGAGTATGGACTTTATTGACTGCACACCAATAAAGTTTTTAATCCCAGGCTGATGAATGCCAGATGAACTTCAACTAATGAATAAAATAATATAGACAGCAATAAAGTGTACAGTCTTAAAATGAACTCTGGGACTTTACCTTCAAGTTGAAGCTGGTAATTGAAGATATGCAGAATACTTTTCTGCAGGAGTAGCTAAGATTTGTTTACTTTCTAAGCATTGCCAGTTGGTGCCAAAGCCTTATAGCTAAACTCATTTCCCCACACTGTTAAAGTTTTGCAAAGTCAACAACTAAAGCTCTTTTTTGGAACATAAGGAACAGGAATATCCTGCCATACAGACATCTGTAATTTCTTCTCAGACTTGGCTTGGATTTCAGACGTACTATAATCTAAAAGTGAAGAATGATCGTCGGTACTCTCATCATGACATGCTCCTGCACTTTCTTATGGTGCCACACACAGATAACTGCACCGCTACTTCCTTTATATTCAAGTCATAAAAATAGACAGAGAAACAGAGTTTAAAATTGGATACATATTAGATCCATGTGAATTACATCTGAGTTTCATGATGAGCTCAATAATTGTTTATGTATGTATGATGTCTGTTTGCACACATATTTGGGTGCCATCTGATATTGACCTTTATTGAGTGAACAATGTTTCACAATTAGCTGAATCTCTCTCTCTCTCTCTCTCTCTCTCTCTCTCTCTCTCTCGTACACATACACACAGAGGTTTCTCTTACCTCTCCCACCATCCCATTCCAGACATTGTTGATCTTCTTGCCATGCTTGCCATTGGTTACCAGGTACAGGTCATAGGTGAACTTTACATACTTGGCAATCTTTTTCAGAATATCGATGCAGAAGCCCTTGCAGCACTTCTTGATGTATGTCCCACCAGCCTCTGTTGTGTTGCTAAAGAAACACAAACAATTATCAACTGCAGTTTAGTGTCTGTGACATGAAAACCTGAGAAATGGCACAGCATAGAAGATTTTGTGACCGTGTTAATCCAGGTCAATGTTCCTCTTCCTGATTTATTTCCACCTTTATAAACCATGTATGACTGAAGAACAAACCACGGTTTGCTTCTCTTTCCATTCTACTTGTTAAACTTATATGAATGCACCAATGAACAAATATCAGCCTAGGACTTTTTCACCTTCAAGTTCAGGTCATTTTGACATCAGACGACTTGGAAAGTATGCTCCCTCCCTCCTTCTACCTCTCAGTCTCTCTAGAGAAGGAGGTATATGACGGCACTGCATCTGCATCACTTGTACCATCTGTGTCTATGAATTTGAGAGCAGGGGAGTTCAGACAATGTTCACACACACACACACACACACACACACACACACACGAGTGCACATCAACTTTCAGCCACCTGGGACTCTCATTTAACTTTTAGATGTGTGCTAATTAGGAGACGATAGCCTTGTCCTTTAGTTTAACAGCAACCTGGACACAAACTTGATGGAAAGAGAGAAAAAACAAACACATCCGGTCATGACTCTGCAGTTCCCTTCAGAGCTGAAACTCAGTCACTTTGGAAGAATTCTGTAGTGTCGAAAAAACATAAGCCAATTCTTGCCCCAAGTGCAAACCCCTGCGTTACCCTCCCTAGTCGCCATTGATCTGTCAAACGAATGTCACCCCAAGTCGAGTGGCATCCTCTCCTGTCCTCAAACCGGAAAGGAATTCACTTTTTATGGTCTAATAGTTTCACACAAGAGACAGCATGTTAATTTGAAAAAGCCAGGCACTGATCTGTCGGCAGTTGTGATTGACTTTGTGAACTGTTGCGCAACCACCCATGGTGATTTTCTACAGATATAACTAGATATTATCTATAGCAGCTGTTTCTGTCATAGCCGGAAAAAAAGCGGGAAATGGGATCTGTGAAAATAAAAACAGAAACAAGGACAACTGAGTCAAGTTTCTGGCAGGTTCAGCTGGTGGGGGCAGTGACAGAGCATATAGGCCAGAAACTGTAATAGCTGCATTCATGAACACAGTGTACCCATTTAGGCAGGCCATAGTACAGTTCCGGCAGTGAGAGCATGTGATGTTATGGAGGCTGCTTGTGAAGTTGCCGGGCCAACTTGATATAGAAATGCTACAGGGCCCGAGGGGTCTCCAGAGAGGGTGGTTTGGGTATCTATGTGACTGTGTTGTGTTGAGTGTGGCTTGTTCTTAGGCCTAGCCTGGATGAGTGGATTTGTGGTTCTGCATGCATGGATAGTCCTCCATGCCCCGATCCAACCCCCGTCACGACTCCTCTCACTCTGCCTCTTTACCGCCCTCCATCTATCCCTCTTTCTCCAAATGGACACTACGGATGCTTGAGAGAATATATATGAATATATATATATATATATATATATATATATATATATATATATATATATATATATATATATATATATATGAATATGTGTGTGTGTGCGTGTATATGTGTTTCTCCTTGGAGATACTTTATCCTCCGCCCTATTTCACAGTCATTCTGGATGAAAATCTCTGTTAGCCTTTTCCCTAGGACCCTATTACTGCTTAATCAGCTCTGTTTGTGTTTGTGTGTGTGTGTGTGTGTGTGTGTGTGTGTGTGTGTGTGTGTGTGTGTGTGTGTGTGTGTGTGTGTGTGTGTGTGTGTGTGTGTGTGTGTGTGTGTGTGTGTGTGTGTGTGTGTGGGGCCATGTGCGTGTGCTTGCGTAGCAGTTATAGTCAGTAACTTTGTATGCATGCATGTATGCAGTGGTAAGGCTGACACAAAAAATGGAGTATATATGCCAATATTACTGTAAGTGTGTCCGTAAGCGTGTGTGATTGTGTGCGTGTTACAGTGGAGAGAAATATTATTAAATTATCTACAAACCAATTACATGCTTTGATTTAGCAGCACTCAAGCCACTAAGTGACACACACACACACACACACACACACACACACACACACACACACACACACACACACACACACACACACACACACACACACACACACACACTAAGCCATGCTCACTGTGTGTGTATACTTTAGAAACATAGTATAGCAAGGGGCTAGCAGTATTTGGGCGTTAGACAGAAAATTGGTAAGGAAGGAAGTCAATTGCTGAGTTCAGCAGTCGCCTCCATTTTCAGGGGGAGGAAAGAAGCTGCTGCAGAGATTGCACATTGAACCTCTTCCCATACTCATGAGAGAAGCGAGAAAGAGAGAGAGAGCAACACAGAGCAGCACAGCGACTGTGCTGAAGGAAACGGAGAATGGATGATGTCATTTTGACCATCTTCTGATTACCCAATACAATGATATAAAACTTTCTGTAATGCTTACTGTAGTCCCATTCTTACCTGTCAATCAGTGAATTAGTAGACTGCATCAACGTCATCCATTGTGTCCATTGTGTTGGACGTTAAAGGAATACTTTACCCCCAAAATGATCATTTACAGAAAACTGTACAGAAACTGTGGGACCTAGAATTCTTAAAGAAATCTTTGTTTTTCTCGAATGTTCCCACGGTGAACCAAGAATACAAAAAAACTGATAAAAAAAACGGTAATTTACTTATTTCACCACATTGCATTTAAATACCTTCCTCATTCTTGCTTAGCATTTTAAATTGATAGTTGTTGACTATGTTTAGCTAAGGTTAAGCGTTATGCTAAGGGGCAGTGGGCTATTGTGTAACTGATAATGTATTGGATATTGATAAGAGATGAAACATCGCTGTGACTTTTACTGTTGATCCACATTTTCCAAGTTGTTGCTGTTTCCACTCTTAAAATCAACACATACTACAGTCCATTGACCTGAGAATCCTCTCTGTGAACGGAGTCACATTCAAACCAGTGGTCAAACCATTGGACCTTGAAATATCAGACGATTTGCAATGAGAGCCACAGATAGATAGCTAGATGTCAGACTTACTCTTTGATATGCTTCCTGCAGGGCACGGAGTTCCTCATGCAGGTACCGGTGAGCCTTTCTACGTCCTCCACAATGACAAAAGGTTTCTCCTCTAACGTGACGATGGACAGGTGGTTGTCATCGAGCTCGGCATCACCGAAGGAGTTGAAGCGCGGCCACACTGGGTACTTAAGTGTCAGGCTGCGGTTGTCCAGTTTCCCCATCTGGAAGCAAGGAGAAGAGGATAACACAGACAAGATGATAAATGAGTTAAGTTCAACAAGATTGTTAAATCATTAAAAAACTAGAATAGTTCAACTAATATTTTAGATATTTACAGAGAGTGTGGATTTCATCCGATACTTTATAATTAGTGAGCCAGATTGGGAATCAGCACCTGTAGCGTTTAGACCCCCGCACCCCCGCCCCCCCAACACACTTAAAAAGACAGTGTCTCTAACTACTCAGCAAGTCTGTAGCCCTCAGATCTAATGGTTACAAGCAAACAGGAAGTGGAAGTGGTGGGAAAATGATGTCCACCGGTCAGTGATCATAACATGGCAGGTAAAATGCAGTGTGTTACCTTTCTTTACCTGGTAGTTTCCTAACTGCTGTAATCTGTTGCCCAATAACTCAAGGCAGACAGGAAGTGGAGAGGATTACAAATATAGACACACGTTAACATTTCCTTGTAATGTTACATATGTTGCTTTTTTAGCACAAAAACATTAAAATCAGTACACATGTTCACAGACCATAATTAATGTGATTACCGCTATGACAGTGGGTACAACATAACAGACTGAAAAAAAAAAACATGGTGTGTGTGTGTAGGGAGGCATGACAAAATACAAACAGGGGTGTATACAGTACAGTATGGCTATGATTGCAAACACATCAGAAAGAGAAAAAGAGTGATGTGCGCTGTGACTCTTTCAATAATTCAGAAGGTTTTCAGAGCTATGATGTCACAGATTCCCCTATGGATGCACTTAACCCACCTACACTTGTTTGTGTGCGTACGATATGCACTGTATGAATGTTTGTGTCAGTCAGGGGAGGCAGAGAGAAAGAGACAGCAGCAGGCAGCTCGGCTCTCAATTATTAATGTTACAGGAGGCAGAAAATGGCTAAACTTCAAAAGTCGTTCTTCCTTCTTCTCTCTCTCCCATTGGCTCATCCAGCAACACTGCTGTAACGTGGAGTGGAATATCTGACTTTACAGCCAAAGTTTTTTTGTGTATCGTACAGTCATCAACACACAAGGGCGTACATGTGTGGATTAGTACCAATTTAGTAACAAATAGAGGCTAAGATACTGACAATGTATCACACACACACACACACACACATACACACACACACACACACACACACACACGTTGTCGCGTAGCTTACATGCCTGGCTAAGTCATTAACAGGCAAGCAGAGAGGAGGAAGTGAAATTAGCATTTTAATTGTTTTGCTTTGAGTGGTTTTCTATCTTCTGACAGGGATTAGAGTCTTTTTTCCGCTCTTAGTCAGCACCGCTGTCAACAGCTCACTCTGCTGTCAGCTACATCTCTAGGAGTGTGTCTGTGTGTGTGTCTGTAGGCGTAGGTGTTTGTGCAGGGCAGGGCGGTATGCTGAGGTGGCCTGCATGCAGTTTCTTGTGTGACACCTTCACTCTCCAGGGAACGGCCGCATTTGTCTATCTGTCTTACCCCAGCTGCTTTGCATTTCACAAGTGAGTGAGTGCGTGCCCGTGTGTGTGTGTGTGTGTATGTGTGTGTGTGTGTGTGTGTGTGTGTGTGTGTGTGTGTGTGTGTGTGTGTGTGTGTGTGTGTGTGTGTGTGTGTGTGTGTGTGTGTGTGTGTGTGTGTGTGTGTGTGTTAAAGGGGAGGCAAGGTATAGTAGGAAATGGGACTGGTAATGTAAAAGTGAGGGGGGATTTGTGCATAATCAGTGAGATAGGACTTTTGCCACATAAATTAAAGGATTCTGGAAAAAAAAGAAGATGAGTCAGAGAGGAAATTCAATTCAAAAGTGTGGGTTCAAAACGAGTGTACAAGCAGTTTGAAGTAATTTCCTGGTCTTAGTAAGAACCCAAAGCAGCAGTTACCTGCTGTGTGTGCTATGCTGATATACATAATCTACGGGTGTTTAAACTATGTAACATCATGCCGAATGTTTAGAAGTTAATGTTAGAAGTTGAAAAAAACAGAAGAACAGAACCTTATCTTCCTTTTTATAAATGTCATGATTTAATACGATGCAAAGTTTACATTCTGTACTGCCTGCTGATCCTACAAGGATCTAACATGTTTGATTTTACAACTTTTTTTTACACCTTTAAGAATCAGTGTACACAATTAGCCTGAAAACAGACATCCAACTTAAGTGACCCATTCAATCATTAATATAACATTTTGCGGGTTTGGCCTGATTTGGTTGGATGAATCAATAAACTTGAAGGAGAGATAAATGTTCCACTCAGAAGATGGTTGAAAGGGGGGAGGAGGGGAAGAATAAGCTGACTTCAGCAGCTCTTCTGATATCCTGTCCTGCTCTCCTCTTCCCTCTTCTTCTCTGTCTCTAATTAAAGAAAGAGGGGTTATAAATTAATGCCTAGAGAGGAGAGAGGATTCTCTCTATTGACCGGCCAGGCAGCAGAATGCTGAATCTCCCTATATGAAATACCAGATATTGCGCACACACGCACACACACACACACACACACACACACACACACACACACACACACACACACACACAACCACAATACGTAGAAGGGTGTGTGTGTTTGCGTGTAATGTGACAGCGAGGCCAGTGGGAGGTCATGATGATAGGGCCTGTGGGATTACCGCATTATACGATCATATGGCAGCAATCCTATCGGACCATCACCCTGCAACAAATTCAGAGCCACTTGGTGACGAGATGACGCTCACGCCCCAGAAGAAGTGTGTTTCTCACAATCTTTTCTTCTCTCTGTTTTTCCTCTTCAGCCTATTTATCTTTATTTTGAAAGGCCTTGCTCTTTGTACCTGCATGCTTTTGCTCTCTATTTCATCTATGTCACAGTGTATTCTCTTTTTCTCTTTCTCTCATTTTGTGTGTGTGACCTAGACACACACACTCATGCACACTCGAGAGCTACAATCAACCAGAACCTGGGCGAACAAGTGTGAGAGCAAATAATGAAAGAATATAGAAAAACAAGGGTCAATGCTCTTACAACTGAGCACCTTCTCTGTCTCAGTCTCACTGGGAAAGTTATCGCTGTGGCAACTTGCATTATGGGAGAATGAGTTCCTAATAGCGTGGAGAAACCCATTCAGTCATAAAACAGTATCTGTCACTCCTGTCAGACAAAATTATGTCGGGAAAATGGATTCTACTCTCTCTGTCTCTCTCTCTCTCTCCTACGCTTCCTCTGTTTATGTGTGTGTGTGTGTGTGTGTGTGTGTGTGTGTGTGAGTGTGTGTGTGTGTGTGTGTGTGTGTGTGTGTGTGTGTGTGTGTGTTTGCGGGAAAAACAAGGGCAGAGAGAAAGTGGATGACGGAGTGGAAGAGCGAGAGAAATCCGCATCCATGGATTTAGACATCTTTACTTAAAATGAAGGGCTTTTATAGGGATTCAGAGAGTAGTGAGGCCTGTAGGAGAGAATGCATGTGAGTGTGTGTTGATGTAGAAGTGTGTATGTGTATGCACTTGGGCTTTTTTTTTTGTGTCTTCTCTCCATATTGTGATTTTCCGAGCACAAATCCCATGCTGTCTGTAATAATTATTTTGTGAACTTGCTGCTAACACTGCAACAGTTCCTGAAGCAATATACACACTCCATCTACTCAGCAGGAATAAAACATAACATCCTGGTTCTGATCCTGGTAATACACTTTTCTCATTCAGTCCGTGAGGTTATACTGTAACTCTGAATGCAGTAAGAAAATTCATTATCATTATCAGTTCTGCCATGTCACTGATTCTAAAGCTGTGTACTTTCTCAAAGCTGCACCCACAATAACATGTTTTTTTTACTTGACCACTGTACATTTTCTGACTTTATACACTGAGTTTTGAATTCTCAAAGCTCATAAGTCTATTAATACATATTTAGTAAATTCTACACTGTCAAATATATTCTATTATTTTCAAGAAAGCTTTTAAGGAGAAAATAAAGTGATTGGTCATTCTAGCGATCTACAAGACATTGGTTAACAGACAATACATCCTATGACTTTGGTGAGCACTGACTTTTTTCCCTAGCGCCAATAAAGTTCAAGTTTGTGATTTTGCGATGGATTGACATGAAATTTTATCACAGCATTTATCCTCAAAGTAAAGCAAGCTCCTTTAAACTGTTCAATATTTTCAAAATTTAATTAATGTATCGCTTCCCCTGGATGCATTATTATTATTATTATAATATTATTAGAGATAGAGATACAGTAAAAAAAAACAGCAAAGCATGCAACATCTTTGTTTCTACACGTTAATGCATGGTGGATGCTTAAATATGAAACTCCCGTCAGGACCGCATCTGTCTGAACTGTCATTCCTTCTTGCTACTACATCTGTTCAGTTGTTACTCCACATTTTTTCTCTAGATAAAAGCCTAATTTTGCATAAATCCCCCATAACGCCACACTGGATCCAGCTTTCTAATCCAGTCAAACACACCCGCATGGTTTGCTGCATTCTGCGCTTCTCTTGAATTAAACAGTAATTCACTGGAGATTACATAATCCTCAAAAGAAAGACAAAAATTCAAGACAGGTGCAGCTCTTTTAAAAGCGGATCTTCCTAAAAACTAAAAAATATATCATCTAACTTTGTGTGTTGCATTCATGTGTGTGTGTGTGTGTGTGTGTGTGTGTGTGTGTGTTGCAGAGAACAGCAGGTGTGGATGCTTTGAAAACCTGAGTGATAACACACCTGTGGTGGGTGAAAAAAACAGGAAACACATGCTGGCGGCTCAGTTTCACCTCTCTCTTCCTCTCTCTATCTCTTTGTGTCTTCTTTCTTGTGCTCATTTGCTCTCGCTATCTTGGCCCATCTGTCTCCATCGCTCGCTCGTCTCGGTATTTCTCCATATTTCTCTCCTCTCACTGCCTCTTCCTCCTGAGCCTCGAGGGGACTAGCTTTATATTTTTAGTGCATATCCATATTTTAGTGCAGTTACTGATTTTTTATCTCTTGATCATCATGGAAGTGTCTCTCTCTCTCTTTCCGTGTGTGTGTGTGTGTGTGCCGCTCATTCTGGCGCATGGGTGGGACGGCTGCACCAGAGGGAAGGAGGGAGGGAGAGAGAGAGAGAGAGAGAGAGAGAGAAAGAAAGAGCGCAGCTCCCAATTATGTTTCCACTTTTGGTCTGCGTGTCTCTCTTTCAGTCTCTTTCTCTGCACCACAGTCAAGTGGTACTGATCAATTTCACAGGCTCTCTGTTTACGACAGCACACTCTACCTCCCCTCAGCACCCCAACAAAGGGAATTTTGTGTGTGTGTGTGTGTGTGTGTGTGTGTGTGTGTGTGTGTGTGTGTGTGTGTGTGTGTGTGTGTGTGTGTGTGTGTGTGTGTGTGTGTGTGTGTGTGTGTGTGCATGTGTGCTTGTGTGCGTATGTGTGTGTCAGTATGAAATATGGAAAAGCTTGTCTCAAAGATTGGGTGGAGACTGTGCGGATTGCGGCAAACTAAACCGAATACTCTAACATGCACACACACGGATGTGACCTGAATAAAAACCAGATTGGTCGAAGCACAAGTCTCTTGAAAAGTCTTTATGTCAATAACCACTGTGGAGGGGTAAACATACATACACATACACACACATGCAAGAGCAGTGACCCCTTGCCACCCCAATAACGGATGTCTCAGGTTTTGATTAACTGTGGCTTAAGGTGCTATCAGAGACCACAACAGCAATCACAGCTAAAGACAGACATAGTGCACATATTATCTGGCCTGGGAAAGAAGGGAAGGAAGGAAGGGAAAAAAGAAGGGGAATATGGAAGCAGAAATGAGAAGTAAAAAGGAAGGGGAAGAAGGTCGAAGGTCGGGAAGAGAGGGAAAGAGGAAGAAGAGAGATGCGAGGAAAGATACACAATGCTATGAGAGAAGGAGGCAGTAGGAAAGAGACAGAGAGTGGTGGCGATGACAGAGAGGGACAGGAATGAAAAGACAAAAAATAAATAACCATCCCTTTCTTACATATCTAAATCCTTCCTTTAGTCACTCCTCTCTTATTTTCCATCCTTCTCTCAAACTTTTTCTCTCAGCCTAACCCACTCTGAATTTAAGCCTGCATGAGGCAGCCAGATGTAGGTATAAAGACGCATGGCTGTCATTTAAAGTCCATTTCAACGGCAAGAACACTCAGCCATTTTCTTTATAGAAGCTTCCTCACATTAACTAGCTAATGAAATCCATGGGCTTGTTGGTAAATGAGCTCATTGATCAACCAAGTGTTGTATGATGAGGCAGAGGAAGCATTTTCAACACTGGCGTTCAGCGCTTACTGCTGGTTTTGTTTTTGTAGTTCACTGCCGACTACCTAGATCTCATCAAACCACCGTGTGTTATGTAGGTTTGTAATGCATGAACTAGCTGTTGGTTAAGCAAATAATGTGTCACTCAGTAATCAAGAAAGACAAAAGGAAACATATTTGTAATAGAGCTCGAACAAATTCATTGAGTAGGTCGATATTATTGGCCAAGATGGGTTGTCACAGATGTAATGGTATTGGCGCCTATATTGCAAGCTATATAAGAATAAATTGTAGGATAATACTAAAACATACAATAAACAAAAGCAGCATAAACAAAAACAGGAACACCAGGGCTGTAGCCAGGATTTTAGAAATATTGAGTCCATATTTATATTAATTTTATTTTTATTTTAAAAAAAATACATGTTTTATTTAAGATAAGATAAGCCTGGATTGATCCCGGGAGGGGAAATTCTGGTCTTGCAGCAGCACGAGGAGAGAAATAAGTACACACAAATAGAGAAAGCAAAATATTAAGTAGAAATATATGAAATAAAAATAAGAATAGAAATAAAAAAGAAACTATACAAAAAAAAATTAAAGTCATAATTACAAGGAAAAAGTGACAGTGGTGTGATTAGTAGCAGCAGCAAAATCAGCAAGGTAGTATATAACAGCATTTGACCAGAATAATATATAATATGATTGAGTAATGATACTTAGTGTTGGTCTGTATTAATATCGAAATAGAATATAGTATATAATGTAATAAAACAGCATATATCAACATAATATAGTACTGTATAATATAAAATATAATATAGTATAGTATGAGTATACCATATACCATATAGTATATATTATAAACAATACATATAGTATAATATATAACAAAATACATAAATCAGTCTGACAATGGAGAGGGAGAGTAACTTAAGAGTTACTTAACTATTCAATTGTACTATCTTGCTATCTAAGACTAAACTAAATCCCTTTTCATTTCAATTGTTAGTTTATAATAGTTAGTTTTAACCCTAAAAACTGTCAAAATTGAAAATAACTTATCTAAAAATAAAAGAATAAGATTTAAAAACAACAACAATATGTGTGTTGTTGTAGAATAAATCCAACCTAGGTGTCCTCTGTGGGAGCTATTCGGCCCAGAAGAACTCACAGGATATGTGCACATTTTTGCACGCACATACACACACAAACCAACCCAGATGCACACAGATGCAGATCCTACCTTCTCCCACTCTCTTTCCTTGTTGAGAACAATGACCACCAGCTTGGGGTATTCCTGGTAGCCGTCTTCTGTGAATGACAAGTCTCTGCCATCCCATGTCACATTCATCATGTACCTGAGAGCGAGAGGAGTAGAGGAGGAGGAGCGGGGCAGAGGGTACAGAAGTAAGAGAGATGAGGACGAAGAAGGGGGGTGGAGGTAGAAAAATCAGAGAATGAAAAAAGGAAAAGGAATTGAGGCGAGGAGAAAAATTAAACTGCATTAGCATGAGAAAAAGTAAATTTACAATCTGCTAGTATTACTGTCCTAAAATATTCACACAGGCTCTTTTGTATTGAGAGTCAAAGTGTAATGCTGAGGGATACAAAAAAGAAATTCAAATGCTACAGAAATGTCTGTGTGTGCCTGGTAGAACCTGTAAGCGGTGACAATTCCTTGAAATGTGAGAACAGAATTACAGTAGTGTCAGTATGGTAGTGCAGTATGTGTATTTTAGAAATTAGAAAGGATAAGTTGCTTATTGCTCCAGACAGAAAAGAATCACAGAAAGAAAAAAAGAAAAGTGACAATGGATAGTACCATATAGCCATAGTCTGTCCATAAGAACACCACCCACATGTCCACACGCACACACTGTAATGGGTGACCCAAATGGCAGGTCACATTAGCTAAGATGGAGGGCAGTGGGAAGATATTCTTGGGTCCACATAGCCTCCACATTAATCATGGCTGTCCTTCCCCACTCTGTCTCCCTCACTCCTTCTGTCAGCGGTCATGTACAGCAAGGGAAAGACAGCTCCTCTTTTCTTTCTCTTCCACTCCATTCTGGGGCCCAGGCGACAGGGAAAACTTGAAATGGAACATGGACCCACGTGATGGGTCTTTGAAAAGCCACAGTGGAGTGCTGCAGGTGAGGTGTTTCATGCTGTGTAGAGCATTGTGCAGGCACGCGCTGCAGTGTATGAAGCTGGTGCTATTGTATCTACTGACAGGGCACAAATTATGCTTTTAGATTTGACACATTGAATGCTAATGTATAACAAAGACATTTGTTTGAGTGACAATATTGCATAAATCCTCTTTACTCGGCTAAATTAAAACAAATTATATATATATATATCAAAATATCTGTTTCTCTGATTCTCTGCATGTCTGTCACTGCAGAACTTCAAATAATGTCTTATCTAATTCAAATGTTTGATTGGTAAGCAATTGGCTGTCAATATAGGTTCATGGCTTTAATGCCATGCATAATATTAGTAACCAACACGTGATCTGCCTGATGAAACTGTAATTGTCAATTCACAGTAGGCTAATGGAATTAATTGTATTTCATTTATACAAAGTTCCAACTTGCATGTCACATATAGCAGCAGTCTAGACCAATTACCATACAAACAACAACACCTACATGTCCCCTGAAATTGCTGCTGGGAACACACACACACACACACACACACACACACACACACACACACACACACACAGACACACACACACATCCGCAACGTGTTTACTCTTCTTTCCATCTGTTTATTGTACATTTTGTTTTCCTTTGTTGCTCATTTGGATTATTGTCCCTCTCTGTCATGCTCTTATTTTTTATTTTTTTACACAAACCAGCAAATAAAAGTACTTCTCAGCATTATTACAGATGATCTGATGTAACTCTGATGTAACTTGTGCTGAATGTTAGAAATAAATGCCTATGTGAGTAGCACATCATGTAAGGTGAATCAGTAAACTCAATGGTAGAGCGGTTGAATCTGCAGCTCGGAGCAATATCTTAGTTAAAAAAACATTGTTTGTGATTTAGGTTCATGAAAGCAGAGAGGCTTTTCATGAGAACTGTGTATAGTGCAGCTTTAAAAAAAAACAAAAATAGATCTTCAATTGAACCCTCAGATTTTCCAAACAGGCTTAATGAAAAATAGGCACCACTGAGAAAATATCCTCTATCATGCACATCATATAATTATTATTATCATGACTGCTGTAAAAATATGTGTCATGTGAAAATTAAAGTGGAGCAACAACAAAAACTACAGGATGCAGAAAAGGATGGGCAGATTGTGTGCATATGCATGTGTGTGGCTGCAAGCAGGTTTGGGCCGACGTCCATCAAACAGGTGGACCTGATAGGGTGTTGCTAGGATACGGACACAGGCTGAGGGTATACGCTGTAAGATGACCCTAAACAAAGCTGAATGAACATCCCTGCATGCTCACATACAGAAACACAGACAATTATTTTGCCCACCTCAGCAATTCTCCACCTAATGTTTCCTCTCCCCTGTAGTACTGAGATCATAGTCAAGCGATCCAATTTCTCTCACTTCCCAGCCTCTATTATATCAGTAATCTCTCTATTCATTAGGGGGGACGAGGAGACGGTGCAGAGGTGGAGAGACAGCGGAGAAGGAGCACACGCAAAAAAAAAGTGAGAGTATAAAGATAAGAGAGATTGATGGAAAGGAGGAGAGGAGGAGAAGTGTGACGGAAGAGGAAGAGGACTAAGCCTCGACAGAGTTAGGATAAAAATATCTTGTTATTTTGGAGTAAAAGAGGTTGGGATGGCAGGGGGGGGGGGGGGGGGGGGGGGGGGGGGGCGGCACTGCAACCAGCACTACATTTACACTGCAGCAGGCAAATAAGAGCACACACATTGTGCATTACAGCAGCCAGGGCCAAACACTAACACTCCGCTTTTGCTGTTTTCTTAATCCTGCACTCAGTGAGTAATGGAGATAGAGAATGAAGATAATAATGTTAATACTAAGAAACAACTACATCTTTTCTGGTTTCTGAGGAGGCTTTCCTGGGGGGAAAAAGAAAAGAAGATGTACTGTATAATGCCGTGTGTGTGTGTGTTAAAGATTTTTTTTTTTTTTTATTTATTTATTTTATTTTTAAAAGGGAACAATACATATTAATGAACATTTTCACAAATGTAAATATGCCAGATTATAGCCTTAGTCTAATTTCCATCTGCAGACCCCCTAGAGACATTTATCCCTTGTAAAGTCAAGGACCAGTCAAAGCAATGATGTATACTGTCAGCACTCACGATCTATGAACTGCAACAGCACGCAGACATGCATGCAGACTGTGCTTGTGGGAGACGAGGAGAATGTCTCTAAAAAAAAGATGGGAGCTGCTATCAGTGCTGATTTAGGTCTTTTAAGATGACTCAAGGGTCAGTAGTCGCTTGAAAACACACTCATGCCTCAGGTGGCACGTGTTAAGTGTGGCATGAATGATGACTGTACAAGGTGAAGTAGATGCTAGCTTAGCAGAGTCTCTGCCCCTCATGTTGTCCCAGGTGTCGATGTGTGTACATTCCGTTTGTGCAGTTATTTGTCTGTGTGAGTTCAGGCAGCACAAGATTAATGCTAACAATTACATTTTCTCTTTTCCGAGCTTGCAGCCTCACCGTAAAATGCAACACATGTCCACACAGCTACTTCAGCAGGATTTTTGTTGTTGCACAAAATAGGATTCCTGTGTGAACTGTCTTGGGGATGCTTTATACTGTAGCTGAGTTGGAATATTATGGAGATTGCTCCAAAACGCAAATCAAGTTTTAGTTTAGGAATCCCTGCACAGTTCAGGAAACACTGCAGCACCTTTCTTAGATACCCTTACCTCTGATGAAAAATGAATAAACTTCTTGTGCAATAGGATTTGTTCACACTGCGACTGACTAAACTCCCTTCATATCATCTGCTCTGCAGTCCCACATCTCCCTGTCTCTTCATTCTCTGAGCAGTCAAACCAAAAGCAATGTGATGGTTCATTTATCTCTGAGATGTAACCCACTAGCTGTCAATCATATGCTAGTCCTCCTGGGTAATGGACACAATACATCCAACTGTTTTACCCTACAAAACAAGTAAATACATTACAAATCAAAACGGAGTTAAGACCAGAATCTTTTTGACATCTGTTTTACTATATAAACAACCAATATGCCATAGTAATGTTATTTATGTTCAATTTTAGAAACTGCAAAATACAGGTCAAAACCAAGCCACAGTGACTGCACTCCATCTACAGTAGTTAAGACTATGTGCATGACAGTCACAGCTACACACAGGGGACAAATTAAAGGAAAAACCAATGAGACAAGTGTCTTAGTAAGGTGTTGGGCCACCAGAACAGCTCAATGCACCTTGGCATTGGTTCTATAAGTCTCTGGAACTCTACTGAAGGGTCTGAACTTCATTCTTTCAAACAAGGTATTCCCTAATTTGGTGTTTTGATGATGATTGTGGAGAGCACTGTTGGCCAAAAATCTCCCAAAGGTGTTTAATTGGGTTAAGATCTTCTGACGTAGGCCTGTGTAGGCCATAGCGCATCATTTACATACTCATAAATCCATTCAGTGACCCCCTCATGCCCTATGTCATCCTGGAAGAAAGCACTTGCATCAGGACAGACATTTTCCATTATGGGATAAAGGTGATCAGTCAGAACAACTTTGTATTGATTTGCAACCCTAACCCTCGCTGTAGGTGTCAAGTATTCAGGCCTGTACCGTTCTCTTGATGTATGCCACACGTGCACTCGCCCACCTTTTGTCGAGAATACGGTGAAGGATGACTCATCTAACCATATTAATTACTTTTTTTCCCACATCTCTGACCAGTGCCTATTGTTTTCGCACCACTGGACCAATGTAGCTAATGAAATCTTGTGCCACAATTGCACGATTGCACTGCAACCCTATGCAATTGTTTATAAACTCTTGACAGACTTATTGATCATCAAATGTGCGCTGCC
Organism: Gymnocephalus cernua; assembly: GCA_023631565.1. NCBI lineage: Eukaryota > Metazoa > Chordata > Actinopteri > Perciformes > Percidae > Gymnocephalus > Gymnocephalus cernua. The sequence continues at coordinate 8,203,183 of CM042441.1, forward strand.
TGTCGACCATCACTATTTAAATGTCTTTCCCATGGATCTAAATGCAGATGTCACTATATTCACTGTTCCTTTTGAAACACAAGTCATTTGAGTCTTTGAAGCCAGGGGCGTCAGACTGGGGGGGAAAAGGGGACAGAGTACCCAGGGCCCTCATGTGAGGGGGGCCCAAAAAGATGTTGGAATGAATAGCTTTGGATGCGGAGAGGGGCCCATAGAAAATGCCTTTCTACAGGGCCCAGAACGCCCCGGACTGAAGCTCCTGCCATTCCTGCTCCAGCAATTAACCCTCTTTCAAAGTCATTTAAGATAATTTCCTCTTGCCATCTTGACCCAAAATAAGAACTTACTGGGCCAGCTCAGCTTTTTTTTTTATTATACACGCCATAAAGCAAGCGTGGGTGTTAAAATTGTACCATGCAGTGAACCTGTGTGGAAGCATCTGCATTTGTTATATTTCTCTTGATTTTTTATTTCAGGTTTTTCCCTTTTATTTGTCACCTGTCCGTAGCTTTAGCTAAAGCTAATTTACTGACTTTTGTGTGTCACTGGATCCAGCAATCTTGTATAAAATACACACCCAGCACTGCCTAAAGGGACACTTCAGGCTAAGCAGCGGGAACATGAACTGCAATAAGCTCATTGATTTAGAATAAAAAAGGAGGTGTCTGCTTTTGCTTTGCAATCACCTTTTTGTGTCAATGATATTAAAATGAGAGCTTTTGCATACTCACACACAGACAAACATCTCCTGCTTATGGATTCAGTTCCTTTCTCTTAGCTCCGACGCAATACTTAAGCTGATAAGAGAGAGGGGGTAAAATGACAGATACTCTTACCCACACCAACATCCACAATGTCAAATATTAGCAACTCTGTCGATCCAACTCACTCCTTTAGAACTTTCTGTCTTTACTCTCACTTTCTGTCTTTATTTGGGACAATAACATTGTGTCTCCATGATTTCAGCTTTTGAGCAGCTAAGGAAAACCTGTCTCTTATTCGATAATGATGCAGATTTGTTTGCTTGTGTATTAGGTGACATACACTAACATACACACTACACACAGCAATTCAATTAATTTGAATACCATAGGTGACAGAGTATAAGAATTTGCACCATCTACTTAAATATACTACTCTTCACAGATCACAAGTCACGGGAGAACTGCAAACAGATATGTATGGCAAATCAATAAAACTTAAAAATTAAAAACATATCTACACAGACATAGTTAGCCAGCGATTATAATGTAAAATTCATGAGCGTGGAGTGACTGGCATGTTGAATCATTGTTTCAATCCTGTAAAAAAAAGTTATTCACGGGTTATTTCTCTGACTCAGTGAAAATGACAAATGCCGAAAGCAGTTTTGTACAATATATACACACAAGTCAAGTATGTAAAGCAAATTGCATGATTGCATCTTATTAGTGAATATAAAATTTGTCAGCACAACATCTTTTAATTTCTCGATTGCAGTGTGTTGCACGTAAGTACAAATCTCTGCACAACTCACATGACAACTGCCCCAGGACTCTGTATGTGTGTAATGTCTAATGTGTATGTACGTACATGTATGTTTGCTGAGCTCTGACCCTCATATACAAGAGCTAGAGACTGAAATTACCTGCCAGAACTCTACTACCACTTTGCCTTTTCCACACACACAAACACACACACACACACACACACACACACACGTACGTACGTACGCACGCACGCACACACACAAAATCAATCAACAACAGAGCATTTCAAATTTGGCAGTACACACACTGTACACTCTTTCTTTCTTACCCACAGACACACATACACACACATGCACACGCACACGCACACACACACACACACACACACACACACACACACACACACACACACAGATAAATAAGCGCTAAAGTATTTTAGAGCACACTGTTCACCACAGCAAGGTGAGCGGTGCACTGTAGATCTGCCATGACAGAACATTCTCTTTAGGGGGAGGACATTTCTCTTGGTTGCAACACGCACAAACACACACACACACACACACACACACACACACACACACACACACACATGCAGACGGCATATTTCAAATGGAGCACAGGTTGTCACTTGGTTTGATTGCTGCACTGGCCAGCGCTCTTAGTTGGTCATTTGTCTCCTGTTTTGATTTTATTTAATTTTTTCGATTACTCTGCAAAACATATTCATCTCGGATGTATCACACTGGATTTATCATTACAGCTGTCACAGGCGAAGTGAGTCAGGTAAAACTTCACTAAAAAGCCCACACTGTACTTAGTCGCCAGAACTACAGACTTTTCTGTGATTGCAGCACCATCTATTCATTGTATTCTCTTCAATACATGTTTTGTTCTATTGCGATGTTTTGGCTCACTCAAGGACAAAGGCAGCATCCACTGTAAATCAAACTGTTGTCACAAATCACAGTTTAGTCTAAGAGGCGTTCAAGCACAAAAAACATGACCTGAATGCCAGCCTTGAATTCTAATAAGATACACTGAAGAGCTAACGAGAAGGACTAAATACTGTGACCCACTGTAAATACTGCAATATGTCACACTGGTGCTGTACATTTCTGCATACAGCCCATCTGCCCGCCTCTGTGTGTGTGCGCGCGTTGGCCATGTCCTCCTATATCCCATGACAGCCGTTGATGGTCTAACAACCCACACTGGCCCGTCGCCCCGACCTAGCCTTGACCAATCATGTTTCTTGTGTCCTGGCCCTAAAGGCCTATTGGCTGAGCTCTCTCACCCACAACAGAGCCATCTGTGGCCACTCATCACCTGGGTAACAACCTGAGGCAGCAGAGCATGCTGGGAACAAAGTCAGCCGTCTCATGGATATTTGGGAATTCTATTTTATCTGTCTATCTGTGTTTCCTGACGAAAGGGGAACAATATCAGCGTGGAATTGGTATTTAAAGTCCTTTTGAGGTTATCAAAGCTGTAATCAGTCATACTTTACTGTCTCTTTACACTAAATGACCATCATTTATGAGCGGGGGGCTGATCAATGCCAACAACGCCTCTGTTCCCTCAGTGATAACTCAAATTTCAACCTCTTTAAACAGGCAGAGTTGTAGAGTTAGCCCTGTATTTACAGTAAGTGCTCTAATCTCCCAGCCCCCCTTTAACTACCCATGGTGCACAATCCACTTGGTTTGGTCTCCGCAGATCCCAAATGAGAATTGATCCAAAGTATACTGAATACTGACGCACATTTGGCAGGATATTAGTTGGACAAATAAGCAACCTATGATGTAACTTTAGTCACGCAAGCCAAAAAAGTTCCTGGTTGATTTATTGACCAATTACATGAAAATGTTTCAGGCCAGAAACAAATTATGTAATGACAGTCTCTGTACGCCGACCTCAGAGGAAAATGCTACAGTTCGATCTCGATTTCCTAAACTCGTATTTGTTCATCAGAGGGAATATACCTTCCTCATCTCTTACTGTATCATTTTTCTTTCTCTGTTTTTCATCCTTTTATGAGAAATTGTCATCTAACTCCGAAGTGAATATCGTGCAAACGTTTTGTCTGTACCGTACAAACTGAGATGATGATGGGTACAAACAAATGACTAGTCATCAGAACAGCATATCATAAATATTTCTATCAAAACTGATTCATATAGGACACACTGTTGTTCTTCAATGTTACTCCACTGGGCACGTCTGTGCTGCGTTTCCGCTGCGTTCCGGTTTTGAGCGTCTTGCCTGCCCGACTGCAGATTTTATTGTGTCTTGTTACGGCCACAACAATTAACACAACTTAAATGTGACCATAACGTTTTACAACTTAAAACAAATGGCCGAATGGCCCGCAGCTCGCATGAAAAGCTCGTATCTTTAGCGAAGTGCAGCAGAGAGCCGCTTCTGGGACACGCCGTGGCGCGGCAGGTGGAATACCAAGCATTGACTTGAATGGCAGCGATTGCTCGTGGGGGCCACGGTGCCTCCAGAACGCAGCGCAGACGCGCCCGGTGGAAAACAGGGGTTAGTTATTAGCTGTATTTCAAGCCTTCATCTGAGACAAAAGCGACCTCATGGATGGTGACACACTGGATCAATTCCCAGTATAATATTGATGCACAGTTTTTGCCAAAAATGATGACTATGAAATATCAAACACATCCTTATGCTTTTGAGTGTAGCTAAATTTGTTCTTCTTCACAATCATTTCCTCATTTACAGTAAGCATCTTGTAGAGACAGACTGCATTCCTCATTTTTTTGTTTTTGTAAATACATTTTGGAATACAATTTTGTTATTTAAACACAAAACAACAACATCGGGATGTAAACACAGGTTGTGTGTGTCTCTCCCCCCTCTGCCAGATGGAAAGCCAGACAGAGCTGGCAAGACCTGCGACATCTCCCACTGGCTGCTAGGGAGCGAGCACATGATGAGAAAGAGAGCAGAAGAGTGTGAATGAGAGATGGAGGAATAAATGAGAAGAGTAACAGAAGGACTCATCAAGGAGCTCTTCAGTTTTGGAGAGCACTCATTTGTAGCGGCTTCCCGCTGTTACCCCAGTCTCAAATTTCTTCCCTTCCCTCTTTCTCCGCTGCCTAAATAAAAAAAACTCCCTCCTCAACTCCCATTCACTTCTTTCATTCCCCTCTCATTCCAACTCCTACACGTCCTCTGAGCTCTAACTCTCAATTCCTTGTTTTTTTAATCCAGTAATTGCATCTTTCTTCAATCTCAATCCAACGCAGAGTTGGTGGAAACTTAGTGGAAGTGTCTAATTACCAGGGGTGAAAACAACCAGACTGTGGCAGGAAGCCACACATTCAAACAAACATCCACAAACTATGACACACACACACACACACACACACACACACACACACACACACACACACACACACACACACACACACACACACACACACACACACACACACACACACACACACACACACACACACACACACACACACACACACACTTATATGTGCATTAACACAGCCACTCTCTATGTTATAAAAATACACAAAGCCTAATAAAAACCTTTATAATTCTGATGTTTATATTTTTCTCCCCTCTTAAAAGACACACAGCTCACTGTATTTCTAATGACTGTAGGCCAAAACAAACACTTCAACAAACTCCTTCTTAACTTACTTATGTAATGCACTGGGTGGCAGCTTGGTTGTCTTCTCCATCTGGCCGTAACAGGATGTCTTCGCTTCAGGGATGTCGCCATACTCCTCCAACATGGCTGCCGCTGCTGACGTTATGATCCCCAGACCATCCCGAACTCGCGCCTCCAGCGGGTAGTCCCAGTCATCGTATGACACTGAAATCATTCCCGGCGGAAACTCTTCGGGTGTTATTTCCGGGTTCCCAGTGGTGAGGGACGGCACAATCCAGATGTATCCAAATCCGGTGAGGCCCAGAGAGCGAGCCTCCTCCAGGACGTACACCGCCTCATCCTTGGAGCAGTAGAGCAGGACCACTGGGGACTGGACCTTCTTGAGCATGATCTGAGACCGGCTGTCTTCCTCCACTGCATCCAGAATAATGATATTCTGCAGGTCCCAGCCCACAAAACTAAAGCAAGGATAACGAGGACAGGAGTGAAATGTTAATATTTAACTAATAGACTATTAACTTTGCACAGGTGCTGGCAAGGGCAGTTTTAATTATCCATTGTAATTAATATCATTGCTGAGTGCAATGTGAATGCTAATAGGTGTAAAGTGCTTATTGTCCGCGGAAAAACATTAAGGCTAAATGGAGAATGCAAATGCTAAAGCTGGTCCTGTATAATGATGATCAGCAGGTTCCAGCCTACACAACTAAAGGACAAGGAGAACAAACACTGGCCTCTTAATGTGGAAGGGCCTGTGGTCAATGTGCTAATTGGGGACAACAGTTATCAGAAAATAATGCTGTTATCAACATGGAATGCAGCTTCCGTCACATCTCTTGGACAAAAAAATAGGTTCATTAATATTGTATTCCTCCTGCACAAGCATGTGGCTGAATACACTGTAGATTTTATGAGTGTTTAAACTGTAATGCTCAAAGCAACCATGAAGGAAAACAAATATGTATAATTCCAAAGCAAATTGTTATCTACTTCTGCCAGAGTTAGAAGTAACAAGCACTTATTAAAATGATAATGCATTTCTGGAGTATTTTATAATCATCCATACATATCCAATCATAAACTGGAAGCATGCTGTGGTATCAGGAGAACAGGCCCATTGTGGCAGAGCTGGCAGAGTGAGGGACAATGATGGATGCAGACCACACACACACACACACACACACACACACACACACACACACACACACACACACACACACACACACACACACACACACACATTGGAGACTGAGTGTTACAAAGTGTGACACACAATAGGAAAAAGAGGGGAGCAGTTAACCACCGTGCAGGCATCCAACAATAGACAGGTAGTATAACATGAGAGTGATCTAGGACTTGCTGTCTGGAGGCATAATGGTCTACAAGTCCCAGATGACAAAACTAGTAACTAGAAAATGATGCACAGAGACCCATTCAGGGGTAATAACAAGGATGGGATGGGAGTATGTAATACTGCAATATTAAACAAAAATACATTACCTTTTTTCACACCCACTTAAAAATGTTTGCTTTTAAACAAACTGACGCTCATCCTCTTCATTAAATAAATCATTATATAGTTGTGGATACTGATTTACAATTACTAATTTTTTTTACCCCTCAGCACACTGTTTACTTGCAGATCAATCATCTTGGTTGAAACATGTGAGTGTGTACAGTGTGTGTTTGAGATTATCCAGATCATACAGGTAAAATGTGTCCAATGCCTGAACAACCATTTCTGTCCAAAAACCCAGCTCTGTTCCTTTAAATCTGCAGATTATACTGACAGGCACACCACCTACCTGCCTGCATTCATCTCCACCAGACAGCCTATGCAAGTAGTCATCCACAAAATATATATCCTTACTCTCGTGTCATATATCTGGGCCTGTATTTCATCTAGGCTACTGCACATACTAATATGTTTCCATGCTCAGGTCAGTCTTGACTCACTGACTTCACTGGTCCAATGTGCTGTTGTGAATGATGGAAGTTCATTGGTATTAAAACTGTCTGCCCATGACTAAGTCACTGCGAACGAGCTGAATGCTGACATGGGAAATCGACAATGCGTAATTGCAGGTAATTGGGCTTAATATTTCTTGTTTTATAAAGTATGGCTATTATTTCAACATTGAGGTCAACATCACTTCTGGAGGTGGTACGGATATTGACTCTGGGATGTTAAGTTACTTTTCTTTATTACAAAACGTAAAGTAATACTGTGGAGCTGTCTTCACTAAAGTATGGTAAATACATTTATATGAAGTGGATATTGATTGAAGCATAAACAGGGCTTAGAGTAGCTGGAAGGGAAAATGTGTACAGGATCTGATTCCTATTTGGGTAGATTACATCAATTGTGAGCTATTTTTAGTAGCTCACACTTCCCAGTTTCCTGATAGCAACACCTGTTTGAGGGACAAATTCATAATGTTATTCAATCAGCCTCTACTTTTAAATTATACTTTTAATTAAAACAATTCTAACCAGTGTTACCAAATACGGACACAGGCAGAGAGTTTTTGACATGAAGAGTAACTGCTAATGAAAAAGACCCTCCTCAGCTGGGCTTTAATATATCATGTGTTCAGGCACCAGCCCTTGCCAACATCACAACACTGCTAAACATGGATCATTAATTTGACATTTTTTCTTGCCAAAAATGATGGTTTACTGTTCTCTTCAGCAGTATTTTCTCTTTCTCTCTGCAGAGAGCTACAGCATCAGTCAAAGTGACCTAAAGGTGTGGCAAACAGCCAAACTGCATGTGTAGTAAACCTACCTGTCATCATTTTGTCATTCATTTTAAGAATGCTGATGGAATCCTTTTACTGCTAGCTGTCTTTGAAGTAAATACTGTATGAGTGGAGGAGATGAAAAATACAAGGCCAAAACATTGTGGGCAGTAACTCTTCTAGAAAGTAAACTTTCCCAATCTCTGGAGAAATCTGCAGTGATAATGGAGAAAATTAAACACAAAATGGAGAAATGGGCTTGGAGTAAAGGCAAAGCAGCATGGGGAACGACATGCAGTAAAGGGCCACAGGTCAGAGTTAAACCCGCGGCCGCTGCTTCGAGGAGTAAACCTCTTTATATGGGCGCACACTCTACCAGGTGAGCTACCCAGGCGCTCCCCCAATCCAATTTTTAAAATATTGAATATCTGCCGATACCAAGTAACAATCAAATACTTGTATATGCTCAGATAATAGAGCTGCAGACCGTTTATTTGTTTACAAAAATAGATGTCTTAAAGACCCAGTGTGTAACGTGTTTAGTTGTTTGTGGAGAGATGAATGTTCGGAGATAAGAGGCTGCTGCGGCCGCCGTACGGGTTAGTTTGACCGGCGGGAGCGGCCTCGAAACACTACCGGCCCACCGGAGAAGTCACGACTCTCTGGCCATGCACGTATTCCAAATCCAAATTTCAGGAACAGGAGTCTTCTTCTTCACCCAGAAAAAGAAAAAGGATACTGAAAAGAGCAAAAGATCGACTTTTTGAAGCGTGAAGGCTACCGTAGTTGTAATACATACTTCGAACTGCGTGCTGCGAGAGAGTTGATTGCAATATACGATCTCAACGCTAGATGGGAGAAATTCCTACACATTGGAGCTTTAAGCTTAATACGTTTAACTTATTGCAGCAAATGAGTCTTTTCTCCCAACACCAAAACAGTTCTCTTTAGGATCCCAGCAAACCCCCAAACAAAAAATAAACCGTCTAAAGTTCCCCGCTGGCCAACGAAAATTAACTTGGTGACGCCTCTTGCACTTAATAGTCAATCTTTGATTTTCTTCTGGTGTTTAACTCCGATGTTGGGTCCAGGGAATAAAGGCCTGTAAGCGTGGTTTCCTGGTGGAATCAAGGAAGAAGTGTGGAGGATTGGAGTAACCCACTTATGTAAAATGGATGACTAAGAAAGACAGACTTTTTTACTCCTTGCCAAGCTACGAGACACACTCCGGACGGACACTGGTGAGTGACCGAGCGCCATCTTTGAAATCTTTGAAAGTGCTGGCATCCAGGGGGTCTGGAGTGTGCTGTCAGGGCGTGTGTGATTAAGGGTGGCGATCACTACAAGCTGATGTAAATGATCGGAGTAAGATAATCGGAGTAAGTGCCGATCAGTTAAAAAATGTCAATATCAGCCCTGATCCGATACTTGCGATCAGGATCAGGACATCCCTAGTAACTACAGTGCTTGTTGTCGATACCACGGCTCCACTGCCTGATCACTTCTGCGTGACTCTGGCTCCAAAATTACAAGATGGCAGCGCCCGTATCCTGGAGATGCGTCGTCCATCTTTTTATACAGTTTATGATCAGGACTGGTAAAGTACAGCACCAATGGGATTTCATTACTTCTGGAGTTACAGCATTTCACTGCTGAATCCTCTTTTTAGCTACCATATCCAACTTAATAGTAATCAGATGCAACCGAAGATGAAAGTAAAACTGTGGAGAACAGTGCAAAGCATGTGTCTAGATGATCCTACCTGTTGTCCACGGTAAGTTTTAGGATGTTGATGAACTCCTGGTAGCCAGGGAACTTCGATGTGACAATGGAGAAGATGTGCCAGTCATACTCCTCCATGATGTTCAGCATCAGCAGAGCCTCCTGCTGGATGGAGGCACCGAACTGGAAGAATGTCGACTTCACATCCTGAGAAGAGAGAATCGGGGAGAAGGATGTAGGAAATAAGAAAGGAGGGGTGGGAATGGGGGGTGGGAAGAAGGATAAAGGGAGGGAAGAAGAGATTTAGTTGGATTTTTGTTTCACTTCCCTTAACAGTGAAATAGCAAATTCAGACTGCATCTCAGAACTATCAATCAACAACAGAGCATTTCAAATGTGGCAGTACACATACACTCTCTCTCTCTCTTACCCACAGACACACACACACACACACACACACACACACACACACACACACACACACACACACACACACACACACACACACACACACACACACACACACACACATGGATCGAGAGTGGTAAGCTTCTTGTGGAGAAAATATATGGGCTCAGAACAATTCAATTAAGCCTAAATTGGATTGGTGCAGTACAGGCAGGCTGCAGAACTCTGTGGGCCTGGTTCTGGGGAACGAGGGTTACATTCACTCTTGAGTCACTCCATTAAACATGACTCAGAATCATTTGCCACTTAATTCAGCCAAACTGAGACATGGGCTTGGACAGAGCTGACAAGCCCCATTACAGGTGGACAAATTAAATCTATTCATTTATTTTGTAGGATTTCGTTTTTAATGAGTCATTATGGTGCGGGCTATTAAATTATGTCAAATGAGTCAAAGTAAATAGTGAGGAAGAAAAAGAAGAGTGTGGCATCACGGAATCTATGGACTGATGAAGCGTTACCTCATCCTTGGTTGTTTGTTGTATGATCTGTTGTGTGTAGATTGCTGTTGAAATGTCAGACATGACATCTTGACACCACTTGTCTTTTGCGCTCTAATTATGATAGACTTGCAGGCTGGTGTGTGTGCATGTCATATGTGTGTGTTTGTGTGTGTTTGTGTGTGTGTGTGTGTGTGTGTGTGTGTGTGTGTGTGTGTGTGTGTGTGTGTGTGTGTGTGTGTGTGTGTGTGTGTGTGTGTGTGTGTGTGCGTGTGTGTGCGTGTGTGTGTGTGTGTGTGTGTGTGTGTGTGTGTGTGTGAAAGAGAGAGAGGCTGCAACCTGACGTGACAGCTATAAAAAAAAAGAATGAGGGCTAAGAGACCAAGAAGAACAGGTTGGAAAGAGACATGACACAAAAAAAGAAAGAGATTCTGCCCAGTGTTACATTGTAAGATTACACCTGCTCTTAAATTGAACAAATGGAACACATGCACTTTTACACAATGACACACATAAAAGAGTGCACTCCATGTACATGCTGCCTGCAGCCTGCATCTAAAGGACTTCATCCACAGTGTGACTAAACGTGACAAAGAAAAGTGTTGGTGTGTGTGATGAAGCAGCAACTGTAATGCTAGGAGCTATGTATACTACTGTGTAGTGCAATTTCGCCTAGCATTAGCCTCAATCCTATATGCTGCAAACACATTTGGAGAGGCCTATTATCTATAGAGAGGCCTAATGAATAAAATGTTAGGAAGAAGAACAAATGAAAAAGACAAGTGATCAGTTACTACATGAGATAGTTTCATTATCGTTGATGTGATTGCGGCTTTATTGTGGAACATATTTCTTTAAAGCACACATTTCCTTGTGCATTGTATTTTGAGTGATGGTTATGTGCATCTCCAGACACCAAGTTCAAATATTTAATTTTGACTGTACACTTCTCCAAAGCAAATTCGCAGAGCAAAGCTTGCACTGCTGAGCTGAACTAAAGTGTACTTCAGTTGAGAAATGTCAACCAAACATGTTATGTAATGTTATGGCGTGCTAATAAGACACACAATGCCAATACAGCACATTGTTTCAGAGAGAAAACTGAATCATTAAGTGCTTAAACATAATGAGTCTATGAACATTACGTTAATGGTTGGCTGCAACAGATCCAGGTGAAACTAGAAGTCATTGTTTTGTGTTTTGTTTTAAATAAAAGACATAAAACATCATCATAGTTTTGCAAAGACCATTATCGAGGGAAGGAAAGGCATGTTTTGGGGAAAAGTCTCCATCATTATCTCCATTTCCACAAAAAGGTGCAGTTTTTACTTACACATACAATTTAAGCCACCAACAAAGAACTGGTATGAGTACATGCAACTTTTCAATTAAATTATTATTATTAAATTATAACTTTTCAATATTTTATTTTACTCATACCATTTTTTTTTACATAGCAGCAACCTACTGGTCTGCTGGTCTATTACTATACATCTCTTTTCCTGTACACACTTCTAAAACACAGAGTAGGTATACATGTAATGCGACTGAGTGAAGAGGGCATTGGGGGGGATGCAAATAGACACAAGTAGGAAGCAGGGGATGTGTGTAGTGGATCGTATTTGTATCCATATCAGTGCATTGTATGTAATTTCATCACTATATGCATGACCTAGCTTTTATTTTCCACTGTGAATAATGTGGGTATTCACTGTTTGCATTATTTGTGCGGTGGTGGGTGGGTGTCTCCTTCCCTGTATATCAAGACTCTGGAGTGCTCTTTAATGGTATTGTATCTGTATGTGAGGTTGGCTCACTCGATACTATGTGTGTGTGTGTGTGTGTGTGTGTGTGTGTGTGTGTGTGTGTGTGCTCTAATAGGGTAGAAACCGAAGCAACGCTTGAGCATGGTGGGACAGGAGGGAGGTCATGCTATAAAACGTGTCACTTCCTGTCTTCATCACAGCAGCGGCCAATACTCCCACACTTAGCTGCAATATCCAACGACACAGGGCCAGTCATGGAATACATATAGTAGAATAAGGTGGCAGATTAAGATGTGACTTTGGATGGAATTTTATGTTTTGTATGTTTTTTTGTTGTTGTCATAGTTATTAAAGTACTAACATCTATAACAGCCACCTGGTGACAAAACACCTGGCTCACAAAAAGCCATCGAAGTTTCCTTTGATTTTATTAATAAAAGGTTTTTCTTAAAATAAAAATTAAAAAGGTCTGTTTAGCCGCTGTGCTAAACACTGCTCATGCTCATCAAATTTAATTTAGCAAAAGCTAACATTGATTATGGATAATCTCTAAAGAATTCTGTTTCATTTTTTTTTTTATTTTGGCAATGGTTTGTATGTATGTGTGTGTGTGTGTGTGTGTGTGTGTGTGTGTGTGTGTGTGTGTGTGTGTGTGTGTGTGTGTGTGTGTGTGTGTGTGTGTGCCTGTCTGAAAGGATTCAATCTCCAGGAACTCCGGGAGAGGAAGCCAAATTCTCCCACAAAAGGGAAATCTTCCTTATGACAAAATAATTGCTCTTTTCTGGTCTCAAATGAGACTGGGCACGTGCCTGCGCTTATTTGTGCAGGCCAAATCATGTCTCTTTATTTTAACAGGATCTCATCACATTGAACCCAACAGAACGCAACGGGACTGAAGAGATTAGGTTTAGATTGGGCTGAATATTCTCATTTTATTCGAGGCATGATCAAAAACGTAGCTTGCAATGTGCAAATGGTGAGCCCGGCTTCAATATTCTATCTCAGAAATAAGGCACTTTATGTTGGTCTAACCTATAATTCTGAGACCAGAGAACACTTGAGTCAAGCAGACTCTGAGAACAAAGAACTGAATAAATCCTCACATCTTTGTCTTTATTCTCACTCTCCCGCTGAGAGAGAGAAGACAACCACAACTTCAATCCTGTTTCTGTCATCTGATAGCTCGCTGTTGAAATGTCTCTTTCCAGGAGAAACAAAAACGAAAAAGCAGAAAAACAACTGTGATACATCTTCCAATCGTGTGTGAGCTTGTGTGTTGTATTTCATATTTTTATATTGTATGTTTTGTTATTGCTCATTACATGTACAGGTATTTTATGTTCAAGGTTTTTGCAATGCAGTTGAGTGAGAGAAAGAGATAGAGGGAGACAATATGATACAAAGGAAGAACAGATATGGTGAACAAAATAAGAAATGAAAGCTAAAGGAAAGCAACAAAAAAACCACACCAAAAGGAAGCAAATTTGCTTTAGAGTGGCAGGCAGAAAAAGTTTCATAAAAAAAGTAAATTAGAGGGAAGGAGGGATGACGTTTTGATGCAGGGCAGAAAGAGAGAAAAGAGAGATGGGTTGAGGACTGGAGAAGAGACTGTTGGAGTGACTAAGCAGCGTATGATGGTCTCTAATTGGGACGCCTCAAAATCCGTAACATCAGAAAACAGTCAATCATATCCTCTCATTTCACCCTTGTCAAGTGTGACATGTCTTTTGTTTCCACTCACACCCTCAGCAAGCAGCGCCCGCACAAACACACACACACACACACACACACACACACACACACACACACACACGTACGTTCGTACATAAACCCACAGTCTGTCATTCAAAGCTCTTTCCCTCTTGCACTGTCTATCACGTTCACAGTCTCCTGCTCTCAAACTTACCACTCTGTTGCATACACACAAACAGACACACACGTCCACTATGACGCACACACACACACACAAACAAGCACCTGGCCCGGGGGGCAGGACAGTGTGTCTAAGTTGAGATAGAGGGGAGTTATAAATAGTAGTCCTAATATCCTCTGCTGCTGATAGCATCATGCACTGTCTGGTCGGATGACACGCATACATGTACAAAAAACAAGTCAAACACACACAGATGAGTGTGTAGTGAATTGTGAGTTGAGGCTGTGATGTATACACTCACCAAGATAAAGGCCTGATAGAAAACATGCACGCCAAAACCTGCATATATTTTCCATATAAGTCATATGGATGTCATATATACTGTATATCCCTGTATCACTTATATCTGCGCATAGATACCCTTCTATCTGTCGGGTTTAAAGCTCTGCAGTGTTCACTGGAGGAGAAATGTGGTTGGTGTTACTAAATTTAAACAGACAGGCATAAAAATAGCTGCAGCAAAAGAAAAGAGCTTGAAATGTCTGTGGAAACAAACTGAAATGCCAAGCAGACAGCACTCACCGTATAAACCACACAGACCGAGGGAGTCACCGTGGAGCCCAAACTACAATCAAATAACTCTCACAAACTGAATGATAAAATAACTGATTACTGTACACAGTGGTGGAATGTAACTAAGTACATTTACTCAAGTACTGTACTTAAGTACACATTTAATGTACTTGTACTACTTCTACTCCACTGCATCTCAGAGAGAAATATTGTACTTTTTACTCCACTACATTAATCTGACAGCTTTACTTTATTAAGATTGTTGCACACCCAACACATGTAGTTTATAAAACCTTTATTATAAATTAGACTAGCCAACAATATAATGGCCTACAAGTCCAGCTGAAATGATTAGACCATTAAACACGCAACTGTTTGGATCGTTTCCAGTTTCTTAAACGTGAGGATGTTTCTGCATTAAGTACTTTTACTTTTAATACTAAGTACATTTTCCTGATTATACTTACATACATTTACTTGTAACAGAGTATTTTAACAGTGTGGTAGCCACTTCCTGCCACTAGTGGTCTCCAAAGTTGCTAGGTGTATCATATGATCCATATAGTAGTGATGGGTCGCTCTGAGAGCCGGCTCTTGTAAGTGAACGACGGGAGCTGGCTCGCATATCCGAAGAGCCGACTCTATTTTTAAAAATATAGCCTATAGAAATTAAATCATTATGTAATAATGAAATAATGAGTGAATTTTATTTCATTTAAAATAATTGACTAATTCAAAGAACAAAAAAATTATTATATAGGCACACATTAGTTTTGACTGTCTGATCAGCCTCACATTCTGTTCCTGTCAATCACCAATTATACGGCATGAGGGAGGGGCCGAGCCATCACACACACACACACACACACACACACACACACACACACACACACACACACACACACACACACACACACACACACACACTCTGCATAGTGGCCACATCCGTTCCCTCTGAGAGGGTCTTCTCGAAAACAGGACAAATTATTACTGAGAGAAGAAACCGCATCAGCCCCTCGAAAGTGAAGCAAATCTCTCATAAAATAAAAATATGATCAGCATTGTGTGTGTGTTCATGCTAGTTATACAAAACATAACTAGTGAGATAGTTCATGCTGGTTATAACATCCCAATAAAGAAGAGAGAAAAAGAGGGACCAGTTAAATCCTTTAATATGGGTTCTATTATGTTGTTCAGATTCAGATTGTATTTGTTTTGAATGTTGTTTCTATACATTAAAAAGTTGTAATTTAAATGCACATGTTTAATAATATTCTTTTTTCATAACAAATCAATGCATTTTTAAAGAAATTGTGAGACATTGTGAGTATGGTTTCATTTAATAAAATTGTTTTTCACACCTATCATAGTCAAAACATTTTTTTAAAGAGCCGTTTGTGAGCCAAAAGAGTCGGCTCTTTTCAGTGAGCTGAGTCAAACGAGCCGGAATGCCCATCACTAGTATATAGTGCAAAAAAATGACAGGCAGTGATTCAATATGAAAATGTTAAACATCTACACACTAGATTATTTGTACAGTATCTTATATATAATCTGTCTCTGCATCTTGGCCAGGATCTGAAGTTTAAAACTATCCCATTATTTACTTTCAATTTTGCAGTTTTGCCAAAAAACAGGTGTCTCTGTGTCTGTGGGGCTGGATTGGCGCTAATACAACATCAGATACACTGGTGCCAAAAAGATCCAATGACCAGAGAAAATGTATATACAAATTCCAAATTTGGAAAGAATGACAATTTATGTACTGGCACCACTTACTTCTGCCTCCCACTGAGTATTTCCGAGGAAAAAAGATAGACGAAATACAGACAAGCCAATTAGGAAAGTAGA